>CM056608.1:32544483-32609052 GCA_029721355.1 Tegillarca granosa | reverse complement strand
TTTATGAATTTCCTTGGTATGCTTTTTTTGGCTTGTGATTCTGAACATATGTAAAACAATTTCTGTTGAGTCTAAATCCATTTGATTATTCTGTCAATAAAAATGTTGTTTCAAAAAACATATACTACATGTTTTGTATTTCCTCCCTCTGTAAATGCTGTTCAGTTTTATGTCTAATTGAGACAAGAATATTTACGTCTATGGTGTATTTTTTAAGGTCAAGGAGTGGTAGTTACCATAGGGACAGATATAGCAGATCTCGTTCAAGAAGTCCATATTATAAAAGACGATCAAGAGGTATATTATATATTGTGTCATCATGTACATAAATGTGTAGGTTGGGGGTGGGTGGGATTGGGGGGCGGAGTGTAATGCATTTGGTTACATTCAATAACAAGAAAACAGTCTTCATTGATGCATTGAGCAGTTTGCGATTATTTGCAGAATTGATTACTATAGTTCATTATGTATAAATATTGATAGAGTAGTTGTAATAATCAACACTGAAGATCATTATCTTTCCAAGTTAGAAAAATTTTTTAATATGCTTTATTACAAATACTTGCTTCTTTCACATTCTTGTGCTCTGTAACCTTTTTGCGTTTTGATAAATTGCAGAAAGTCTGTTGGTTTATTTTTTTTGAATTTCTTATATACAAACATTCAGTCAGAATTTTTAATCTGTTACAGGTCTAGAAGCAGAAGGTATGATCAAATTTTATTATTTTTATCTATTTTTATGAGTGATCAGGGACACATTTGACATTTTGTTGTTAGGACAATCTGTCCAGAATTTATGAATCAGTTTATTATTTATTTTTATCCTAACGAGTGATCAGGGACACATTTGACAATTTTTGTTAGGAAATTCTGTCCACAATTTTATGAATCAGTTTTATTTTTTTATCCTAACAAGTGATCAGGGACACATTGACATTTTGTTGTTTAAGGCAATCTGTCCACAATTTTAAGAATCAATTTTATTTATTTTTATCTTAATGGGGATTAGGACACATTTGTAATGACATTTGTTGTTTAGGCAATCTGTCCACATTTCATTTTGGCATGATCATTTTCTCCTAATTACACTTAATCTTGGTTATTTGAATCATAAATATATGAAGTTTTAATCAACCAGTGCCAAAGTACAATGATTGTGTCATATCCCTGGAATTTATTTTGGTATGTACATGTAATTTATATGTTCCTGTTTTAGGTTTTGATTATTGATCCTTCATGTGTAATAAAGATAGACTATGATTGTACAATGTCAGAAAGCTCTTTTATATTTTTAACTCGCCTGAGCTGACAGCTCAGATGAGCTATTGCTATCCATCTCCATGCGTCGTCTTTCGTGTGTCATGCGTAACCTTTTTACATTTTAATCTTCTCCTCAAAAACCACCAGGCCAAATTTAATGAAACTTGGTAACCATCATGCCTGGGTGAAGCCCTTTCAGATTTGCACCAAATGAAGGAGTTATGTCTCCTTGGGCCCCACAAGGGAGGAAATAGTAAAAACTTTAAAAATCTCTCCTCTGAATCTACAAGAGATATACCTTAGTATATAATTTATAACATCCTTAAGTCATCTATTTTCAGATTTGCACAAATGATAGCCATGAGGCCCAAAATGGGGAAATTGTAAGGCACTGAGTGAGGAAATTGCTAGAAATTATATATTTGTCACTATATCTTCAAAACTATCAACTTTTTTGTATAGGCATTTATATTAGAATATTGTAGGTATTGACATGACGATCATTTTGATATATGGTTCAAGGTCATATGTTGAAAGGTCAAGGTCACAGCTGCAAAAGAAGACTTGAATTGCCAATTATCTTGAAAACTATTAACTTTTTTGTATAGGCATGTATATGAGACTTTTGTAGGTATTGAAATGAGAAACATTTTGATATATGGTTCAAGGTCATATATTGAAAGGTCAAGGTCACAGCTGCAAAAGAAAACTTAAATTGCCAATTATCTTGAAAACTATAAACTTTTTGTATAGGCATGTATATTAGAATATTGTAGGTATTTGCATCAACGATCATTTTGATATATGGTTCAAGGTCAAATGTTGAATGGTCAAGGTCACAGCTGCAAAAGAAGACTTGAATTGCTAATTATCTTGAAAACTATGAACTTTTTGTATAGGCATGTATATTGGACTATTGTAGGTATTGACATGAGAAACATTTTGATATATGGTTCAAGGTCATATATTGAAAGGTCAAGGTCACAGCTGCAAAAGAAGACTTAAATTGCTAATTATCTTGAAAACTATTACTTTTTTGTATAGGCATGTATAATAGAATATTGTAGGTATTGACATGACGGTCATTTTGGTATAGGGTTCAAGGTTATATGTTGAAAGGTCAAGGTCATATCAACATAGGAATACTAAAATTATTAATTATCTTGAAAGCTATTCATTTCATGCATAGTCATGTATATTAGAATATTGTAGGTATTGACATGACAATCATGTATGGTTTGAAGTCATATATGTTCAAAGGTCAAGGACATAGCTGCATAATTATACTGAAATTGATTAATGATTGGACTACAGTTACTTCATGCATATTTTATAAGGTACTTATAAATGAAAAGTTAGTGGATATATTTCTGATTAAGTTTTGTGGGAGTTCTTAACTTGAAAAAACTTTTAAAGTTTCTGTACTTAATATATTGTCTATTGCACTTTGCAAACAATATTAGACATATCTTCAGGTGAGCGTTAAGGCCCATGGGCCTCTTGTTGCTATTTTTCAGCCGAGGGAGACGATACTCACCAAGAAAGGAGAGATACGATCGTCGTGATTACAGAAGTAGAAGTCGATCACCAGACTATAGGAGAAAGTCATACAGAGTAAGATAGAGCTTGATTTGATCAAGAATTTTTGTTGCAAGTAGCTGCTGGTTTGTTTAAGTGTTCTAATTTCACTGCTTCTTATCAGTTCAGCATTAGTTTAAAATACTTAATTCATATTTAGATTTTACATAAGTAAATGGTTTATTGAGTCTTATATCTTTTACATTTTGTCCACTTATACCTGAATGATGCAGATGTGGCTTTAAACAATAATTCACTCACCTAATCTAATTACAATAATTTATAAATCTATAGAGGACTGACAGAAAACTTGTCTGAACTAAAATGCTTCAATGCTGAAGATTTTTTTCAGAATAGACTTGTATATTGTTTCCACAAGTTTATTTACCAAAGGAAACATTAATATAGCAATTCTTTTGTAGCAACAGCTTGGTTTAGGGATTCTTTTTAACAGAATGATGCTTCTGTAGATACACCTAGCAAACAGATGTACAGAATTATTCCTAAGATTAAGAATTGTGTTGTGGAAAATAGCTGTGGAATTGCTAATATAATTTAAAAATGGAAAAATCTTCAGATCTGTTGTACTTATAAGATGTACATATATATAACATATGAAGACATAACTCTATTTTTTCTGTATAGGATACATCACCCATGTCAAACAGAAGAAGACATCAAGGAAACAGGGTATGTGTTGAAAAATAAAAATACATCTACACTGGATGTATGTATGTTGTCTCTAGTGCCAAAAGCAAGTTTCAAAAATATAAATTTTAGCAATGATTTGGTGACATCGTAATTATTATATCTGTTATATCATATTATTTGATAGTAATTGAATTAAAAAGAAACATTTCATCTATTTGTTCAAGGTATTTTTAAAATTTTCTGTCAATTTTTAATGATGAACTGTTGCCTGGTTACATTGATTTTTGAGGAATTTTTGGTAATGTACTTGCTAAAATTCAGCCGGTCACCAGTCAGTAATTGTAATTATATATGTTATTGACAGTATTTTGTCTTGTGGAGACTAGATTTTGTTTTTATTTTCAACAGGATAACCCAGAGGCATCATCATGTTTAGGGGTATTTGGATTAAGTTTATACACACAAGAACGAGACTTAAGAGAAGTCTTTGACAGATACGGACCAATAGAAGAATGTAATGTGGTATATGATAGACAGGTAAAGACTTTGTTAAAATCTCATGTTTATATTTGTAAAATAAAAAGCTATATGCTAAAACACACATGTATAGGACACTTCAAATTTATACAATAAGGTTGACCTTTTTTTAACAAATTTAAATACTATATTATTCTAGAATTTAAATTTGTTGAAGATTACAGACGGTATTTTCAAATCAGTCAATTTTCTTCTTGCATTTAGCAGGATATTTTTAAATTTTTTTTAATTTCATGGACATGTAGTGCTTTTTTAATTACTACTTTTTACTGATTAATTGTTTACTACTTGCAGTTCAAGATGGAGAAATCTCAATTAGATTTCTGTTACATATGGTCCAAACTCTCTTAACAATAAATCTACACATCTACACATTTTTTTAAAAAGAATAAATAGGCTATCAGTAACAGAGAAGTAAGAGACAAGGATATCTATCATTCATCTTTTTTATGGATTTTCTTATTATTGATATACTAACCTATTTAATTTAGGGTTTTGTTTTGTTTTGTTTTTTTTTTTTTTTTTTACATTTACTATAATGTGGATTTGTTTTTTTCTTTACAGAGTGGAAGATCAAGAGGGTTTGCATTCATTACATTCAGAAATACTGATGATGCAATAGAAGTAAGTATGATATACATGTGCTGGAAATCAGGAAATTTCTCCTGTTTATTTTAAAATACTAAAGTAACATACCAAATTGTAGTAAGTACATGTGCTATTATAATGTAAAACAAACGCTTTGATGCAGTGAATATTAAATGATGTTTTCATGTAGTCACATTAAAGACAATAATGTACTAGCCTGTAAATTTTAAAAGAAATACAGTTAAACATGGCACCACTTTGATCAGCTTATATTTATATCACTCATATAAAAGGAGACATAAGTATGGGGGAATCATAATCATTCAAAAGTCGTACATGATACATGCATATCTACTCGAGATACAGTCCAGGGGGCTTTCAAATAAATGGGTACCAGTCAATACATGTATGCTAGTTATTAACCTTGCATTTAACAGGATTTTTCTTTCCTAGATAAAAGTACAGGTAAATGTGATGTAAATATTTTTGCTTGGTTTGGAATTTCAGTAATGCTATGTTTTCTTTTTTAGGCCAAAGACCGATGCACAGGTATAGAAATAGATGGCAGAAGGATACGAGTGGATTATTCCATAACAGAGAGAGCACACACACCAACTCCTGGTGTTTATCTCGGCAAACCAACAACGTAAGTGTTCACTGACCAAGTGAAACCTAGTGCAAAGAACTAGACATGATTTGTATATAAAGAGTGTAGTAAACTAATTTTGTTTTATGCCCAGACATTCACTTATATTGAGGCTTGGATGGTGTAGGAAATCAAAGTACCTGATTAAAGTTTTGGTCTTCAGCAGCAAACTGATAAACATTATCACACTAGGATCTGCCCAAGTGGAATTCACACCCATGTGATGAGAGACACTGACTATAAGCTTGTGCCTTAGACCACTAGACCACTTAGGCCCCTTTTGATCTGAAGGGTTCATTTAGTATAGGCTATCTTTCTCTCTGATTATAAGTGTAAAATTTTCCTTACAAAGGGTATAATATTTGGATTTTAAAGCTCCATTAAAACACAGTAAAATGATTCTATTTGTACCATTTTATTTATACATGTACATGTATCAACTCACAAGCATTTTCCAATCTGTAGCAGTTAAAACATTATTAACGCAATGTTCTTTACAAAATTGCACAAATACATGTATACTTTCAAGAACAAACAAGACTAGGAAATACAGAAAATTCTTGCTGCAAAATTTAAATTAACAATAGTTCTAAATTTCTTTCTGGTTATACAAACCTTAAAAAGAATCTTAAGTTTCTTTTTAAAATTTTATGGAATTTATTTGTAGAAGAGGATATGGAAGACGACGGTCTCCTTCACCATATTATAGTAGAAGAAGTAGTCGGTACTCCAGATCTAGGTCAAGGTCAAGATCTTTTAGTCCTCGTAAGTATTGAACTGTCTGTCAAGGAATATACTTCCACTTCTTCTAGCTGTGGTATTGAAGATTTTTTTCTAAGGTTGGAAGTAAACTCATAAAGTCCTGTAGAAAATAATTTTTGATTTTTTTTTTTTTTTTTTTTTTTTTTTTTTTTTTTTTTTTTTAATAACCAAAAAGTGCTGGAAATTATTTGTTGATATTTTTGTTCATTCAATATTTAGAATGACACAATTTAGTTTTACATTGATAAAAAAAAAATACCCTGTGTATTTTTTGAACTTGTTTTGTAACTTTTAAAGAGGAATATTTACAAATGATTAGTTTGTAATATGGTCTTAAAATAAAAATGAAGTTTAATATAAAAATTTAGCATGTATTCAAGTTATATGTATGACTAAAGACAAACTCATTTGTATATATGTTTGAGATTTTAGGTATTAACTGTTTAAGTACATGTACATTGTGTATTGACACATTTGACAACTTAACACATACTTCATAGAAAAAAAAACATTTTGGCAATATTCTAGCTAGTTATTTGTTGAATGAATTTTATTTTGTTGACCACATATTATTACATGTACTTTAATCTCTAAAAAATGCAAAATTCAAAGATTCTGTTTTGAATTTTTTTGTTTGAAAGTTTGTGTTTATTTTGTACATTTTGTAGGTCGTTATTGAGGTAAATCATGGAGGTCAACAGAACAGAGTTTTTTTGTTTTTTTTTTTCAATTATAATGTACATAGTAGCTTTGGATAAAACTAAAGTTCTTTTTCTGATCAAATATTGTATTATACATTTTACACATGTTTAAAAGTATTTTGTGCATGCATGTCGTATCAAATATACATGGTTGAATTTTTGTAACACAACATCATTTTTCTCTGGTACAGTAGTCATTTTTAGTCCATACATTTTTTTTCTTTTTCATACTTTAGACTTTCATAACTTAGACCTGGATTCATGAATTTTAATTATCCGAATCTGTGGTGTATTTGGGTTATAAAGACCAATATACATTTACATGTAATGCGTACAACTTTACTAAGCAATTATTACTTGCCTTTGTTTTAAAGTTTTTGTCCAGATTGGGATTAACAATTCTTATATACAGTTGTCATGTATTGTATTAATTCTGACAAGTTTTTATATATATTATGTATATTTTGCCGTTTGTGTTTGGTTTATTTACATGTATTCTTTTCTGTTCTTGTTTAAGAGTGCTACTGTAAATGGACTTGTAAATACAGGACATGTGTATCTTGTGAAATATTTATAAATTTTTATTTTACACCTTTGTCGTGACATCAAAGTACATTGAACATGAATGTGAACAAATCAAAGATTTTTTTTTTCATTTTACATGTAATTTTTTTTTCTATTTAAAAACTTTAATATTGTATAGGCTTTATGTACATGTTTATACATTCTTTGAGAGTTACAGAACAATATATCAATGCATACATTGAATCACTGACACATTTTCCTTTTTCTATCTCAAATTTTAAACAGAGAGGAAATTTTAAGATCTAGAGTGTGTTGTCTATTGTCATAATGAATTTTTGTCAAAAATTGTGAGAATAATGAAATTTCTGCAAATGGCAAAGAAAAAAAGCAGTTTATAGGAAAAATTTTTAATCATTTATTTATATATACAGCTTGGTTATTGTTTAGATATAAAATTATGTTTTCAATTTTACATCTTCAAAGTTATGTGGTAGGATAATGTATATGACATAATTTTTCTATTTCGTGAGAGTTCAAAGCATTAAAGCCTAAATTTAAGCCATTTTTTTTATTTCAGAACATGTACACTGTTCTTGTGTGGACAAATTTTACACTGTAAACACATCACATTACCATTAACCATAATACACTGTCACACTACTTCAGGGAATGCAGATGTCGCAACATTCACAGTTAACCACCAACATCAGGTTTTTCTTGAGTTTAATGTTGTAATGCATTATTAAAATGTAAGGGTCAATATATATTAATATGCCTTTTCTTTGTTTATTAAGGCTAAGTGAAGAATGAAAATTGAAGAGTATTGAAAAATGAAGACCCTGGGTCCCCATAAAATATCGTAAATTGCGAAAGCAGGTCACATACAAATAGATCTGATTTTAAATGAAGATACATGTAAATGAAGGGTATTGAAGAAAGTTAGATCAGAATAAGGCTCTGAAGATTAAAGTATTGGGCTTGGAAGAATAGAGTCATGGGGTGTTGAAGGTTAGAAGAGGGATTATGTTTAATATTGAGAAAAAATTTGAAACGGTTTGAAGATTTGTCAGATGAAATAAAGAAGAAAGAAATAAGAAATTTGAAGACAGAAAATTTTTAGAGTAGAGGAAGAATATAAAGGGAAAAGTGAAGAATGAAAATTTGAAGATTTTTTTAATGCAGGTTTCTTTTACTGGTTAGTTTTAAAATTGGTAAAGAGTTTTTCATGATCGTTATTTCTATGATTGGAAATTTTAGAGGTTTAAAAAAATAATAATGGCTTGGTCAGCAATTAAAAAACTTTCCTGAATAAGATATAAATAGTTTTATACGACATTGCGGGAAAAGTTTTAAGGTCACTTGTTTATGCATTTTTTTTTAAATACAAGGCTCATATTTTCAAAAAATAACCAGTTTACAAGCAATCATTTGTGACGTATTTATTAAAGTTTAGCTTTCATCATCATCCTTCTCATCTTGTTTCTATATGTTGATTTTGTTAATAGAGTTTTAGATTTATTTAGTTGCTTCAGATATGCAATTCTCTTTTAATTTAGGAGTAAGGTTTACAGGATTTTATGATGGGCAACTCACATTAGTAGGACATAAAAGGTTACACTCTTCTTTTATTCTGAATCCATGTACATTTACTTCAAAAGAAAACACTCGGTTGCCAAATGGCTTTATGTGCAAGATTATGAATCATAATACCTCACATCACCAAGGTCAAAATTCCATGAGTAGTTATTGTGTGGAAAAGTGTGTCAGTTTGCTAGCTGAAGGTAAATGGGTTTTCTGATGCTCTGGTTTCCTCCCCAATCCCGAAACTTATCACCTTGATCTGAATCTTAACTAGTGTGTACCATTACACCTCCAAAATGGTGGTAAAAGTAAACAAAAAAGTATTTGAATTTTGATCAGAAAAAAATTGAACCTTTTTATTTTTTCGTCCCATTGTTGGACAACAAAAATGGGTGAATGTATGTATTAAGAAGAGGGCATTAAAAATTCACATGGTTTCACCAAGATTTAAAAACTTATGAAGACAAAAAATTTTGGTATCAGAATTTTTCTTTGGTTGAATTTTCATTTCCGAAATTTCTGGTTTTTCCAATTGTACATGTAAATATAAATTTTATGATAAGGTTTGGCAAATTTTTTTATGATGAAATGGCATTATATGGGATACAAGTTGACTTGAACATATAATTTTACAGTTTTAGTTTTAAATACTAGTATATTGTTTGGACAAATGGTTTTCAAATTTAGGGGCTAAAGCCTGATTTATCCAAGTACTAACCTGTTTGTATTTACATTGTGAAGGGTTTCGAAGAAAGAAAACTGAAGAGAAGTTCTGAAGAGTCAGAAGACAACGGTTTGATATAAGTTGTATTTCTGAAGGTTAATAGAGATAGGGTTGTTTGTATATAATTGACAAGTTTTACATGCAAATTTGACGAACATTGGCCATAAGAATATTCCTTAAAATTTCATGACTATTATTGGACAGAGGTGTATTAAAATTGACTGGGTATGAGTTTTACTCATTATTTGACAACCTTTTGCAAGAATTTTAAATTTGCACTACTATTGCCTGAAATTTAGAAGTTTTACTCCTGAAAATTAATGACTGTTGATCAGAGTTTTCTGGAAATTCCAGTTTACAAGTCTTTAAACATTAGTGAAGGGTGTTCTAAAAATTAAGTTAAAGTATATTTTATTTAAAATTTACTAAAAATCTGACAGATACTTTCACAAGTTTTACAAACCTTTGAACATAAGTGCTGGATGCTCTGAAAATCTTGTGTTGAAAATATTACAGCCACATGTATAACCTCGATATTCACATGGACTTTAAAACTTGAAAGGTTTTTTTTTTTTTTTTTTTTTTTTTTTTTTTTTTTTTTTAAAAGAATTTATTAAACATTTTTAATTAATATTATTTGAAGATTTATCAGGAATTCTGTCCTTTATTTTTGGTATATTGGATATACATTTACATGTATATTCTTATTTTTCATACAGAGACTGCTATGTATTTTTGCTATACTTATCTCTGACAGGGATATCTTGGTAAAGAAAATTATATTTTACAATGATTTTCCAGATTATTTCTAATAATAACCAATTACATATATATGAATATTTTGTGTTGCACAGTATTTTGAAATAAAGCTCTAATAGCCATTGACAGATTTAAACTTTGACACATTTCAGACAGTTTTTAAGATACTTAAAAGAACTAAGAACTTGAGTTCTTTATTTTATCAGCCAAAAGTTGGTATCAACATACTAGTAAAACCTATTGTAGATGTAGTTAACTTTTTAATTTTTTTTTTACATACCGTTTATACACTCAAGGAAATTTGCCAAATTCATTTATTGTGGAAGAGATGATGGGTTCTGTAGAGTAAGGGAGGGGATTGTAACATGTTTTTATTTCAGATTTACAAGATAATTTTTAAAGGAAGGATAGAAGAAATGAATGAAAGAATGAAGATTTTTTTCTTTTTGTTTTTACTGCAAAGAATTATTGTAATATTAGGTAATAAAAATATTATGTGAATTATCTGTCTTTTTATTATTGGAACAAGTGGTTTTAGTTGTTCAAAGCTTGATTAGGTTCATCAGTGAAACAAGAATTTGTTTTTCTTACATTGGATATTGTAAACCTTTTTTGGGATATTTTTTTCTGGGAAAGATAAAAAGAAAATTGAATTTTCTTTAAGCTGAAGATATAGTATAAAATTGTTGACTTGAAATTAAAGAAAATTGTGTATTTTGATGGATAATTACATGTAAATATGGTTTAATCATGGATTAAATTAATCAAACTTTGAACAAATGTAACCAGAATCTTCCCAAAATCTTTTTCTACTTTTTCACAATTATTGTCAGTCTGTTACATTAAATTGTGCAAATTATGTGAACTGTAGAAATCGAAAGCTGATCAAATGTACTTGTTCAAAGAGATAAAAAAGAAGATGTACACAGAGTAAAAAAAATAAAACAAACAAGATGTAAGATAACAAGTTCACTTAGGAAGGAAGAAAAGCACAAGACAATTAAAAATCTAAAGCACAAGAGGCTTAAAAACCTAAAGAAAGCACATGACACTTAAAATCCTAAAGAAAGCACAAGATGCTTAAAAAGCCTTAAGATAGCACCAGATGCTTAAAAAAGATAGCAGAAGATGCTTATAAACCTAAAGAAAGCACAAGAGGCTTAAAATCCTAAAGAAAGCACAAGAGGCTTAAAAAACCTAAAGAAAGCACAAAGAGGCCTAAAATCCTAAAGAAAGCACGAGACACAAAATCCTAAAGAAAGCACAGGAGGATTAAAAACCTAAAGAAAGCACAAAGAGGTCTAAAATCCTAATGAAAGCACATGACACTTAAAATCCTAGAGAAAGCACAAGATGCTTAAAAAGCTTTAAGATAGCACCAGATGCTTAAAAAAGATAGCAGAAGATGCTTATAAACCTAAAGAAAGCACAAGTGGCTTAAAATCCTAAAGCACAAGAGGCTTAAAAAAACTAAAGAAAGCACAAAGAGGCCTAAAATCCTAATGAAAGTACGAGAGGCTTAAAATTCTAAAGAAAGCACATGATACATAAAAACCTAAAGAAAGCACATGACACTTAAAATCCTTCAGCACAAGATGCTTAAAAAGCCTAAAGATAGCACAAGACACCTAAAACCCTAAAGAAAGCACAAGAGGCTTAAAAAGCCTAAAGATAGCACAAGACGCCTAAAGAGAGCACAAGATGCTAAAAAACCTAAAGAAAGCATAAGAGGCTTAAAAAAACAAAAGAAAGAACAAGACACTTAAACCTCAAGAAAGCACAAGACAATTCTAGCAACCCAGACATTTTACTAGTTGATACTCTATTCTAATGTTGATCATCAGGCTAAGAAGCAATATCTTAAATTTTAAGGTTTTATTTATGACCCATCTGGGATTTGAACCCAAAACCTCTCACTTGGGGGGGATGCCCCTCTGAGGCAGTATTGTTGTAGATTCTGGTTTTACATTCCAGTCAAAAATATTTTGCATTTATAGGGGCATCACATACATTTAATGCAATTTACAGAAAGTGTTTAATGTGATGCACCTACCAAGACATATGGCATCAGTTACTAAGGTCTCGTTTGAATGGCCCAAGACCATTTCTAAATGTAGTGCTTGGTGAAATAATTGACTTGCTGTTTACAAATGTAATCATTGCAGGGGTTTAAACTCCTAACCTTCAGCATACTGAGTGTGCACTCTAACTACTAATCTTCTGTAGTGGTACTATACTGATTACTGCAAAAACTCGAGGAAAATCATAGTTGTCAAGGGTTTTTAAAGTTCAGAATGTGACAATCTGAAAAATACATGCATGTCGAATGCTAGTAGGGGACCAAGGGTAGCCCCTAGAAAAAATGAAATAATGGTGTAAATTTGTATACATTGTATTCTCCTGTGATTTGAGACATGATATTAACTACACAATTTTCACAGAGAAACATAAAAACAACAAAGTTTTTGTTCATTCAGCAGTGGAATCTACAAAACATACAAGAATTCAGAACATTAACAGATCATTTTGGCCGGATCTACGAGTTAAGTGCCGGGTGCTGAAATAATAAACAAACTTAGATCAGTGTCGTTCATTTTTTATTTTAAATACTTTAAAAATGTGTGTGTTTGTTAAAGCTTAGCGTGTGAGCGTGATTTACATAAAAAATGTGTGACGTGCCATGTGTTTGACTTGACAGGTGTTGGAAATGGGCAGTTTCAAATTTGAACTCTACCTGGATTTCATTTATATGTATAGTAATGGTAATATAGGCATCAGTACGTTGCTGCAAGACTGCAGAATTTATTCTCAAAACGACTTGATGTATAACATGGACAAACATTTAGTTTGTGAAAATGTAAACCATTATGCATGTGGCTGGTCATTAAAATTGAGTCAATAGTTTCACAAGAAGTTTCTTCGAAGAGCAGTCGGTTTTAGTTTAAGATAGAGAGGGAAATCTTGAAAAAATCAAACTTTTGCTAAGGAAGTAGAAATTAAACTAGCTTTCTTGCACCCGAATTCAATTAGTGGGATGTGAACCTACAATAAGTGGGGCACTGTGTTCTATAGGCCTGCAATTTATGCCAATCTGCAACTTTAAAATTGAAAAGTCGAGATCTACATATGATACCTGAAACATGTCGATTCGGATAGAGAGTATATTACTTCTTATTTAATTGCAAGCTACGTCACCGTAGCATACTAGCATTAGCTAACACTATTTGGTAGCTGATGGGACATGGGCAAAAAAATGCATTGACTTGATCAAAGTTATGCCACGTTGCACTCGAGTTTAAGCCAATGACCCTTGAATCACGAATCAGTGAATTAAACCCTTTGGTTATGTCCCCATCACCATTTCCAAATACATGAATTATCCATGACTTGCAACATAGCTGGAATTATGAGTTGGTGAATTTAACCGTTTGGCTATGTCACCAGTTCCCCACATTATCCTTGACTTGTAACATAACTGGAATCATGAGTCGGTGAATTAAACCATCTGGCTGTGTCACCAGTTCCTCACATTATCCTTGACTTGTAACATAACTGGAATCATGAGTCGGTGAATTAAACCATCTGGCTGTGTCACCAGTTCCCCAAATTATCTTGACTTGTAACATAACTGGAATCATGAGTCGGTGAAATAAACCATCTGGCTGTGTCACCAGTTCCTCACATTATCCTCGACTTGTAACATAACTGGAATCATGAATCGGTGAATTAAACCATCTGGCTGTGTCACCAGTTACTTACATTATCCTCGACTTGTAACGTAACTGGAATCATGAGTCGGTGAATTAAACCATCTGGCTGTGTCACCTGTTCCTCACATTATCTTGACTTGCAACATAACTGGAATCATGAGTCGGTGAATTAAACCATCTGGCTGTGTCACCAGTTACTTACATTATCTTGACTTGCAACATAACTGGAATCATGAGTCGGTGAATTAAACCATCTGGCTGTGTCACTAGTTCCTTACATTATCTTGACTTGTAACATAACTGGAATCATGAGTCGGTGAATTAAACCATCTGACTGTGTCACCAGTTCCCCACATTATTTTGACTTGTAACATAACTGGAAACATAAGTCGGTGAATTAAGCCATCTGGCTGTGTCACCAGTTACTTACATTATCTTGACTTGTAACGTAACTGGAATCATGAGTCGGTGAATTAAACCATCTGGCTGTGGCACCAGTTCCTCACATTATCCTCGACTTGTAACATAACTGGAATCATGAGTCGGTGAATTAAACCATCTGGCTGTGTCACCAGTTCCTTACATTATCTTGACTTGTAACGACAATTTTTTTGTTTTTCTTGTCATTATAGTAAAACAGAAAGATCTGCATTTTACGAATCCTTTAATTATTCAACAATCATGATAGTTCAACAGTATACACATGAACATTATATATTTACATCGATTGAAATGTGTACTAATATAACGTGTACAATTAATTGAAAGTCAGAATAACATAAATGCATTTTTAAATGTCACTAATTTGATAGAGGTTTTGCATAATACAACATTCAAGATCATGAGATGGTATGAATGAGAGGCAATATAAACAAACCTATTTGTCAAAGGTAGTACATGTTAATTATTAGGCAGTATACACAGGAAAAAAACCAAAAAAAAAACCAATAAACTTGATTTCCTGTTTATCAACAAATATGTGAATACAAAATATAAATCAAATACATAGTCTGAAGAGTAATGAAATGTAAACCATATGAAAAAACAAACCCATTTTAGGCGGTAAAATGAAAAATTAATGAATATCGACCTTGGCCTCTATTTGATTTGAGAAAGCATAACATGTTTAATATGAATTAAATCAACTGAGTCTGTGGAATTATTTAACAAGAATCTAATATAGGTTACAAAACTATAACATAAAACATACTCCATGCACCCTGCAGGTGTATCAAAATGAGCTTATTCAGACTTTAAAGAATCTGTTAAGATCATATAAAAATCTTGCAGAATATTAAACAAAATATTTAATTACTGTTAAAAAGTTCACTTGTAAAGTTATTATTTTTCAAGCTTCAATTATCTGCATCCATACAGTGTAGAATTACACATACATGTACATACATACGTGTGTCTGTGTGTGTGTAAATTAAATATGAATTAACTTTGAGCAAACAAATTGATTTGCCTAAACATAAAGCTTAACTTGCCAATACTTGTCCCAAGAAGAAATTATAAAAAAAAAAAAATAATAATAATAAATAAACCTCTTCAACTAAAATGTAATAACTACATGTATTTTTAATATTTTATTCATATGAGATTTCTATGCTTTCGAAATTAATTGCAGAAAATGTAAATTTCATACCACTTCAGGTCAAAATCAGAGATTTTTGTTACTGAATGAAGGGTTAATCTATTATTTTGTTCCAGTGAAAACTGTTATTCATTAAAACTAAAATAGCTTAATTAATTGGGTCAAACTTAGATTATTAATTCTAATTTTAACACAGGGCATAGCAGAAAAGAAGATTGTAGAACTGTACTAAATGTAAAGATCTTGTGCTGACTATATTCTACAGTTGTAACCTAGTCCTTCTGGCTGGACTAATTAAAATAGGTATAAGATACGAGTATGATTGTTAAACATATCTGTCAAACCAAAAATCTGTCAATTTTTAACAAAATCATAACAGATATTTTGTTTATACAGGATAAGGGAAAGAGTAGTCAGTAAATATTTACAATAGAACAGACATCTGAATTTTATTACACTGAGCTAAAATATAATAAGAAGGTATTCACTGTATCAAATCTCCATGCCTTCATCTTCATTAGTAGCATCAACTGGATGAGATCTGATATACTTAACAAGAAAGTCTTCACAGTTTCAAATCTCCATGCCTTCATCATTATTCGTAGCATCAACTGGAATGAGATTTGAAGCAACAATATTTTTAAGTTTTGGACAATTTGTGTATAACATTTCTAACACATAGGGTTTGACAGCAGTACACTCCAGATTCAACAAAGTAAGGCTTCTGAGTTCTAAACTTTTTACACCTGTAATAATAAAAAAATAGAAATATGGTAAAAATAATACAAGAGGCCCATGGGCCTTAACGCTCACCTGAGGATATGGCCAACCTGAGTATATATCTCATAACAGAATGATTACCATATCAATTCTTACAATATTCTAATATACATGCCAATACAAAAAGTTAATAGTTTCCAAGATAATTAACAATTTCAGTCTTTTTATGCACCTATGACCTTGACCTTTGAATGTATGACCTTGAGCAATATCTCAAAATGTTCGTCATGTCAATACCTACAATATTCTAAAATACATGTCTATACAAAAAGTTTATAGTTTTCAAGCTTATGCACAATTTTTTAGTTTTCATTGGCAGAAAAATAACATTTCAGGGGCAACAACTCCTACATGTATTATCATACAGTTACGAAACTTTGTACCTCTTTACATTTTGTCATGCTGAACATTTTAACAATGTTTTGATATTATATATCTCTTAAAATTTTGAAGAAAATAGCCTAAAACTGCACAAATTACAAACTAGGTCATGACCTTGAACTTTGACCTTGACCCCATTTTGAAGGTTATTTCAAGAAAAAGTCAAAACTGAAAATCCCATGTCAATATCTATTCATATAGTCAAGTTATAACAATTTGAAGCTATTTTACGAAATTTTTAAAATTAAACGCAAAAACGCGTAACCTAATTTTTTACCAAATTTCACGAAATGAACAATTTATAAGCTTAAGACCCTAGAGAAGCCAAATATCACATCAGATTTTTTCTACCATCTTCGCTTTCGGAGAAGAAGATTTTTTAAGTTTTTTTGAACCATAGGTCACCTTGACCTAGTTTTGGGAGCTAGGACAACGTCATGAACAAATCTGAATTGCACTGGCCCATATATGCATCTGACCAAGTTTCATTGATATCCACCTTGTAGTTTCAGAAAAGAAGTCGAAAATGTAAAAGTTTACGCCGCGGACGACGACGACAACGACGACGACGACGACGACGACGACGACGACAGACAAATTTTGATCAGAAAAGCTCACTTGAGCCTTCGGCTCAGGTGAGCTAAAAAAGTATAAATATAACTTCCTATACAACTACCGTAAAGTTATTAACTTCAAAATCTGAATTTTTTTTTTTTTTCCATTTCAAAATCTGATCACGAACCCAATTTAACTTACACACATAATCTTTTTTTTTAAAATAAGTTGCAATTTCAAGTGTTCAAATGATAATGAAAATTCAGTTTTAAATTAGTGGTTCCAATATAAAGTGTTTATATGGCAGTTTCTGTCATCAACTTGGACTGTATCTGATTAGTTACATTGTCCATTGCCAAGTAGATGATTTTCATTGCCAATTTCTTTTTTTTTTATTACAAATCACAAAATAATGTGCAATCTAAATTACCAAATCTTCTGTCCAACATTATTGCAGTCTTTATTTATACGTTGAAAACAAGGAGATGTAAATATCAATGGAAATTTTTTTATTTGAAATATCTTAGGAAACGTTGTTCCAAACAAAGTCAGTCAGACAAAACTGACAAATACACATATCCCCCTCCAAATTTTGTTAACTTTAACTTACAGTTGGTTAAACAAAACCAAGAAGGCTGCAGTTGAAAGTTCACGACAGACCAACTAACAGCTAAATACTAGAAGCATTATGCTGCTACATCATTGTGTCCAATGGCAATATATGTATGTATATAAAAAACTATATATATATATATATATATATATATATATATATATATATGCATGTATATATACATGTACATATATATATACAGTAAAACTTCGATCGCTTGAACGTTGTTACCTCGAATACCCCGGATAATCCTATTTAAATAAACCTCGATAGCTCAAACTTCGTTAACTCGAATACCCCCCCTTGCTCGAACAAAAAATATTTTGCAAACGTAAAAAGTTAGTAAAAATTCAACTTCTTTCGCTCGAAAACATTTTTTTCAGAAAGACATATGACCCAGTTCATTGTAAACATAACACAAGCTGAAGCCATATTACAGATTTTCTAAAAGTAACTGAGTGGAACGAAACCATTACTTTAGACAGTAACCAGAAATGTTGAGTGCTACTCGAGATTATTAGATAACCTAATGAGACAGTGCTCGATATACACAGTTCTTTAATCTCTTAATCTGATTATGACACACGAAAGTGTTTGATCGATAAAACACCCCAGTCGTCCACGCTTGATGATTGCACATGGGATTCTGTAATCAACATGTCACCGGAGTACGTAGAGTAATGTGTATTATCGTTATTTCCTGTGTTTCAAATGACCGCTTATAACTGCTTTGAATTGTAATTAGAATAACGTAAGATTATTGTGCACCATCATTTGTTGAAATAAAATAAAATGTCATGTTCTAGCCCAGAAGTCATAAAACATCACACGGCAGATCGCAGACCAACATTTACATTTGAAAACATTATCAAGATATCATGATAAGCAATGAACTTCGTATTTTTAATTGGCCTCCTACTGTTTTATGATCTATGTATTTTTAATATTTCAAGATGTAAACTGCAACTTTAATTCAGACATTTTATTATTTGACCTTTAAATACATTTACATGTATTACAAATTTAAAGATTCTTTGTCTGTCGATAATCATGATAACCTGAACCTCAAATTGTATCTCGATGTTCAATCGCTCAAACCCCCCGATGGCACGAATATTTGACCAAAGTCCTTTGGACTTCGAGCCATCAAAGTTCTACTGTATATATATATATATATATATACATATATATTTATATATATATATATATATATATATAAAGTATACCTTTGGTAGTAACACCTGTACAGCTAAGATTTAACTTGGATAAATAGTAACAATTCTTCAACATGCCTTCCATCAGAAACTTACTGGTAACCCTGTAATATAGAGATATACATGTACAGAATAAAAGACTGACATTTAAAATTCTTCTTTACAAAACTTACAATTCAAAACTCTGCACAGTATTCACAACAATTACTAGTAATTACTTGCACATCATAGGCAAAAAAAGAACATGTGTCTTAATTATCCACATGTTCATACATACATATATGTATGTACATGTATATTTTTCATTATCATTATATGGAGTAGAGTAATGGTGGTCTGCAATACAGTCAAGATTCTTATATTTATAATGAAGTGGTCTGTTCTGGGATGTTGGAGAAAGCCAGAGTACCAAGAAAAACCTGCTAATGCCAAACACATGGTTTTTAGCTGAAAATATCGTTAACAAATAGATATATATACACTGTGCAGTTATTTTCAGGTGGAAATCTGAGACCTGTTCAACAATGTGTACACTGTCAAAAGCCATCTTGAAAAAGGAAAATATACACAATTTAAAAAGGCTTCTGTGGTACTCAAGTTATTCCAGTTTTTGGCACGTTAAAGAATGCTGCTAACCACTAAATCAAAAAAAAAAAAAAAAAAAAAAAAAAAAATTGAAATGGTAATTCAGACTACCAGTAGTCTTGATCTTAAAGACGTATTACAGGACCAGCCCCTATCTCCTACATGCAATACTAGATCAGCCCTGATTTTCAAGGTGAGATTTTCAATTTGACTTTGTCCCTTTGGAAAAGTCATCACAAATGTTGGAGAGATAAAAAAGCCATCATAAGATCTAGAGTGCAATTTACATAAACATCAATATAAACACTCAAGTTACACTTATACATGTGAATGTAATAGAACAAGCTATTAATTGTGGACTTCATTGTACATGTAAAGTGGTATCTGTCTTGACTAAAAACATTCTCAATCAACATTTTTGCTCGGTTTTGATTAATTTAACTAATTTAGGACAAACCATTATTTGTTTGTTAAACTTTTCTGGATAAACCAAATATCAATTAACAAGAGCAAAAACAAAGGTTCAGAAGGTGTTTGATCAAGGTTTTATTTTTGCAGGTTTGACTGTAGTATGTTAGTTCTTTGTATTAACAACTTACTGTGTTGATGCTAAACTTAGTTCTTGTAAATGAGTAAACTCTGAAAACAAAAAAAAGGAAAAGTCAAATAACTAACCAGTAAAAACAAATAGGTGTGTGTGTGTGTGTGTGTGTGTGTGTGTGTGTGTGTGAACACATTTAGGTTACTTGACACACAACACATTTTTTTTAACCAGACTTATGAAAATGAAGAGTTATCAGTCCTGTATCAACCTAGTATTCATTTATTTACTTTAAAATTTCCATTTAAATGTATACTGCATAAAAAACAAGCTTGTAAGATGTCAAAGGTTATTGAACTCTTGAAATATAAGTATTTGGTTAACAAAGTTTATGTGTATAAAACATAAAGATTTTTTTTCAAAAAAATACATATACAAGAAGCAATCTTGATTATTGATGCTTGTACAAAAGACAAACCAAATTGTATAAATAATAAAGCTGCTTATGCATTTCCATTCAGACTTACATGGATAACATGGAAAAATATAACAATTGCTAGAGCTATCTGATAGAAATAAGGCTGAAACATTAACCAGCCCAAAATTTCGAAAATTTTTAATTTATAAAAATAATTCAAATTTGACTATATAAAAACTGATATTGGATCCTGATTTCTAATAATTCATAATCATTTATTTGAGCAAACTGAAGTATTTACACCAGTATCCAATAACCACTGTCTTCTAAAATGGTAACATCTCTATCTGTGAGAGTAAATTGTCATCTGTCAATATAGATAAGTGTCATGATGGCCAGCTTTCTTGTTATTATCCATAATGCTTTATGATAAATAATAAATAATTGCTTATAATGTGCTATAGAAATACATACATATTATTAGTATCTTCTGTATGTACAATTTTGTGTATCAGATGCAAGTTGTAGTTTCCATCATGATGGCATGATGGAAACTACAACGAGCAACTGATACACAAAATTGTACATACATAACATACTAATGATATTTTTATCTTACAATTTATTATTTTATAGAAAACAAACAAAATCCATTCATTAAAATGAAGTATTTATACACAAAATCTCAAAATTCATTTTCCATTCTGATGACGTCACGGAATCTCCGAATTGAAAGTAGTTCCAACTGACATGTGCGTGATTATTTACGCCATTATTGTATCGCGCATATGGATGATACGGAAAATATCAGAAAATATCGGAAAATATCAGGCACCCTGATACGAGTCAGAAAAATTGAAATTTAATAAAAATATGTTTTAATTGTAAGATAAATGACTGTAGAGCCTTCAATAGTATGACTATTACCATATTATCATACACTGTTTGTGCATTTATTACATATTTATTTGAGATTGGGTAATTTGGAGCAATGTGAAATCAAATACTCTACTAAAAATGCTATGTAGCCCATTGGAAAACCAAAGTCCTTGATTCACAAGTCTAGACTTTTATATTTAGCATATGGCCTTAGGAGATATACACACAGCAATGCCATATCTTGATCAATTTACCTTTAAGAATACTAGCACCTTCATCGGTAATATTTGTTTTATCCAAATACAACACCTCCAACTGTTTAAGACCTGAAAGGGAGAAAAAATAACATACATAATAAAATACAAGAATAAAGAATCTACTGATTGCTAGAAAACAACAGAAGAAAGTCCACTGACATCTTAATAATAAAGATGAGTATAGTCACTGGATAAAATATTTCTGTCATCATAATCAGTATGTAGAAAGGTAACAAACACCAATATTTAATAGACAATGTTTATGGTGGTCTGGTCAAGCTTTCGGCATTTGTGTGCCTTCATCATACCGGTAATCATAATATTATGCCAATATTAATTGCCTTGTGTGTGTGAGAAAATCAAAGTATTAATGACAGGATAAATAGAACAATAATTATGCGATAAATATACGATACTGTTGTATAATTTTTTCTAGGCATGTTTCTTATGTTCTAATCGGATTTTTAAACTACATCATTTCTGAAGAAATATACAAATTGATTGTTGCAACAATATTTGGAGACTTCACTGCAGTAAGGAGGGCTATAAACACACAATAAATGGTCACAGTGCCTCAAACTAATGGATTCCATTGAGAAAGTTTATCAGTTTGCTTCCTAAAAGTCAGTAGTTTGTCTGGGTACTCCAATTTTCTCTACAATCTCACAATATACAGTCTAATAATAGTAGTCTAGACAGGGTCATTAAGCACCATTACTCCACTCTTCATATTACTCATATTGATCAGAAATATATGGTTACCTTCTAAATAAAACATGCCTTCATCTGTAATACCTGTATTTATCAATAGTAACCTCTTTAACCTACAATTCAGTTGTAAATCACAGGTATCAAAAGATGTTAGAAAAATAATGCATCCAAATGAGATACAACTTGACCTTTCTTATGTTTCAAGGTAAGAGTTTTTATTTACAAGATTAGAAAAACAATGCATCCAAATGAGATACAATTAAACCTTTCTCATGTTTCAAGGCAAGACTTTTTATTTACAAGTTTAGAAAAACAATGCATCCAAATGAGATACAATTAAACCTTTCTCATGTTTCAAGGTAAAACTTTTTATTTACAAGTTTAGAAAAACAATGCATCCAAATGAGATACAATTAAACCTTTCTCATGTTTCAAGGTAAGACTTTTTATTTACAAGTTTAGAAAAACAATGCATCCAAATGAGATACAATTAAACCTTTCTCATGTTTCAAGGCAAGACTTTTTATTTACAAGTTTAGAAAAACAATGCATCCAAATGAGATACAATTAAACCTTTCTCATGTTTCAAGGTAAGATTTTTTATTTACAAGTTTAGAAAAACAATGCATCTAAAAGAGATCCCATTGAACCTTTCTCATGTTTCAAAGCAAGACTTTTTATCTGGACAGGATATTGATTTACTCAAGTTAATTTGAAATCAAACTACTAAAAAGAGTATATCTGGCATAAGAAAATAGAACTTATGCAAGTTAATATATGCAAGTTTATAGAAACAGCCAAACCAGACATGATAGGAAAATATAAACACATATTAAAACCAATGATAATAAAATGACTGGACAATCTACAGAGTGTTACAAACATTGCTCACCTGAAGGTATGCCTTCCAGTATTGAAATCAATAATTTCCATAATTCAAAATTAAAACTAATTGTAATAAGAACAAAACATTTTGTTGTACATTTGTAACAAACATATTTTAAGTAATTTCTATGGATTCCCTAGAATTTCCTTATTTGGATTTAAATGCTACTTGTCCAAAGAATGCTTCATTCAAAATACCGTATCCAAGGTCTGGTTATTGTATGTGGAGAAGACCTAAAATAATTCATAGAGACCTTCTATAATTCCCTCAATCTTAGCCCCACAATAAATACTACCTGTTCCGAGAATGCCTTTTGCACAAGTGGATTTAAAAACCCAGCAATTTTTAAGACATGCATTAATTTACTTACGTTTTGATTTGCCCTATGTATTGCATGCCAATATTTCCAACATTTCTAAAATTAGTTAAATCTAATACTGTTAATGGGAAACCTAAAAATACAGAAAAATATGAGATTATCCTACATTTAATGTTTGTAAGAATAAATGAGCTGACTTCAGTTTAAAATTATTTTCTGATAATTTTTTTTAACTTAAAATTTTTGACAATTATTATACTAAAAATATTTGCCAATGCCTGGGTTCTTATATATACCCTCTGTAACTAACCGGCCTTGCATAAGAATAACCTGTAATCGCCTAACAAAAGAATGATGTTATTATGAATAATCGAATTAATCCTAACTTGGAAGAGCAGTCCACATAGATTTTAAGGGTCTCCAATGTGCCAATTTTTAGGCATTTATATTAGGAAACCCCATATAGAAAAAAAATATCAATGTCACAACCTAATAGGTCCTGGGGGGTTATAAAAGTTTACTAGTTCCTACAATACATGTACATGTGTATCAATGACATTTTATTGTTGTTGTGGTTGGTGTTGTAATAGAATTTACCATTACAACATGCATTGTTAAACCATTTTTTTTTTTTTTTGAAATACCAGATATGCTTTGTTGATAAGTGCATCATTGTTATAATTATTGCCATGGACTAGCAAGGAGACATAAAATAAAAATCTTCATAATGTGATAGTTATCATACCTGCCAGGTATTTCATTCCAGTATCTGTTGTTGTATGTCTACTCGGTAGATTAATTGCCTGTAACTTTAAACCTGTCCAAATATAAACAATATCAGTCAACTTGAGCATAGTGTCACAAAAGACTTATTACATACATTTAATTAATGTCATTGATGTATCACACATGTATCACAAAAATCACTGCACACATAAAACCATTAAATTATTTTTCATCATCATTCATCATTATCCAGGCCTTTAATTATTCCTTTTACAAGGGTGAGGCCTGTCTGTCCTGTCAAGAATGAAGTCTCCCTCTCCATGTTTGGTGGTCCAGTGGGTTTGTATCACCCATTCTTAGAGACTTAGGGTCCTGTTTCACTAGGTCATCCAGGGCTGATGACCAGTGGGTTTGTATCACCCATTCTTAGAGACTTAGGGTCCTGTTTCACTAGGTCATCCAGGGCTGAAGACCAGTGGGTTTGTGTCACCCATTCTTAGAGACTTAGGGTCCTGTTTCACTAGGTCATCCAGGGCTGATGACCAGTGGGTTTGTATCACCCATTCTTAGAGACTAAGGGTCCTGTTTCATTTGGTCATCACAGGTCAGTTTTAGTGTATCCATGGCCAGATGACCAGTGACATTTCTAAAGACATTTAAAGAAAAACCTAAATTCATTTCCACCATTTGTTCAATAAGTTTCTGATTTCAATCAATCACTCAATAAAAACACTATTATGTTTAGTGCAAATGCACCTGGGTACTAGTATTTGATTAATTTCAGATGACTTGTCTAATTTTTTTTATTCTAATAATACCATTTTGATAGGTGATACATTTCATATTGAAATACTATTACACTGACATATTTGTTAAAACGCCTAAACAAAAATGATGCCACAGTATCATCATTTTCATCCAGATAAAAATATTAGAAAACTTTTAACGTTAAATCATAGGATAAAATTACATACATGATAAATATTCCAGTGCCTGGTCTCCGTTGACCTTTTCTGTATGTGATATACTGAGGCAGGTCAGGCATTTGTTTTCCCGCAGACACAACAAAGAATCGGTGACAATGTCTGTATGTGATACATCTAATGTCTCTAAATGTCTGAGCTCCTGAATCCCTGACAAACCACACACCTGTAATGAAATAATGTGACCATATCATTGCTGAAAAGTTTTGTTATAAACAAAAAATATCAAAATATGTTTCTTGGAATCCCCCCCTTCTCTCTCTCTCTCTCATAACATTATACACTGTTCTTTCTGAATTAGTTTGATTAACAACGAACTTTGTAATAAATAAATAAATAAATAAATATACAAAACATCACAAGTGACGCCAATCCCCTTGCAACGGAGTATTTTATAATACTGTTTTTTTTTTTTAAATCAGCTATATTTAGCTGCTTATTTGCATATAACATGCAAACAAAAAAAAGGTACCAAAAAACCTGTTATACATGTATATAATGTTCAGGGTTTTACTTTGTATATCCCAAATTTGAACCAAATTGATGAATAAATAAGTACATGTATGTAATGGTCATTTTTCAGGTTTTTCTATTTATAGTAATTCAGGATCTGGCTGAAACACAAATTCGTCTGAGATGATAATAACCCACGTATGAAGTTTAATGAGATTCTGTTGAGAAACCAGAGAGCACCAATCTTCAGGAAGTGAACTGACAAACTACACTGTATATCAAAATAAGATTTGTCAGAATGGAATTGGAACCAAGGCAATTAGAGATGGTGCTTTAAATGTCTTAGCTACAGGGTCTTCAAGTAACCTAAGACAGTTCTACAGCAAAAAACATAACCTTCTATATAGAGCATAAACAGTTAACAACTGAACAACAAAAAATGTTATATGTATTATATGTTATATACATACCTGGGTTTGTTCGAGGTACAGAGACTTCAAAGCTGGAAGATCTTCAAATAAAACAAGAGAAAGGTTATAAACAGGATATAATGTCAAAAATACTTTAAAATACTTTACTTTTGTTACATTATATCCCCGAGTAATAAAACTTTTTTATTTTTAATTTAATTTTATTTTTTATTTATTTATTTATTTTTTTTTTTTTTTTGGGGGGGGGGGGGGGGGGGGGGGGTGTTAAGAATCACCTGTTCTGTCTGTCCAAATATTGTCTTCTCCATACTTCCACATTTTTTTATGGATGGATTTTAATCAAACTTGGAGTGCATCAACATGAGACACTTAACAAAATAAAGTGTGTGGGCCAAAGTTGCAAGTTCAAATTTTAGAATTGGCCTCCATAAGCAAGGTTTGGGACATGGGGTATTAGTCCCTTAAGGACTTCTCTTCTTTATTTACAACTACATGTATTATCTTTTAAAAAATTTTAAAAATGCAATAAAAATGGGGTTTGCTCAGCATATTACATTTATACGTTTGACATTTATTATGAGACATTGTGCGTCTTCAATTCCTGGTTTAAATTTTTTTTTAATGAAAAACATCACAACATGCAATCCAATATCATACTGTTCCCAGACAAATAATGAGGGTTTTTCGCATCGTAGGCTGACAACCCATATTACTAAACAAAAACAAAACTATTCCTTTGAAATATCATGGTGCCCTGTGGCATAAAAAGTTCATATAGAACTCACTCAAGTTTCCAACTACACAATCAATTTTAGTTTTGTATGAGTACTGTTTTCAGTGGAGATTGGAATTATAGGTTACTTACTTTTCAAATGGGAGAAGATTTTTTCTGTGACTTTAGTCCTACTCAAATTGAGATGCTGTAAGCATTGTGGACAAGATGCCAAGTAAAAAATTAACCCCTCTTCTGTGATTCCAGTTTCTTCTAAATTTAATGATACTATTGAAGGCAATTCTGAAAATACAATGATCTACATGACCATAACAAATTCACTGTATATTTTAAACAGTACCTCACTAATTACCCCTGTAGTTGGCCTAACAATCTATTTCTTTATTAGGTTCCCGATTTACCATCCAGCACCTTTATAACCCCATAATCTTACTAAAGAAATGGTGACAATGAATCACAGCTTTACTGTATGATGAAAACATGTAAAATTGATCATCAATTTATGTACCCCGAACAATCTACATAAATTTGTTTGTTAAATGATTGCATATTTTTCCTGTTATTTTCTGATGCTCACATGCAATTAAAGATGCATCATATTTAAAGCTGTACAATCGTGTGTTTATAAATACTAGTGTACATGTATAATTATATACATACCTTGAACAATTTGTAGACATTTGTCTGTAAGCTGCTTACAACCACTTAAATTTAAATTCTTTAATTTCTTTAATACTGTAAAGTGAATAAAAAAATCAAAAGAATTAGAAATAATAATACAACTATATGGTCTTCTGAACCTTGATGGTAAAGCTCCTGTTAATGCATAAAATTATAATGATTCCACCATCTCTGAGAAAATTAACAACTATTTGCCCGCTCACTCAGATACAAAAGTATCATAAAATAATATAACCTGAATCATTCTTTGTTTTTCTTGTCTGGTCTGGTTCTGAAACCTTAAAACAACATTGTTCTATGATCTCTTTTATCTGTAGCCTCAGTGGCTGAATTGTCAAACAAATCAGATTAAGGATTACAGCTTTTCTACCTATCCCCATTCTAGCTCTACATTGTGTACAAGAAAGTTTGTCAGTCGGGTTGATAAAGAATGGTGTTTTTCCAGGCAAAATAGCTTCCTCAACCATCTCAAAAATAATGGCTTCCATACAGGTCAATTAACTAAAATGTAAAACACATTTATTCCACTTTTATCATTCGTGCAAACAAAACTAGTCACACAATCTTCATTACATCTCAATGCTCAGGTGACTGAAAATACTATTCTGTTGAAAGAAACTTTCTAATGTAACATTATTTCCCCCTTATAACTTCTTATATAAAACATGAGAATTTAATTTAAAAAACCCCCTTAATTTACCAGAAAACTACAAAAAAAATTGGAAGCATTAATTTGTACTTTACCTGTTAATGCATGTAAACCAGCATCTGTGATAAGTGAGCAAGATTTCAAACTAAGAGTCTGTAAATGTGTATGTAACCTGAAACAAAGAACCACAAAAATTACATCATGATTCTGTAAATAATTTGAGAATGAAACATCATTTTAATGCCCCTTGATAACTTTGTCTCCTTGCTTATCACCACAGAAATTTAAAGTCCTAAAGTATTTCTCTTTATGTTATACATGCATTTTTATTTTCTTTTGAGTATCCCAGTCTTCCTTGAATTATCATCAAACCCCTTAATTATGCTCAAATGGTGGCAATGAAGCAGGATTTTACTGTTAAATGAATACTTACACAAAACTAGCAGTCTTCTCTCAAATGTATGTCCTGATATTAACTTATAAACTAAATACACAAATATTTCAACACTGGCTCAAAATCATTAATCTTTTAACCACTCGGATGTAATTTTACCAACATACATGGCAAAATATGGCAAGTGTATAAAAGCTTGTAAGTGACTCACCCAAACAAGGCCAATAAAGTATGTCTTTAAACAAAATTTTAAAAAAACTGGTCAATATGAATATGAAAAGTAAATCATTTACAGTAAGTTCACCTTATCATGACAGCTGTAGCTTGTTAATGCTCCTTAAAAACTCTGCTACCTTGCTTATTGTCATAGTATTATAAAGTCCTAAATTCTGTTGTCGTTCTTCCTGTTTAGAAAGTCTCCCACCGTTTATTCTCTTACCATTTTGTAACATTAAAATTTGAGTAAACAAACAATGGCACTGAATCAAGGTTTTCTATATATACTGGTATTACATACATGTACATATGTGTATAAACTTACCTGACTGAATGTAAAAGCTCATTGGTTGTGTATGGATAACAATCTAGTACTAACTTTCTTAAGAAACTGAAAAAGAAGTTTAACAAAGATTATTTCATAAAGTAACAAATATTTAATATCTTTTTGATAATGTTGTATATTGGTCAAATATCTTAATAGAGCTCAAATTAGTAAATGTCTTAAATATGTTAAAAAATATAATATTTGTAGTAAAAGTATTACTAACATATGTATGTTTATGCAGCAAGTTCACAAGTTTCATTTTTCCAGGGACTAATGAATGTCAAGGATCCACACTTTTTAAACTGTGTCATGTATTATCTTGTAAACAAATCACTTATTAGTCTGAATTAGCTTAGCTTTTAAAACCATATGTGTGTGTGTGTGTGTGTGTGTGTGTGTGTGTGTGTGTAAAAAAACCTTCAACCATTGAAGTAGAGATATACTCACCAAGGAATAAATGCATTCAGTGTTTTTTGCTTTAAAAGTTTTTGTCTCAGTAAATGCTGTAAAAGTTTTTGTGCCAAATCTTCAGATATTCCTGACAGCGACCGTAAGAGATGCCTGGGATCATTTAGTCGTTGTGCTACATGGCTCATACAAAGTTGTAACAAGTGATCTACATTATATGTGATTGATGTTGAGGCATTGTCCTCTACTTTCATTGGTTCAGCTGGCCTTGAATATCTTTCTGTGGCTTTCTCAGCTGAAACCAAATACGGATGAAGAAAATTCGGACAATGTCAATTTTTCCATTTTATATGTAATTATTTACATTTTTTTTGTATTTAATAAATTTTATATTTATATTTTTTCAAATTAATTAACTTATTTGGTAAACATAAAAATAACTTTTTCTACATGTATAGTTTTTGTTTCTATATAAAATCTTGCTATAAAGTATATGCTGAGATAAATCATATTAAACTCTGAATCATAACTTTAACATTGTACATACCAGTGTAGGTGCTTTTACAACAATGATTACAACACAATGATGTTGTTCAATTTACATCAATATAAAATCATTTTTGGCTTCAAAATGTGAATGTGCAAATGTAAATGTGCGAATTTTCTTTTGTCAGACAAAACAGAACTTAGTTATATTTATGAAAAGCTTGAAAAAACTCTTAAAATAATCAAATAAAATCTCTTATAACCACTCCCTATATAAAATAGAATACATGTACATGTGTATATATCACATATATGTACCAGACAGGTTTTTTTTATTCTAGTACTATATGGATTTGCTAGAGTGCTCTAAAGTGTCACCTTATTAATCATACTGTTTATCAATGTCAATGTCAAATTAAGGTAAGCAGATCCCTGTTTGGAAAAGTTTGTAAGTTCCCATTCAAAGGCTGAAGGTTTTCTCTGGATACTCCAGCTTTTTAAACCTTTCTAGAACTACTACCTTGACATAAATGGATTAATTATTTTTACTAAATGATGTATATATATATAAAGAGAAAAATCGATGTTTTGTTTTATGGCACAGGTTCAAATTCTGCTGTGAGTGAAACGTTATTTGTTATTGTTGCATGTCTTGTATTCATCCGCTAGCAAAATCTTACATCATTATAGTAGGAATTCCGGTATTTTTTCGTAAATTATATGAGAGAAAAATAATCTATTACGAGTTTGAGGTCGAGATTAGGAAATTCCTATCCAGTAGTCAGATTTTTCATCTCAAACGAGGCTTTGCCTCGTTTGAGTTGAAGAAAATCTGACCACAAGGTCGGAATTTCCCCATTTTGACCTCAATCGAGTAATTGATTTTTTTTCTCTCATATAATTTACGAAAAAATACCAGAATTCCTACTATATATGATTATGGAAAAAATATTGTACCACCAATGCAGTGAGAAAAATTTATCAAATATGAGATATATATATTGAGAGAGAGAGAGAGAGAGAGAGAGAGAGAGAGAGAGAGAGAGAGAGAGAGAGAGAGAGTATGTAACAATGAATGTGTTTGGTTCAATTCATTAAAATTTATTTCATGGTATAATATACCTGCAAGTTCTCTAGCAGATCTGCTGTGGTGTCCATTGTTATCATGAGGAACACCCTCTGGCACTAACCTTTGACCTACACCCCAAAAGGAAGGATTGTCTTCATCCATATTGTTGCCTCCACCTGGTTAAATATACATGTTAAAAGGCAAAATAAAGCAGTTAGTAGTTGATAAACACTTACATGTACCACACTATTGCCATAGTATCAAGGACCAAAAAAAAAAAAATAATAATAAAAAATAACTAAGCCAAATTTACCAAGTGTAAGAACAAGAATTCCACAGATTTAAATGTCTCGCCTGGTTAGTTTTTGATCAAGTAGAAAATGGGTCAAAGACTCCATGGGCCGGGTTGTTTTTTAAATTTCTATTGAATGGGTGTAAAGTGTGGAAGGAATTATAAATAATTGCACAAAGCAAGGTGCACAAGTTTTTTTTTTTTTAACATTCACAGAAAGTCATAAAATGGGGAATAGGTCCAACAATGACAATATATATGAAAGAGTATTGAAACAAGTATATACATGTATTAGGAAAATCTCAATCATTTTAACATTTTCTAAAGCTAAAGTAAATTGAAAAAATGTGCACCAGAAACTTTACATTGGAATGGACTGGATGAGATGGACAGTACAGGACAGATAGGCAACAGGGTGACAGCACTACCTTTCCACACTTTCATCCAGTAGCTAATAAACCAATGACAATGGGAAAAAAAGTCAGGTGCACATCTTCATTATATATAGAAACATTCTGTGAAGTTTCAAGGTTTTTTGGTTGAAAACTGTAGGAGGAGTTGAGTTCACAAAGTAGGTACCCGAAGTTCAAAAACTTGCTAAAAAGTGACTAAGTTTAAAAGTCTGGAAAAATGGGAAAAAATCTGGAAATATTTCCATAAAGTCAGGTGCACATCTTCAATATCTATAGAAAAAATCTGTGAAGTTTCAAGGTTTTTGGTTAAAAACTGTAGGAGGAGTTGAGTTCACAAAGTAGGTACCGGTACCCCCAGTTCAAAAACATGCTTAAAAGTGACTAAGATTCAAAGTCTGGAAAAATGGAAAAAAAATAAATAAATAATTCCATAAAGTCAGGTGCACATCTTCATTATATATAGAAACATTCTGTGAAGTTTCAAGGCTTTTGGTTAAAAACTGTAGGAGGAGTTGAGTTCACAAAGTAGGTACCCCTAGTTCAAAAACTTGCTAAAAAGTGATTAAGTTTCAAAGTCTGGAAAAATGGGAAAAAAAACTGGAAATATTTCCATAAAGTCAGGTGCACATCTTATATATATATATATATATAGAAACATTCTGTGAAGTTTCAAGGTTTTTGGTTGAAAATTGTAGGAGGAGTTGAGTTCACAAAGTAGGTACCCCCAGTTCTAAAACTTGCTTAAAAGTGACTAAGTTTCAACTTGCTTAAAAAGTGACTAAGTTTCAAAGTCTGGAAAAATGGAAAAAAAATATTGAAATAATTCCATAATGTCAGGTGCACATCTTCAATATATATAGAAACATTCTGTGAAGTTACAAGGTTTTTGGTTGAAAACTGTAGGAGAAGTTGAGTTCACAAAGTAGGTACCCCCAGTTCAAAAACTTGCTAAAAAGTGACTAAGTTTCAAAGTCTGGAAATACGGTAAAAAAATCTGGAAATATTTCCATAAAGTCAGGTGCACATCTTATATATATATATATATATATATATATATATATATATATATATATATATATATATATATAGAAACATTCTGTAAAGTTTCAAGGTTTTTGGTTGAAAACTGTAGGAGGAGTTGAATTCACAAAGTTGGTACCCTATTTTCCCCGCCCGCCCGTCCAACATTCACCATACTATAAACCGGATTTGCATTCCATGCACCCCGGCCAAAAATACACTACTTTAACATAATCTTTCACATTTTGACACACTGCTGCCTATGACAACACTGGAAAGAAACACCTAAGTCTCACCTTATGGAAATTCCAGGCTCAACAAAAATCAGAAAAGTGAAAAAGTAAAATAGGACAAGAAAGATAGAGAAAAAATTTGTCTAATATGTGAATGGTCACTCGATATTAATATATACATACATTACCCAGAGGTTTTGTAAAAATACTTTTGGTGAGTACAAATTTTCTTGCTTTTTTCAAGAAACATGTTAAAGAATACATTTAATAATTAAAAAAAAAACTTTATTGAAGAACTTTATACCATGTTGGTCATGAGGTCTTAATGTCTTGTTTAAATTACTATATTCTGTAAATTTTCAATACAACTTGATGTTAAAAGAACAAACACTGTTGATGATCTTTGTCGGAACAAAAAAAATGAAAAAAGAAACAATAAGAAATACATTGCTGCATGAAGTCATATAAAAATGTTTCTAAGCAAAAGATTACTCTTGTACACAGAAATCACAGTTTTTGCAAGTTTCTTAAACCATTTTTGCAGAAAATATTATAGAATACATGAAATCAATAGTATCCACATCAGACCCAGAAAGGAACATTAAAAATAGTTAATTTTGTTTTTGTGGTATATTGGTAAATTGTTTTTTAAAAATAAAAATGGCCAAATGTAGTGAAATTTGAATAAAATCAGTTTATTTTTTAACCAGTTATATTTTTTATTTATTGATTTCTAAGGGGTTTTTTAAAATTTTTTTCTTGCTGCTTCAGAACTCTGAATTTTATTATTTAGAACCCGCTTGTCTTAAAATAATCTATTCACAGACACCATTTTGAAATACATTATTCCCTATAATTTTAGCATGGGTGGCATGGGTTACCGACATTGCCGATAAAAATCTTCCATCAATAACCATTGGTAGTTAATTATTACCAATCACAGAAATTGGTAACCATAGGTAGAACTCCAAATGTGAACACAATGAATTAGGATAAAAAATTTACCCCAGCCTCCTCCACCTCCCCCTCCGCCAAACCATCCACCAGGGGCTCCTGGAAAACCTTGTCCCATATCATCATCATCCTCCTCATCATTAATGTCATCTTCATTACCACTGTGGTCCATGTTTTCATCTAAAATGTTAGATTAAACATAAAAACTCTAGAAGAATTACACAAAATTAAACAAATTACTATTCTTACACTTGATACTGACATGTATGTATGGAAAGAACTTTGAACAACACTCATAACAACCTATGATTAAACTTGTATGTTTGATGATGATGATGATGATGATGACTATTGTTATTATTATTATTATTATAATTATTATTATCATCATCATCATTATTATTACAAAACAAAAACAAAAAAAAACATGTTACATATTAAGGAATATCATTACTATGCAAAATACACAATAACATGAATGATTATTTTTAGCATATGTTATTCCTCATGGTTTCCTTCTTCATGATAATATTGCTATAAGTCAGTAAATGTGTCTGAAACTACAAGGTTCATCACTGGACTGATGACTGATAATGACATAAAAAAGTCACACTTATGTTTAATCTTATATGTTGGTAAATAATGTTTCTATAGGTCAATAAATGTGTGACAATTATGTAGGTGTTACAGTGGCCTAATAACCAATAATGCCACCCAAAAAGTATTAAACCTGTTTGTCCCAGTGGCCATATGGGTAATTAAAACACCCAAAAGGCAAAACTTATGTTTCAACATATACTAATGATCTTGTCAACAAAAGTGTGTAATATTACAATTGGCTCGGAAACCCAAGCCATCAGATTTTTAATTAAGCTGTGTAATCTGTAAGTATGAAAGACCATACCTGGCTTTCAAATTTTAATTTTCTGAATTGTTAATGAACAAAACAGCTGATTAGTTTTAATTAAAATACTTGTTTTGGAAAACTTCTTCTGAAATGTGTTACAACTTTTTTTTTAACTAAATAGGTTCTGTGTTACACACTTAATGTTATGTAAAGTAAATGATGCTGATATCTTGAAAGTTTCAAAAAAATATATTTATCTTGATTCAAAAATACAAGTTTTCTGGGCATCAAGTGTATATCAGGGGGAGACCCTGTTCATGACCCTTGGACCATCTAACTTTTTAAACTTGTTTTTACAATTGGTCCATGAACAGTTTTTCTTACATTAACCTTTAAAAACCCACAGGTAATGGTGTTTTATGCCCCAGTAAAGATTCTTTCACTTATTTTGAGATAGTCAGTTCTGGGATGGTGGAAAGAACAGGAATACCTAGAGAAAACCACCAATCCTCAGCATGAACCGACAAACTTTCTCATATCTCGCACTACAAACTGCCAGAGCAGGATTCGAAACTAGGAGGTGAAAGGTGATGTGAGTGGTAAGTGCTCACTAGAGACCATTCAGCCACTGAGGTCCTAGTTAACTAAATGGATCCATATTTTCTCAAGATACAAGTGAATTACAGAAACTTACCAGGACTATTGTCAGATGTATCCATTCTATGACCAGGTCCCCATTCTGTATTTTCTGCATCATCCGAAACATTTGGATTCAATCCTGGTAGATGTCCAGGCCCACCACCAAGGCCAGCACCAAACCCTTGGCCAAATCCAGCTGGAAGTCCTGCCATATTAGGTGGCATTCCTGGTACAATTGGTGGCATTCCTCCAGGATTCTGATTTGAACCTGTTCCAAATGGAAGATTTGAAGCAGATGCAGATATCTTCTGGGTATCTGTCTTGTTTAGAATAGGTGATTTTGTTGATTTTGCTGTTCAAAATCAAATACATAAACTATAATAAATACGAATAATTAACTACAATTACAATGCATTTAAAAGGTTCAAAGAAATCTGAAAAATATTGACAAATACCTTTGCTGAAATACATGTATAAATCACTTTGTTCATATTACAGAATAAAAGAACTTATATTTCTATTTTAAATTTCAAACAGCTTAAATACAGAAAAATCTGAAATAAAAGCTACTCAGGACCAAAGAATTATAGACTTTATAGAAAAGAGGTTATTGTACAAGCTTAAGGTTCTTTTTGGATGGATGAATGGAATGTATAGCAAAGGGATTTTTAAAACAGAGGTCTAAATGCTCATGCAGGTATACTTTATATAGCAGAGATGGCTGTTACATCAGATTTTACTATGAATGATCAGTTTTATTTCCATATACAGTGGAACCTGTCTTAACCAAACACTTGATATGGTGGAGGAAACAGGAGGGATTGGAGAAATCCACCAAGCTTCAGCAGAGTAAAGGGAAGATAAATGTAATTAATCATACCAACCTGATACAGCTTGAGTTGTTTCTTTTTTCTGTAGGACCAGAGATCCAGTTGGTGTCAATCCTAGCTCCTGTAAAGTTTTATTGAGATCTTCTTCTCCAAATTCTCTATGTGGAAAAGGCTGTCAATACAAACAACAAGTAAACTGGTATATGTTGCCCATACTATTTGCAAAAGTAACTGTCTTTGATGTAGAAAAGTAATCTGTATCCGTATATGGCTATATATAAAGTCAGTTAAGGCTGTTTGATTTTAACCATGTTTTTTTTTTCTTATTGATAAACACTGTAGGGAGTACAAAATATTTATATCAGGTTACATTAAACACAGTAATTGATTTATCATACCATCACCACATTTTGCAATAATGTAAAAACATGTTTTCGACTTAATTTCAGAAAAATTGTACACATCTGTATAAATTTCTTACACACTATATATAATTACGTTCATTCAAACATTTTCTAGTGTAGTAATCCAACTGAGTTAAATTGTTTTATATACATGTGAAAGTGGGTCTTATTAATAGGACAGCTTTTGCAATGAAAATTTCATCAAAATGAGAAAAAAATTGGATCATACCTCAATCAAACAATGATCTGAATTCTGAGGAATTTGTAGAAAATTCCAAACATCTATAAAACAGGAAGTTGCTGGCAATGATGTCCTTTTAGAGCTTCCATCCAGCATCCGTATCTGTAAGATGAAGGAACAAAATGAGATTGGAAAGTTACATGCTGTTGATTTACTTCAAAGATCTTTGTCAGCATCTTTTCTGCAAATTTCACAGTTTTAATTATTCTCAAAGATTATTTTACAACAAACTTCATGTGGTGACAGTATTCCTGATTTTCTGTTATACAAAAGTGTTGCCACAATATTCCTAGCTATGACATCATACTGTTAAATGGAAAATTTTAACCTTAGTTAATAGAATATGGACATTATCTTTTTGTGTAGTTTATATTTTGCATTGGCAGGTATTAAATGCCAGTGTAAATGCAAATTATAATAGTTATATTTGCTAGTTATATGTTTGAATTCTGGCATTGTGTTGCCATTCAAAATAAAATGCATTTGTCACAAAATGATTTTAACTGACACTGTTAATACTACATGTAATTACAAAGAAATTCATCTCTAAGTCTCTTAAATCTAAGTTGATATTTTTTTACCCGAGTCAGAATGCCATATGAAGGGGGAAAAAAAGACCTTAAGAGAACAAACTTTCTCTCAAAAGGACCTGTCCGAGTGGTATTCATACCTAGGAATTATGAGGTTCTATGATCAATAAATATGTGCTTTACAATTTGGCTCCCAGATGACTGTCTGCTAGCAGCCAAAAATGGTGTTTGATGCCCCAGTCAAGATTCTTTCACTTATATCAAGCAGTTTTATATAAGATTTACCCTTAGCAAACAATTATCACTAGTTGTCTTCTGTTTTGTTTCCTCTTTAACTGGTGATTTGCTGGTTTCTGTTGAGGGTTTTACAGGACTTTCTGTAACGTTCTGAGGAGCAGCTGCACCATGAATCTGTTTTTGTTTTTCTCTGTCTTCTGCTATTTCTTTCAATATTCTGTCATGATCCTTTAACAACAATTAGAAAGTAAAAGACATAGACATCTTCACATTCATATACAAAACAAAATCTCTAAGAAAATATCATATTTCCCCGAGTAAACTGCCCAACACTCTTAAAACTATCGTGTGTATTTACTGGACTATGCCCCAGTCATTTATATAGATGTGGTCAGTTCTAAAATAGTGGGTGGAATGGCATTTGATGCCTTATTTACGATTATGTTACTTATATCAACTGGTCAAACTACAAGGAGATGAATACAGACAAATTTTTCTAGTGTGGAATTCAAACCTAATCACAGAGGGACAGTGTCACCTGTAAGCTACTGTATTAGAATACTCTGTAACAAAGGCTCCTGAAAATAATGAGGAAAAGTTTTAATCTAAAGATGCAAACCCTTTTTCTCCTTTGTTTTTCTTTCATGGCTTCATGCTTTGCTTCATCTCTCTGCTTTTTTTCAAAGTGTTGCTTAATTTGTCTCTGCTCATTGCTTAAATGCAGTCTACTAAGAATCCCACTTTCTGATTGGTTATCATCCAAATTACTCTCAACTTTTGATTGATCAGAAATTTGAGTGGCATCACTGTTTGTTGCCAATTGGTCAGATGAGCTTGGTAAATTGGTGGGTTGAGAAAACGGATTTAGGCCTTCATCAAATTTTGAGGTATTCTGAAAAAAAAATCACTTTTATACAAGTACATGTACAGGTATTATAGGTCTTTTTTCAAAACATTTAAAAATATTCATCAACACAGAATCCATTTAATTTTTGTCAGAACAGTGATGTGTAACCTAACATAATACAAGTTCATGTGGTTATTCAGTTAGAAATAGTATTTCATTATTTTGTGATGGGACCATGGTGGCCAAGTGTTATAAAACACCAGCTTATGAATCACAGTTTCTCTTACTGCTTAGGTTCAAACCCCACTCCAAATAAACTGTCAATTCTTGTGTTGATGTTGCTGGATTTTTTTAGGTAAAATAAAGCCTCAATTTATTTCCACAGAATGTCAGAATTAGGCATCATATAGGGGTCTGTTTAGTTTTTTTATTGTGTGATTCAGCAGCTTGTGTATTCATGACACTAGTTTCTTTTTTATGTAACATGTATTCTCTGACCTGAAGATCAATAAGATTAGATTTAGGTTTTAATTAAGTCCACCATCAAACTTCATTCTGATTATAAACTTAAGGTTTATGAATATTAAATACTAGTTATTTATTTTTCAGTATTACTTTATAAACAACAATATGGTCTGAAAGACTGGTTACAAGAATAATTTGCATAAAAAACTGTGAAAAGACATCACAAAGAAACTGATGATTAGATATAATCAATGACAACATTCTATCTGATCTAAAATTGTGTAGAACATTATACAAATATCATATTCTGATATGGAATAGGTAAAAATTTTAGCGAGGTTTGCAGGCCATGAGAAGTTTATATATGTACAATGGATTTAATAAATTTGTCTTGCTTCCCCTAAACTGATACTAACACAAAGTATGTATAACCGTTAAAATTATTATACATGTAAATATAACTTACTGGTCGTAAACTAAGGCTAGGAGTCTGATTCGTTGTTTGTTCTTTTCTAAATCCTGGTTTCCCTGCCAACAACCTTGACAATAATAATAAAAATTAATAAATATATAACACAAATACCAGTTGAATTTTGATGTGCAAGATGTGCACATTTCAGAAATTCATTCCTCATCAGTGACACTAAGACAGAAAAGTCTGATAATAAAAAAACATAACAAAATCATATTCAATTGTTATTGAGTCCTAAAATGTATTCATGACTCTTCATGTTCTAACCAATTTCTTCTAATTTATGAATGTTTTGTGTTATATTCATATAATTTAAGTACATGTATATACCAGTTAAGTATTGCAAAAATTTTGGTCAGGAATATGTCACCATAAAAAGTCAATGACAAATATTTTGTATGATTTTTTAACCACTGAAATTTAGTTTTTAAAACTACAGACCTCAAAATTTATTTGTCCAAGACTCAAACAAAAGTTTTTAACAAATCATTATTCATGTTTTTAAACATACCACTCAACAGCTGTTTCAACTGTTACTTTCCCATACTGGACAGCATCTTGACAATCTGACCAATCAAATCCCATGGACATCAAACATACCAACAGGTCATCGATACTCTGGAAAAAAAATGGAAGTATGTCACTTCAGTATTAACACAATGAGGTTTGTTAAGGCTAAGTCCTTTAACCCCCTAATAATTGTGCTGAACAAATTATTTTGATATGGAATTACTTAAGCTAAAATTTGCCTGCAAATGTATATTTGATGTATGGTATATATTTTCCAAAATGTTCTGCACAAACATTACCAGTTTTGCCTAAAGAAACCAAGGGTTGTGTGTTGTAAAGACCGGAATGGAAGAGTGAAACAAGATTCTGTAAAAGTAATCCCCTTTTTATCACATTTGATGGTTTAGAGAAAACATAATCAGTAATTGTAATTAGGATGTGCCAATACATGGCCATTATATTTTTTCCTGATTATAACATTATTACTATTTGGTAATCTGCAAGACTTTGCACTTTTTAACAATCATTCGTCTTGCAATTTCTGAAGCTTCAAAGTGAAGGTGTCATTATCTGTCTTGTTTATAAAGCTGGTAATTACAGGCAAAAAGTCTGTTCTGAAGCCTCTGATGTGCAGCAAAAATAGTAAAAGATTGACAGCAAAGCCTTGTGGTACATGTGATTTGTAGTTGATGATATAGAGGTCTGCTCTCAACAAATACTTGCTGAATGTAAGTTATCAGGTAGTTTGGCTCTTAAAACTGAAGACAACTGTTTTTAAGGGTAGTCTGTTTATAGTTTTGATCATTTATGTAGTATCATTTTTAGACTTGAGAACAGTACCGATATCCTTTAATTTTCAAATAAATAAATAGCAGGGTATAATAATAAAAGGCACAGAAGACAGACGTGTCGAAATAGAAAATTGGAAGAAACGGACGGTGGTTGAATATACATGAGAAAAGCAAAGTACTGGTAAAGGGTACGACGTATTTAAGAAAATTTTGAATATAGTAATGATTGAAGTTTGACACTTAGCAAGAATCAAAAACGCATAATACATTCATACGCATTCATACAAATACTACGCATATTTAACAGAATAAACATTTAGTTATTTTAAGTCATATCATCACCTGTGGTGCTGCCATTTTCAAAACATTACCAGATAGAACTAACTGATGAAGATTAAATTTATTTATAAAAACCTTTACTTCTAGAAATGTTTTGATTATTTATTTATTAAGAAGTAAAATTTAGATATCAATACAACTTGTTGTAGAACACAGTTTGAATATACTTTAATCAAAGCATTAGACGTTTATCGGTTAATTGTAAAAGTATTTCCGGTAACTTGCAGGGACGATATAAACACTGCACACACAATGAAGGGGAATTCTCAAAGGTTTTCAACATTTTTTTTATGGAAATTTTACATTTTTACATTATTTCAAGTTGTTTAAAAACTTTTATGATAGCCGATTTTTAAATTTATATTCAATATCTTTTATATCTTGAAAATGTTTGGAATTCTTAATATTTTTCATAGATACCCAAAATTTCCAGAGTAAATAAATATATTTATTTCAATAGTAAAGATCATTCTATGATACGATATAACCACATAACCACACCCGGCATTACGATTGTATTCCAATGACCGTAAGTCAAAGTCGAGAGAGTTTCATAAATTAATCAGTGAGCACAAAATGAACTTGTCAATTATCTTGTCCTGTTTTTTTTTTTTTTTAAATTATTTATCTATTTAGTTTTTAGTTTAAACAATATTTTTTATTTCATAATCTACATTTTACAAAGATAATTAACAATATATACACAGAGGATCTTGGACTGATAAGAGTATGACTCTTTTATTAAACCATTTTCCTCAACAATTATAAATTTACAATTTACAATATTGCATGTCATAGAGATCAACATGTATGATAATCAAATAAATAAATAAATAAATGAATGAATAAATAAATAAATAAATAAATAAATAAATAAATAAATAAATAAATAAATAAATAAGTGTGTAGGTTATGTTATAAATTAAGAAAAAGAGTGAAGTTTCAAATTACAAACTTTTTAGGAGTTTCGTCAATCCAAAATACACGTGGTTTAAAACAGAAAATCTCGTTGTTAATAGTATGTAATTTTGTACTATTGTAAAAATGTCATTGTTTTGAGCATGAGTCAGGTTATGATTACCAAATAACAATGTATCAAGATCATAAAAAACGTTTATAGTATGAATGGTAGTACATGTATTTCGTATATCATTATACAAGTTCCAGTGTAATAGAAAGTGTTTTGTAGTTTCAATTTGACCGCATGCACAATTGTGATTATCATCGAGGTTTTTACAATACAAATGGCGACTTAATGGACTACATTTTAACCCAAGTCTGCTGTGATGTATTTGTCCTTTTGTGTATATTTTATGATTGGTCTAATTTTACACAGAATTCAACATACTAAGACTAAGCTGTTGGTCCATCACTTTGTGTATGAAGCACCATAATGTAAAAGGAAAGAGAAATAATGCAGTATTTAAATCTCATAATAATTATAAGATAATTATAAGTGATCTTCAGTACCAGTCATTGAATCCCACTCATAAATAACATGAAAAAATCAGTTTCTTTCCAAAAGATCAAAGGTTTTCTTTAAATAATCTAGTTAATTTGACAATCTCACATTTCTGATATCAAAATGGTCAGTTCTCGGATGGTAGAGGAAGCTGGAGTGTTTCTAGAGAATTTAAGCAAGCAAACTGACAAACTTTCTCGCATTAAAATAGGATAATACAATCTCAGCACGATTGGAAGCAAAGCCATAGGATACTCTTTAATTGAGCACCATGGTCTCTCTCTCTCTCTCTCTCTTACAATGTTCATTTTAACCACCGTCAATGAAATCGCACATGAAAATATATGATTTAATCAATCTGTCACGGTGTATTCGCCAATGATACCGACTTTAGGTCGAAAGAAATCGTTATGTTAAACATCCCGAGGCGTAACCTTGGGGAATAATGAATATAAGATTATTATTTAAATTTGTTAAAAAACATTCATTATTATTATTATGAAATTTTATGTAAGAATATAGCATTTTTAGAAGATTGAGTTGTGATTCAGGCAAAATATATCGATGTCATGTCAATAAAAATTTACTTACTGCACGTGTCTAGTAAATGTATTTGTATATATTTTTGTCATGAGAACGATTTATCGTGTTTTTTTAAACTATCATTGTATTCTGATTCTAATATAATTCAGAGTAACGAAACCCGTAATCGCGTTTAAAGATTTTCAGTCCGTTTAACGATTATAACTTTGGTGTTCACTATTTATCGAATAAAGTACGTAGCAACCTAAGGTAATCCCGCACCAAATTTCGCAGATTGCGTTAGAAATTTCTGCATGTCTATTACGTCGATATAGTGCGGAATTTATTGGAGGATACGTTGGGCTACCTGTGTAAAAATGTTTAGGAATTTGACTTTTCTGGTTTATGAATGATTTAAAAATACTAAGCGAACTATTTCTAACTGAAACTGGAATATTATCCCACTTTCTTATTGTGGAAGGTAGTAATGATTTATAATAAAAGTCTGTTCTACATAGTATAGTTTCTAAATTTTCAGATGAACGGGTGTTATAGGGATGAATTTCTGAACTTGTAGATGGAATAATTTGAGATAGATAAGTAAGGGATTGTCTGTGATACATCTTTAAAAATTGGATTAATCTGTGATTTTTCCTTCTTGTTTCTAGTGTTTCCCACCCCACATCTTGATTTAATAAATTTAAACTTGTTAATTTATTTGCCCCAGTTACCATTTAGCTGCTTCAATATTTGCACGTTCCAGGTTTTTTTTTTTTTTTTTTTTTGTATATTCATCTGTCAGGTTGTCCCAGATGACATCTCCGTATTCTGTAAGGGGTCTTATGAAACTAAGATTAGGAGTCTCAAGAGAAAAACGGTCAAGTTTGAATTTCAACTTTTTAAGTACAGAAAGTCTAGAGTTAACTTTAGATAACAATTCGTCAGCGTGCAGTTTCCAGGTACCGTCGGAGGAAAATATCAATCCAAGGTGTTTGTGCGAGTCTACTTCTTGAACTAAAGTTTCGTCCATGTATAAAGCAGGGTGAAAAGGTTTAGCAGCTTTCTTGGAAATAATCAAAGATTCAGTTTTTTAGGATTAAAAGAAACTAGCAAACTTTGAGACCAACGATGTATTTTGGAAAGGTCGGAATTTAAATACTTAGCCGATTCATGTCGGTTTTCAACATTAACGTATTTATCAATCTATTTATTTATTTATTTATTTATCTTTTTTGGTCTGCACATAGCAATCTTTTGGATAATTATTATTATAATCATTATCATTATTATTATTATTATAATCATTTTCATTATTATTATTATTATTATTATTTTCATTATTATTATTATTATTATTATTATTCACGGTTGTTATCGCATTTTATAGAATATATGACGGTGTTACTGCATTTCCAGGAAAACAAGTGAATCGTTAACATGTTCATCGAATAACACAATGCATTCAAAGTAAAAAAAGTATATGAGTTTAAAGCCAGAATAACTTTAAATAAATTCTTAGTCAAATAAACTGATGAAACAGAATTTTACCCATTGCATTTTAGAATATCGTCAAGCTGAAAAAAAAATGCTCAAAATCATTGGAAAGATTAAAAATACTACAAAATAAACACGGCTGAAGATGGTTTGCAACAGTAATGATAAAATGTATATTTCATCAAAATATAAATCAATGTAGCCTCCTGTTTTAACATTAAATTACATAGCAAATCTATAAATATTTATTTTATTGTTTGGGAATTCGGCAATAAAAGGATTCACAGGGAAATTAAATGGCGCTCAATATAATTAAGTTTACTAACCGGTCTAAGAATAATTTCCGGAATAGATCTGTGTTTGATACAAATTATATACAGGAATTTGTGTAGATTATTGCACAGCAAATAAACACAGAAAAGGCTGAGTGGAAAAACTGATAAAACAATTACATTTGTTTATTTTTCATTTCTGATTTTCCAATTAGTTCAAATTATTTCTGAAAATGAAGTGCGTCTGTAGTCGTTTTCCTCTAGAAAAAACATGTATGCGAAATTTTCTTAAACCATTCAATCGCTTCTTTTACATATATACAATCAAACCTGTCTTAAAGGCCACCTCTCTATAAGGTCCACCTGCATATAAAGGCCAATAAAATTCTATCCAAGTTGCTCTTTTCTATATTATTTGAACTTGTATATAAAGGCCACTTTTATTGATTCAAAAGGGTGCCCTTTATAGACAGGTTTGACTATATATATATATATATATATATATATATATTTAAATTACATGATTGACGTACATATACAAATGTATTTGTTGTTTGTTGGTAGAAAAAGTAGTGCTATTCGGGTATACTAGTCTTATCCAGACTATGAGATTGCTTTGTGACATTAGCAATATCGCCTATAGAGCAATGTAAATTCATAGAAAAATAATCAAAAAATAATTTAAATATACCAACAAGCCATAAAATGGTTAAACAGCTAACAATGATTAGTATATGCAAGATTGATTGATTGATTTAATGGGATTTTACGTCCCAGTCAAGAATATTTCACTTATATCGAGACGTCACCAGCTATAGATGAAGTGCCGGAAATTTTTTACCTTTGCAGTGCGCTAAGGGCCATGTGCATGGAGGGTTCTTTAACGTGCCACGCCTGCAGCGGCACGAGGCATCGGATTTTAAGGTATATGCAAAAAGTCAATATGATTTCATATATGTCACAAGCAATTTCATCATTTTTTAAAATACAATCATAATAATTGGTTATTGCAACGACGGAAGGAAAATGTAACTTTAAACAATTAAAGAAACGTGTTTATCAACATAAAAAGTACGAACCACGTGCCTGGCGATGAAGGGAATGTAAGTGCGTACAACTTTAATAGTAAACACGAGGAAATTGATAGGTTGTAGTATAAATTGTCAAACTTTAACATGTTTATTGTTTCCAATTACAATTGTTAATTGACAGATTTGGCATGGGAATGAAACAATAAACAGTCTACTTAATGGCCTAAAAGACAATTTCCTGCTCAAAAATATGTTTAATTCAAATTATAAACAAAGTACGAAAGCCTATTAAGCTCATGAATAAAAAAAATTAAAAGGCGTAATAACGCGAAATAAAGGCGTAATAACGCGAATTGAAAGGCGTAATAACGCGAAATAAAGGCGTAATAACGCGAATTGAAAGGCGTTATAATGCGAAATAAAGGCGTTATAACGCGAAATAAAGGCGTAATAACGCGAATTGAAAGGCATAATAACGCGAATTGAAAAGCGTTATAACGCCTTTATTTCGCGTTATTACGCCTTTCAATTCGCCTTAAAACCCCTTATTTCGTTTTATGACGCAAGTTGCTTACCATAATGGTGTGGAGGTCCAGGGTTTAAAGGTCTATTTTCCGCCCCATTACATACATTATTAAAAGTCTCTCTTTGTGTGTGTGTGTGTGTGTGTGTGTGTGTGTGTGTGTGTGTGTGTGTGTGTGTGTCCTGCACATATACATTATATGTAATGTAATTAGTTTTTATATGTATAATTTCTATGAAAATTTAAAAAACTGTACATCATCCGATCCTGCGCTGAAATGAATAGTTATTTCTGAAACCGTTCCATTTGTCGATTTTAAAGTATTTTTCATAAAAAGTGTCTTTGTACACATGGCTATTTATGAATTAGATCCTGATTAACTTTTAATAGTGATTAAATGACATTTGTGTCTATCTTAGTTAATAAAGACAGATCAAGGTTTATTCACTTTCATTTTCTGTAGGCTGTCTAAAAGAATTTAAACTGAAATCAATCTGTTTGTGGAAAGGGATATTAACCTTTGGAGAGAAACGATTCTCAAGGGAAGTGACTGCTCTATATATAGACAAAAAGGCATTATAACGCCTTTCACTTCGCATTATAACGCCTTTCAATTCGCGTTATTACGCCTTTCAATTCGCGTTATTACGCCTTTATTTCGCGTTATTACGCCTTTAATTCGCGTTATTACGCCTTTATTTCGCGTTATAACGCCTTTATTTCGCGTTATTATGCCTTTCAATTCTCGTAATTACGCCTTTCAATTCGCGTTATAACGCCTTTATTTCGCATTATAACGATTCAATTCGCGTTATTACGCCTTTATTTCGCGTTATTACGCCTTTCAATTCGCGTTATTACGCCTTTATTTCGCGTTATTACGCCTTTATTTTGCGTTATTACGCCTTTTAATTTTTTTTATTCATGAACCTAATAGGCTTTCGTAACAAAGTGTTTGCAAATGGTTTACCAAAAATAAAACATATCAGAAATATTTTATCCATGCATGATCAAATCTGAAATCGTCGCTTTTTATGTATTGGCGAACTGTGAGTGCCTCTTATAAAGGTTGTTTCGCAGTGCTCTACCCGTTGGCTGCTACCTGTTTGCTCGATCTTGGTTAACTTGTGATTTTGGTTAAGTTGTGATTTCTTGATCTTGGTTAAGTTGTGATTTCTTGATCGTGGTTAAGTTGTGATTTTTTGATCGTGGTTAAGTTGTGATTTCTTGATCTTGGTTGTGTTGTGATTTCTTGATCTTGGTTAAGTTGTGATTTCTTGATCTTGGTTAACTTGTGATTTTGGTTAAGTTGTGATTTCTTGATCTTGGTTAAGTTGTGATTTCTTGATCTTGGTAAGTTGTGATTTTGGTTAAGTTTTGATTTCTTGATCGTGGTTAAGTTGTGATTTCTTGATTGTGGTTAAGTTTTGATTTCTTGATCGTGGTTAAGTTTTGATTTCTTGATCGTGGTTAAGTTTTGTTTTCTTGATCTTGGTTAAGTTGTTATCTACTGATCTTGGTTAAGTTGTGTTCTACTGATCTGGTTAAGTTGTGATCTACTGATCTTGGTTAAGTTGTGATCTTCTGATCTTGGTTAAGTGGCTGATTGCTTTGATTCTAGCTTGGTGTATTTTATGTTTTTTAAATAACAAATGACTTTATCTAATCTACTTTGATTTGACTAAATTGTTTGTGGTAAGAGCAATCAAGCATAAACATACACGACTACGTCCAATTTACAATCCAAAATACGAAAACTGACAAATTAAGTTTCACTTGGGAAGTGAGGCCGGGTGCTTTTAAAGGGTAAGCACCTCCAAACCAGTCTAGCTAGCTGCATCCACCACATATGAAATAAAAGCAGAGAATAGAACTATAGATAAATACAAAAGAATGGTCCTAAATGTTTTCTTTTTTCATTTGTTTATCACACTGTTTATACACTCTAAAGCAATTTTACTTCAATGTGTACATTTGTTACTTTTAGTTTAAATACTCTGAATGCCAGCAGCAGTATATTATAACACATTAACCAATCAGAAACGCTTATGTAATTGAAGATACAATGCTCAACAATATAATAGAGGAGATAACTGCAACCATAACAACCATCGACCAATGCTACCAAGAACATATCGCATTTTAATGATTAAACAGTCAAACAAATCAGGCCAGAGAAAAGAATTGAAATGAAAAGAAAAGAAGATATTTTGACGACATATTATAAAATTAATCAAGTTTAGACTGGTGATGTAGTAAATGTTCAGTAGTTCGGTTATATTACAATTTAAGGGTACCACTCATCCCACTTTATTTCTAATATCATAATGTGGCCCATAAAAACGCCTAATATTGTATGCCTCATTTCTGTAAACGATATTGGAGAGTATTTAATCAGAAATACCAAACATTGCATATTGCGTTTGGGGAAAATCCTATTATCTTACTTCATTTCCTTGAACGCTTATTTTATTTAAAACAAATAAAAAATACCTAAATTCCGGAAACTACAAAATCCGCATGGTTTTCTTGTTATCACTGGTTTAAATCAAAATGAGGTATTTAAGCTTTTCATTACATCTGTAAAGTAATATGTTTGTACGAGTATCGAAATAAACGTAAAAGTCTAAATAAAAATACTCGCCAGAAAGGATGGTGACATTGTCATGTGCAGAATTTTGAATTTGTACGAAAAAAATATTCAAAATTAATCTTCATGTGCAGAACTTTGGGTATTTCTTTTGATAGAAATTCAAATCTGCACATGACAGCAGGATAAGGAAGTAGCTAAATCTAAAGATTTTCGACATTTTAAAAGAGATTGTTGTAAATAATAGTCGGGACTTTCGTCCCTCCCTACTAGATCGCATTTGTATTTATATTTGTAACATGCCCTCATGTTTCACTGTTAAAGTGGTTGAGGTTGTTTTATATTGAATAAAGAATAAAGGATATAGTATTGTCTTGTTTGGCTGTTTTTCTCGTTAACTTGTGCCTTGTCTTGTTTTCTTGGTTACTTTTGTTGCTATCAAGTGAATTTTTCAATGCCAGATTCCTTTATGGAAATAAAAACGACCAGCAAAAAAAAAATAAAATAAAAATAAATAAATAAATAAATAAATAAAAATAAACAAAAATAAATAAATAAATAAATAAATAAATAAATAAAAAATAATAAAAAAATAAATAACAACAAAATAAGGCAAGATAAACACAATCATTTACTGATTATTAATTTCTTTGTAAGACTATGAAATAGAACTACTGATAAAATGGTTCTCAGTGATATTGCTTAAATTAATATTTTCGGAGAGATTCGCCACCCTATGTCGTAACAACCTTTTGTCATTGTAACAAATATCTCTGAATATATTCGGCGTTCTAGATCATTATTAATTGCCTACGAACAATATGTGCTTATATGCTTGTGTCAAGAAAAAAAGAGTGGAGTGGAGTAATGGTGTTTTACGCCCCAGTCAAGAATCTTTTACCTATTTCGAGGTGGTCAGTTCTTGGATGGTAGAGGAAACCGGAGTGACCGGAGAAAACCAATGACCTTCGGCAAGCGAATTCACAAACTTTCTCACACTAGGATCAGTCCCGAGTGGTGAGAGGCACTGTGATCCGTAAGCGCGCGCTTTAGACCACTCGCCCCTCATGAAAAAAGAGGATATATACGAATAAAAGAAGATACATACAAATCAATGCAGATAAAATTATAATTATTCACCATAAATGACTCCCTACGTGGCAAATAATATAGAATGACAATTTTGAAACCAATAAATAAGTAAATAAATAAATAGAAAAATAAATAAAAATAAAATAAAAGAGGCCATTGAATATAAGAAAAATGCGGTGACAAACTTATACCCTGTATTATGTATTAAATAAGTTGGCCATATTCTTGGCTTTATCAAATAAATCGTTCACAATATCTATCGACATTTGTTTTTACTTACATCAACGTGTCAACACTAAACAATTTCATTAACCGGACCTATCAAACATTGTGTATAGCGCTATAAATTTATTACTTTCTACACAGTGAATCTCCAAATTCAACATCTTTGACCTCAGTGTAATAGAGACAAATTTTAACTAAAAAGTCGTTTGGTTTTGCATATAAAGTGATTCATGGCTACTAACTCATATAAAGTTCGTTATTAATTTGTTCATTTATGAGCATTATACGTACATTGTATGTATCCGCACGTCCCACTGGAAGTTATTACAAATCTGTATAACAAACAGGTCGAATTCTTATGTATATATATATATATTTTTTTTATAAAAGAACGGCTTTGGTTTATGAGAAGTTATTGCTCTCCAAGTAAAGACAAGCTAAACATGTTAACAGTTCACGTGCTACAACAGACAAAGAGAAGACGATGGACATGGAGAGAGGTCAAGCCATGCAATAAAAATAAACCACTAACTTCGTTAAGACTTTCGAAGTGGCGTGGGCGGAGGCGATCGGTCAAAGCTCTGCTTGTTAGCCTTTTTTATTAGAACATGACAATAAAGCAATTTGAACCTTAATTAAAAATAATCAGAAATTGAAATGTAATTATATTCAATATAAAATATTCAAGACAAATCTTATTTCTAAACCACATCTTGTATGTCCTTGAGTAAAGTTCAAGGTCAACCAAACCACATACATAATTGAGAATTTTTTTGTAATTTTGTTGGTCTTGGTTATAAAAAGGAAAAATGTTTTACTGAAAAAACTTCACAAAAAATAGTTATTGCAACTAGGAACATGACTTAATCATAGAGGCTTGGTGTCAGGATTTCATGTTTTTAGTGCTATTCTTCCAGATTTTTCCCCAGAATTTTGTTTAAAATGGATTTCAGACAAAGTTATTGATATGTATGAACTTATATTAACCTCGCTTGTAATAAAAACACAAATATTCTTTAAAACAAAAAACAAATATCCTGACATCAAGCCCATGTGGACATAATACATGTTGTGGTGAAATCAGTCAAATAAACAAGAAAGGATCAAGTTGGATTACTGACACTCCGCAGTACCGTAACTACCTATGAGGCAACCGAGGCAACCGCCTCGGTAAAAATTCACCCAAGTACTTTTTCTCACAGAAGTGATATGAAAAATCCAGATTAAACGATATACCTATTTTGACTGATACCCGCCAACATACAATTAAACATTCAAACTATCCTCTAACCTGGATTACGAGGTTTAGTGGTGTGGTTAAACTAGTTTTCATGGCACAAAACCATCCCAATTATTTTACAACAGCTGGTCTAGTTTTTAGCTTTCCTATTATACTGTATTATAATACCTTCCTTACATGTGAAGGATGTAAAACACTGAGACTCTGTTGGTCATTACAATGTATATATATAGATTGATCTTCAATTCTTGTCTCGGTTTATTTAAGGGCCTAGTTACAGTACTGCACTCCTGACTTTGAAGGGGTCTGGATTTATGACATATGTAGTAATAGTACAACACATTTATTATTCATTGGTTTATAAATACTCGTATCTGAAAATTTAGAATAAGTTTCCTGAGCACCTGGTCTCACTTCCCAGGTGGAAGCTCGCGTGTTAAACTTTATTTGCTAGTTTTCGTAGCTTGTGTTTGTGATTTGAACCTGAACCCGTGTGTTCGTGTTTGAGTTACAAACATCCAACAACCCCGACGCTTCATTATTCGTATAAAAATAAGTATTGTATATCATTGTAGATAAATATACGACGATATATAACACAATATAAACACAGGAGCAGGTATTATATCAAGAATGAACTAGGTCTTAATGAATTGATATTTTCTACAGATTTATTTATCCTTGCGATGATATAGCGTTCAATTTGTGCAATATTAATACCTTGAATGATGAGTGTCTTCTTGAGATTTTATTAGAATAAAACCATCGTTCATTAACACTGACACCGTAAAGAAATATCTATTAACACAGGTTTAATCAAAAGAAAAAAAAATATACATGTGTTGATAAATACACTAGAATTTCTGTAACCAAGGCAACGGTTTTTTAAAAGAATACCGTTGTATTTAAACTGCTACAATGACAGGTAACACTTTGATCCTTTCTACACTTAAGAAAGATAAATATTATACTGGGAAGAAGTTTATCAGAAAAGCATTCAGAAAAATTACAAGTGTAAATTCTTTATTGGAAATGCTTCTTTTTATAATTTAAAAAAAAATAAAGAATTAAATAAAAAAATAATAATAAAATGCTAAAATTGAACGCTGTCTCCTTTTGTAAGAGTGGTACATTCAGAGAGACGCCATTTTCAAAACCGATGCGAACGTTTCGATTTGGTTAAAAATTCAAACCTAATTATTACCGATAAGAAAGTTAGAATGGCTTTAATACCCTTCATGGAATATAGAAAAAAAAAAAAAGAAAGCACAGATTGTTACGACAAGACGAGGACAGACAGTCACGTATCGGAACAACTGATGATAAAATTCCCGATATATGGAGTTATTGTTAAGTGATGTAGTTAAAAAACAAAATAAAGAACCAACCATTCTACTTTTTGTGCAGTCAATGACCGATAAATAAGCTTTTTTAAAATTTAATATTAAGAAAGCCTAATTTTACCAAACAAGGATGTGGGTATTGTTACATACAGCGCAATTAATAAATCGTCTGTATTTTGACCATCAACCACCTGCATCCCCTCTCAAGGGACTAAAAGTCTGTAAACAATAAATTGTTCAAACCAAGACCTAGACATAGAATATGTATAATAATCTCATTATTTAATTCTATACGTACTCTCATTAAGCACCTCATCACACATACACATGGTGCTTTACTCATATTTTCCCGCCTTATTTTTCATAGGGCCTATCACTGTTTCAAAAGTGAATTTTCAATCCAGGCACATGACCGATACCCTGACCGTTGTCACGAGAGTAAAGGTTGTCATTTGCAAATAATGTAGATCCCCATTTCTATTTGAAACAATCTTGTACATTGGTTAGAATCGAATTGCCATATACCATTTTTAATATATTGAATGATAACATTTAAAAAAGGTATAATGACAGAATTATGAAAAATACTGAAATTTGTTACATCATTGTTGGGGTGATATCTTTTTCTGCTGTGATTGTATAGATATGGTACTTGAACTAAAACATCATAATAACATTGATGATTGCCAAGACTTGATTTTTAAAAATAAAATAATCACAAATAATTTTGACTCCATTTCTACAAGAATTATCTCCTTGCTGTCTAAAATGTTAAAGACACCCATTTTGTTGTGGGTTAGCTATTACATGTTGTTTATTAACAAACGACAAGTTTATAAATGTACAAAAATAATCTACAAGTTTATATACATGTATTATAAACGTAATACGTTCACAAGTGTAAATTTCGAGATGCTGAACCAACTTCGGATACAATATCGTGAATATATAACGTAACATATGGCAACGTCTGATTATTGGCGGAAAATAACGAGGTAAATGACCATATCCGATAATAAAATCGTGAATATATAACGTAACCCATGGCAACGTCTGATTACTGACGTAAAATAACGAGGAAAATAACTATATTGAATACAAAATTATAAATAACTTACGTAACCTACGGCAACGGCTGTTCTTTGACGTAAAAAGCGAGAAAAATGACCATATCCGATTATTTAAATCGTGAATATATAACGTAACCTACGACAACGGACGTACGTAAAAAGAGGAAAATAACATCTGAATACAGAAACGTAAATACTTTTTGTAACTTACGGCAACGCCAGTTCTCTGACATAAAATTGCGAGAAAATAACTATTTCCGGATTCAATAACGTTACCCCTGGCGACATCTGTTTCTTATGAAAAATAGCTAGGAAAATGACCTTATCCGGATTCATAATATACAATAATTGCCCTCTAGGTATGTGGACATCCAGAATTGTCACCCTTCAGAAGTATTGTCATCCGAGGGCATCGCCCGAGGGTGACAATACTTCTGAAGGGTGACACTTCTGGATGTCCACATACCTTGAGGGCAATTATTATTTTATTATACCGAACAAAGCTTATCATGTGAAATAACACAATGTCCACATACCGTTTTGTGTTTTCTGCATCTTTACCCTGCATAATTAATTGCAAGTCCGCCTCTGACGAACTGCCAAAACGACTAGTCGCCATTTTTGTTGTTTACCAAACGACAACAGCCAAGTTTTGCGAGTTATCTCCCTTATGCCAGGGTTGTCAACGGGTGACAATAATATTATCACATGGCTGTGCCGAGAAGGGAGAGGTTGTCACATGCTGACGGTAATTTTGTGGGAAATATCTCATTTGTTACATGTCATGTGATTGGAATCCATCCAATAAAATGTGTTTTAATATATATGAGGTATAATAATCGTAAATATATAACGTTACTTACTGCAATATTCTCTGATATAAAGTGGTCAATGTCAACGTCACAAGCAGACGACCAGATACAAATTCGTGATCACATGACGAAATCTAAGGCAAACAAATTCGTGTGTATATTACGTATTTGTACGGTAACGTCTGTTCTCGGGCATAAATTTGTGATTAGAATTATCATATCCGGTTACATAATCAAAGATTTTACAGAGATTTTGATACCTATTACCAATAGTCACCTAAATGCACATTGTCGTAAACAATTTGGGTTTTATAACATTTTGAGTACTGTTAATTCTGGTCTCAGTCGAGATTGCTACACTACTATCAAAAGGTCTAAAATAAAAAGCCAGATTGCCCGCAGAACAGTTTCTATTTTCGATGAATGAACTGATAAATGTATACCAGTATAAAATCTGCCCCGAGAGGATTCGAACATTGGTTAATATGAAAAGATTCGTAAGCTGGTGGTTTAGTTCACTCGGTTATCGATGTCACCTGTAAAATATGTCGCCAAAACAGTTATTTTAATATGTAAGTCATCATTTAAACTTTTGTCATGCTAAAGGTACTTCTTACTTGGAAGCGATGACAGGAGCGATGTTATGCCCCTACGTTTTATTTGTGAACTTCTGATAATTAGCATACATATTGGTATTATTGTTCTCGTTATTAGAACAATCTACACAGAATTGGAATTCTTAATTGGAATAATTCTTCTTACCACACAACGATATATCAGATTTTAATTCTCGGCTCATCTTTCTTTTGTCCAAACATTAATTTGGATTTGGGTAATATCAGAAGTGAATAAAATTATCATGCAATAAGGTAAAGTTTTTAGGAATCAAGTTAGAGGTGCATACACAATATTTACAATAGTCTCAAGATGTTGAAGACTTTCTGATTGACAAAACTTACACCGCCATTGATAAAAAGAATAAAAGATTTTTTTTTAAATTCAGCTCTTGTATATATTATCACTATTATTCTAGTCAGTGATGAAAATATTTCTATGGTATCGAGACATTCCTTGTTCTGACCGACATAAAGACGCGCCAATAAAAGAGAGTCCTTAGATACAGTGGGCGTGGTCTACCTGCATTCAGGAGGAAATAAATAAATTATGATCTGTATTCTTAATGTTATTTATTGCTTTAGAGCAATCACTACACTGGCGATGACTGAGTTTTCTGTTTTTGTTCACGATATCTTAATGATCGTATTAGAAACTAACTTTTATCGATCGAGCGAGCATGGGCAAATTTATCTTCGTTTGAACTAAATGTATATTTTCTTTCTTTAAAAAAACTGATAAATTGTTGATAAGTAATAAAATACGTATTGGATTTTAAGGTTACTAAGAAGGAAGTCGGTATTTGATCGTTCTAAAAATTAAAACAACTTTTTAATTCATGATTTACATGGACTTTCAAAAGAATAGTGATATATTGATTTAATTTTTTTTTTTTAATGGATACTGGCTTATAACATAAAAGTTTCCCGAAAATTTAACATAAGTTTGTTGTGACTTAAGCTGGAGTAAATGCAACAAATAGTTTTGAGAACTTGACAAGGTATAGTATTTGGATATAATTATATATTTTTTATTTATTTCAGAGATTCTTAAATGAATGTTAAAACGATGATGTTGGTCATATATTAATTTTTTTATTATGTAACTCTCTTGCCAAACTTGTTTATGCGTGTTAATTTATTAACAGAGGAATTGCATGTTAATTTTATACCAGACTGGTTAACGTACAGGAAAAGATAGATTTATATTTCATTCCGGATTGTTACAAATGTCCGTTTAATGCCAGACTAACGTAATTTTGGTTTCATGCCAGAGCTGAAAATATATGAATTCATTACACGATAGAGCATTACTTTATATATTTATTTTATATATTTTATAATCCAGTACTAACACGTGTAATTTTTTATGATATTTAATAATGTTTATTTCCTATTAGTTGCTTAACAGTGTTTTATGACTAGGGGTGTTTAATTTAAAAAGAAACAAAAAAGGATTTGACGCAAGATTGTTGACTCCATATGACGCAAGATTGTTGACTCCATATGACGCAAGATTGTTGACTTCATATGTCGGAAGATTGTTGACTCTATATGACGCAAGATTGTTGACTCCATATGACGCAAGATTGTTGACTGAGTTTTCAACATCGCATATTTCAGTAATGTAGATTTGTTTGTATAATGACTTAACGAAATAAATACTGTTTAAACTAAAAGTTATAAATTCAAATGATATTAACTGTAACAGGATTTAAGAATATCATCTCCAGCATATGGTGAGGTTAATTAAGTGTGTTTTTATTTCAAAGAAAATAAAAACCAGAATATTAATATCATCTGACTGAAATCTGTTATCGTCCAATGTAAGCAGAGAAGTTTCTGTTCAATTTTGTGTTTATATGCATCATCGGAAGGCCAGGAAATATTATCAAGAACATTTGATAACATCTGTTTAATTTTCAAGAAATCGTATGGATTTTTTTCTAAATATTGATTCTTTCATTTTAAGAAGAATCAAACCTTTGACGCATCTCATGCGAAGATTTCATAATGTTATATCTAGGTGACTCGTTCTATACCGGAGTTAAAACTTTCATAACTCAATTCTCGTCTTCAAGGTAGATGGATTGATTTTTATGAGGTGGTTTATACATGGATAATTTCAGAAAGTTGTAAACTTTGGATGGATCTCGCACTTTCATAATATTCGTGTTCAGTAAGGTAGGTATATAGATATGTTTTATAGTTTCCAAGGACAATGAATCATGCCAGGTGGCTGGTTCATTTTTCTGTGTAACAAACACTAGTATATAAATAGGAACTTGACAGCAGTCATTACAACCAAGACAACGAAACAACACTTTTTATCGACAGAAATAGCCAAACAAGACAATCGACAAACTCTGAGAACTCATACAATTCCGACTTTACACAAATCCTGTAGTTTTAAAATCAATTTGAATGTATACGAACCACAAACCTGGCTATCAATTTGTTATAATATCAGGTGTCAGGCCAAAGTCAGGCCCTAGTTTCATATCATTCCTTAACTAAGATTTTTCTTAACTTAAATCTGGACAATTTGTAAAAGCATTATTTTTTTGTTTTCCATTTTACAATATTTAAAAAGACAATGTATTATTTTGGACCTTTTTCATTTTATTTCATCTAAATTTTAGTTTTTATTAATTTTTTTTTCTAGTTAAATAGATGATTGCCAATATTTGGTAACTGAAGTTAAGGGGGATCTTAGTTAACAAATAATTGTAAAGAACCAAGACCGGGTTATAACATATATTTTGTTTTGTCATTTTGTTTTGATTCTGTTTGTTCATTGTATTCTATTCTTGGTTACATTCACTATTGACTAGTATATCTTATATACCTTTATTCTATTAAAAGGCCTCGCGATCGATGACCACGAAGTCTTAAGCTGGCACTTACAGACTTTGGCCCCAAAGGGACATGCCTAAGTTACTTGCTGAATTAGGTGGTTTTTCTCCGATCATTCCGGTTTCCTCCACAGTCTCAAACTAAATGACTTGATATAAGTAAAAGACTCTCTTGACCAGGCCTTACTTAAATACATGGCTTTAATCTATTACAGTATCACAAAATTCCTTCATGCTTTGTAGTAAAGACATTCATTTCTTTACAAGTTTTTTTTACCCTCTCTCTCTCTCTCTCTCTCTCATTATATCAATGCTCTTACTCAATCTGTTTCTTGCAACTTTTGCCTGTTATCATGTTATAGGGTTAAGAAAATTCTATTTAATTTCTCCGCAAATAATTCGGATTTATCAAACATTTTTAAAAAGCTTCAGTTTTTTCAATAGTTTAGTGTTCTCATTACATAGGGTCTACAAAAATATCACTATATAATACAATGTTAAATCAGATGTTTCAGTGTCCTTCAATGTATGATTTACCGATATGTTGTTGAAGTAAATTTTTCCCTTAAACGTGTACTTATTATTAATCATCTCAACATTCTTGACAGGTTATTTTCGAAATATATTGCTTTGGCTGTTTTATTATACAAAGTAGACATTTAAATAATGCCTACCAAGTTTACAATACAACCAGTGTTAGAATAAATTTTTCCCTTGGCGTTTATATCATCAGGATGGTTAAATTATTTTCATTACCCACCCAACCCCTTCCGCGAGCAAACTGTGTTTGTGACAGTATATTTAAATTTCTATGACTGCCTGTCTGTTCTTTGTGTATCTTTGTTATATAATACATGCCCGGACCAAAACGCATTGCTGCTTTAGAATAACTTTTTATAAAACCTTACAGAAAAGGCGTCCTATAATCCGAAGAACATGCCATGCCTTAGTGATAGACCACCTATAATTGTATTGCATAGTTATTTAATATTTTTTACAACATACGACTTGCTATCATAACTAGTAGATTTAATTGTAGTATATTTCCAAAACAATCACAAATCACGAATGAAAACTTTAAGGTCAAGGTCACAAAATGAATAAGGGATTTGTGGTTGTGAGATCGATGTATAGTCCCTTCTGGGTTCATTAATTCTTCAGGATTAGATTAGATTAGACATTTTGATCTGCTAGATGAACATCTCTAATTAAACCGGAGATAGTATTAATCAATTATGAAACACACGAAAGGTTACATCTGAAACTATACAAAACATGATGAATTTAATTTTTTATTGTCAACTTTCCGTTTCTTTGCAGTAACATCCTTGCTTCTATCTGTATGGTGTATATGTTTCACAGTTAATTCAGTAAGGTAGAGCTTGTTCCCACTATGGGGACTGTCTACAACGAAGCATTATTTAAAATTTTTGACTCAAGTTTATTGCAAGCCTAGGCAATTTTGTTGATAAGTATGGAGTCAATTATACTGGAAATATTTGACTTGACATGGTTCCTTGTTCCTTTTATTCTCAAATATGCACGTGATGGATGTAGCTGGCTAGACAGAAGGTGCTTACCCTCCCGGAGCACCCGGCCATTACTTCTTTGATTGAAGTTCACGTATATAACTAAATTGGCCAGTTTTCAAAGTTTTGACTTTGCATTTTTAGGGATTGTGAATTAGACATGGACTGGTATGTTTGGGTTTTATTCCCATCAACCATTTAACATAACCATCTTATATTGAAGACATTACAGAGATATCAAGCTTTCGTAATATCCATATAGATCTATTCATTCAACACATAAAAGATTTCTCTCTATGTCGTCTTTATAATACATAAACATAACAATTTTTATGTATATGTTTTTTTAGAGATTGTTTTATGACATTGATGGCAAATCGTAATGAATAACTATGTTTTATATATCGTATACAGCGTTATTTTTCTTCTTAGATTCAGATTTCGCTAGCTAATATTCTATCAAAAGTCCATTAATTAGCTCCTAATGATAGAATAGCTCTTATTAATCTGACAGTATGCTTTGACGAAGACATTTCAAATCATTCATAGATTCTAAATTATAGCAGATTATTTTTATGATATTGAATGCAATTAATGCATTAATGGGTGAATTTTAAATCATCTATAGATCAAAGATATCTATATTGGAATTTTTGATTGTTTGTTCATTTAGATAGGTTTCTATAAAATATCAATTAACATTTAATGCTAGGAGACTAATTTCTATTTTCAGATTCTCGCATTTTCTTATTCGTTCATGTAAAAAGATCGTGACCAGATATATATATATATATTCAACTAGAGATCATTAATGAGGAAGAAGAATGTCGTGTCGTGACAGAAGTACCTACTTACCACAGTTTGTGTTTAATTTATATTCTTGTTCAAAGTGTTACTCATATCTATTTCCAAGAGGACCTCATTTGGAATCAAAAGGATTAAAACTGACCGCTAAAAATGATTCCAGCATATATGATTATGGGACGTATTTTGTTCCGGATATTCACAATCAGACCATTGTTCGAGAGGTTTGTAAGACTTTGGACCCTGACCAATGTACAAGATGGACAGACTGTTGTAAATCTGCCATCCAATGCTGCTCACGCCAGCTAAACTCTTCACTCCATCCTACAAACCTATCTACGGAGTTTTGTCCTAGAACATGGGATGGATATGCATGTTTTGATGATACACCTGCTGGGACAAGTATAAACTTTGTATGTCCATACTACATAGAGAATGTCAAAGCAGGAGGTAGGTATTTTAAATTAAATTTCTTTCAAGATTCAAAATTCATTTTAATATACTCTAGATATTAGTATGGGATCTGTAAGTCTCGTCACGTGACCAGCGTGAATTTCCGATTTCCGGTGATGAACAATAGGCTTGATTTAAAACCCTTACAATGACGTCACTAGAAGGCAAATTGTAATGAACCGTTTCATCGTCAGGTACAAGATAAAAAATTTCGAACGAGACTTCCAGGACCTTACTTTAGATACAAATTTTACTTTAGTATGCATTAGTTATAAGAATGAGTCTCAAAAAGCCGAGCGATTCGCCTATAGGAAAAATGCCAAGAACAAGTTTACACCTTTGGGAGACCTCTATATCCAACATCGACTCGAGGCCAAATGCTAAATAATTTTAGCCTAACGTGCCCATATAAAACATAACGTAATACAGACACCTCAAAATTGTTACTAGGAAAACACCTAATATGAAAATGTGTCATTGGTCGTTTTCTCACTATTATTATTACCCGTGATTTTGAAGAGCAAATATTCACAATACGTGATTTTCGCCTGTGAACTAATGCAGCGCCTACATTGGAATGATAATAGTTCCGTGTTTTAGATGCTTTATAATGTTGCTTTGTATACTTTTAACTTCTATATGAAACGTAGGTGTATTGGCCAGTGGCCTGATGATATATCATAAAGTTGTTAGATCTTTACGACATGTAATTAAACTGGTTTGAATGTGTTCAGATGAGCAGTGTGTAATTTAATTGAGTTATTTGTTGAAGCATAAACACTGTGTTTAAATGAGAAAAAATATTGTAAAAATGAAAAAAATTACTATAAACTATATATAAACAAATAAAAATGAACGACATATAAGATTCGAACTCAAGACTTTGAGGTTATCATTTCTTACGCCCTACTACACAGCCAGCGCAGATGCTATGGGAATAGAATAAAATCAAGTATGTTTATTGTTTGGAGCGATTAAGGGGTAATATGTTTTATCTTTATCCCCTAAATTCAATGCCAGCACATCCCTCTCCATACCAAAATTTGCCAAACAGAAGATTAGATATAGAAGTTTTGGTAGTCAGAATATATTGATAGGAGAGGGATGCGCTCTATATGTATTAATAGTAAAAACACAGGTATTTCCATCAAGATTTTCGTATTTGTATGGAAGTATACGGAATGCAGTATTCTGAAATGTAATGTAATGTTTTATCAAACTTTGAATATAAAAAAAACATTTTGTTTTGGTACTCTCTTTTAGATGTTTAAAGTGTAAATATTATTGTAACAAATTTATAATTTTGAATTTTATAGGCGGATGCCTCGGCTTGTTGTGAATCATCCTTTTACTTCATTATGTATGACAATAGTTTAATCCTGTTTTGAAACTTTTCAGAAACGATATAAACACATAAGACATGAGTGTTCAGCATGTGTGCATTTTACAAAAAGTTTCTACATAAAGATATTTTTTTTTACTTATAATTAAAATGATGCAAAGTGCAAGTGTTTGCTACAGGTGGTTGCATTATTTGCATACCTGTGTGTTTTGGCTTACAGCGATTGGTCCATTCTGCATTATGTTAGATAATCTGTATATATTCAGTATAGTGTTGAGTCGTTGTTAACATTTTTTTTTCGAAATGATCCTCATTGCGGAAAAAAATTATATAAACTGCATTATTTATTAGAGTGATAATAACAACGCTTGAATTAAATATAAAATAACAAAACATTTATTTGCAATAATAAAAAAAACAACCAGAAACAAAGTTAAAGTTTTCTTTCTATCTAGAGATAATTAATTTAATCCTATAACATAATAAGTAAAAACGCGTCGACAAGTTGGGTACCTATAATTCAGGAATTACACCAGTAATTTATTCTGCTAATTTAAAGGATCTGGGAAGATTAACGACTGCAGGATTTTATATTTGTAATAATTAAACTTTTATATGAAATATTTAACGGATATAGTGAATATTTTAACGTTTCTATGGTAACCAATGTTTTATAATGATTTGACATGTTTGTATTTAATGCAGACATGCTTGGTAAGTGTTTGATAATGTTGTAGTGTTTTTATATACAAGTAACGTGCATGTTTATTTTCTGCATGGATGTCTACAATATTGTCAGGGAATATAATATATGTATATGGTTATTTAAATTTTACTCAATTCTGATTAAAAAGTTTTGACTTCTGTTAGACTTATAGCAGGATGTAGAATCTACTAGTAGTTGAAATTTGTGACTGGTTTGGAGTGTATCTAAGTTTAAGTTTACTCCTGCAAACACACTTGCCTGTTTTTTGGAGTGAGGTATCTAAGTTTAAGTTCACTCCTGCAAACACACCTGCAAACTTAGTGATGTATCTAAAGTTAAAGTAATAGACAATTTTCATTTTAACAACACAGACAATTTCATGTAATTTTTCTATCGTGTCCATGTATAATTCATTAAAAGAAAACACTATCATTTTATTGGCGTATAAATATGAACCAATAACCTTGTTGTGGTTTACTGATAGCTATCTTAGGACCTAAGCAATTATTTCCATTAATTATTTAAATATGCCTAATCATCTACTGGTAAACAAAACAAAAGCTAAGGGAATTGAAACCGATTGTTTTTATTATTATTTTTATACCTAATTTAGTACCATGCTTTGATATCAAAGATGGGATCTGTTATCTCATGCATAAAAACACCAAGGTGAATTGAACGCTGTATTTAGAAGGCTATAAATTAATTGATGCCCGTGCTGTTATTTAATCGACAACCGTGATCAGTAAAGGCAAAAGGCAAATATCGTACTGGGATTTGAACCCAATTTCATACATAATTCAAGAAGTTTTTATTGGCATCTTATTGTTAGTATTTGGCAAACTCGGTAGTTTGGAGAATTGAAGTTTTATTTTACAGATTCTGTGATTTGATCATTTGCAAATCATATGTAACTCGAAGCTGATATTTTTGTTTACAAATTGTTTAATTAAAATTTATTTTCCCTGTTTTTGGCGCCCATTATAGATATACTCGGACGTTAAATTTAACGACTGAATCGCATGACTTCAATAAAAAATAATTGAAATAACTAAAAAAAAATATAACTCGTTCTCTCTGAATACTTAGTTAATTTCTTTTTACCACGAAAGCAATTACATTTTTCATGTAGTGCTGATTTTTAAATGTTATTTCTTTTCTCCTTTGTTTCAAACAAACGTCAGGGTCAGGGTTAGGGTTAGGGTTAGTAA
>CM056608.1:32257861-32544383 GCA_029721355.1 Tegillarca granosa | reverse complement strand
TTGTCAATAGGCATCAATTCAAACAATAATGTAACCAGGTTATATATCTAATACTGTCAGGGCATTCAAATTGAATTTCGATTGTCAATAGGCATCAATTCAGAACAATAATGTAACCAGGTTATATTATATACTGTCGGGTGCATTCAAATGAATCGGATTGTCAATAGGCATCAATTCAGAACAATAATGTAACCAGGTTATATATTAATGTCGGGTGCATTCAAATTGAATCTGGATTGTCAATAGGCATCAATTCAGTATAATAATGTAACCAGGTTATATATATATGTTCAGGTGCATTCAAATTGAATTTGGATTGTCAATGCATCAATTCAGAACAATAATGTAACCAGGTTATATATTACTGTCAGTGTCAGGTGCTTCAATTAATTTGGATTGTCAATAGGCATCAATTCAGTACAATAATGTAACGAGGTTAAATATATACTGTCAGGTGCATTCAAATTGAATTCGGATTGTCAATAGGCATCAATTCAGTATAATAATGTAACCAGGTTATATATATACTGTCAGGTGCATTCAAATTTAATTTGGATTGTCAATAGGCATCAATTCAGAACAATAATGTAACCAGGTTATATATATACTGTCAGTTCATTCAATTGAATTTGGATTGTCAATGGCATCAATTCAGTATATAATATAACCAGGTTATATATACTGTCAGGTGCATTCAAATTGAATTTGGATTGTCAATAGGCATCAATTCAGTATAATAATGTAACCAGGTTATATATATACTGTCAGGTTCATTCAAATTTAATTTGGATTGTCAATAGGCATCAATTCAGTATAATAATGTAACCAGGTATATATATACTGTCAGGTTCATTCAAATTAATTTGGATTGTCAATATGCATCAATTCAGAACAATAATGTAACCAGGTTATATATATATACTGTCGGGTGCGTTCAAATTGAATTTGGATTGACAATATGCATCAATTCAGAACAATAATGTAACCACGTTATATATATAAACTGTCGGGTGCGTTCAAATTGAATTTGGATTGTCAATATGCATCAATTCAGAACAATAATGTAACCAGGTTATATATATATACTGTCGGGTGCGTTCAAATTGAAATTGGATTGTCAATATGCATCAATTCAGAACAATAATGTAACCAGGTTTATATATATACTGTCGGGTGCGTTCAAATTGAATTTGGATTGTCAATATGCATCAATTCAGAACAATAATGTAACCAGGTTATATATATATATATATATATATATACTGTCGTGTGCGTTCAAATTGAATTTGGATTGTCAATATCCATCAATTCAGAACAATAATGTAACCAGGTTATATAAAATACTGTCGGGTGCATTCAAATTAAATTTGGATTGTCAATATTTATCAATTCAGAACAATAATGTAACCAGGTGATATATATTTATACTGCCGGGTGCGTTCATATTGAATTTGGATTGTCAATATGCATCAATTCAGAACAATAATGTAACCAGGTTAATATTATACTGTCGTGTGCGTTCAAATTGAATTTGGATTGTCAATATGCATCAATTCAGAACAATAATGTAACCAGGTTATATATATACTGTCGGGTGCATTCAAATTGAATTTGGATTGTCAATATGCATCAATTCAGAACAATAATGTAACCAGGTGATATATATTTATACTGTCGGGTGAATTCAAATTTAATTTGGATTGTCAATAAACATTATACAGTATAATAATGTAACAGGGTTATATATTACTGTCAGGTGCGTTCAAATTTAATTTGGATTGTCAATATGCATCAATACAGTATTATAATGTAATCAGGTTATTTTTATACTGTCAGGTGCATTCAAATTGAATTTGGATTGTCAATAGGCATCAATTCAGTACAATAATGTAACCAGGTTATATATATACTGTCAGGTGCATTCAAATTGAATCTGGATTGTCAATAGGCATCAATTCAGAACAATAATGTAACCAGGTTATATATATACTGTCGGGTGCATTCAAATTGAATCTGGATTGTCAATAGGCATCAATTCAGAACAATAATGTAACCAGGTTATATATCTAATGTCGGGTGCATTCAAATTGAATCTGGATTGTCAATAGGCATCAATTCAGAACAATAATGTAACCAGGTTATATATATACTGTCAGGTGCATTCAAATTGAATTTCGATTGTCAATAGGCATCAATTCAGAACAATAATGTAACCAGGTTATATATATACTGTCGGGTGCATTCAAATTGAATCTGGATTGTCAATAGGCATCAATTCAGAACAATAATGTAACCAGGTTATATATATAATGTCGGGTGCATTCAAATTGAATCTGGATTGTCAATAGGCATCATTCAGTAGAATAATGTAACCAGGTTATATATATACTGTCAGGTGCATTCAAATTGAATTTGGATTGTCAATATGCATCAATTCAGAACAATAATGTAACCAGGTATATATATACTGTCAGGTGCATTCAAATTAAATTTGGATTGTCAATAGGCATCAATTCAGTACAATAATGTAACGAGGTTAAATATATACTGTCAGGTGCATTCAAATTGAATTCGGATTGTCAATAGGCATCAATTCAGTATAATGTAACCAGGTTATATATATACTGTCAGGTGCATTCAAATTGAATTTGGATTGTCAATAGCATCAATTCAGAACAATAATGTAACCAGGTTATATATATACTGTCAGGTTCATTCAAATTGAATTTGGATTGTCAATAGGCATCAATTCAGTATAATAATATAACCAGGTTATATATATACTGTCAGGTGCATTCAAATTGAATTTGGATTGTCAATAGGCATCAATTCAGTATAATAATGTAACCAGGTTATATATACTGTCAGGTTCATTCAAATTTAATTTGGATTGTCAATAGCATCAATTCAGACAATAATGTAACCAGGTTATATATATATGTCGGTGCATTCAAATTGAATTGGATTGTCAATAGGCATCAATTCAGTAGAATAATGTAACCAGGTTATATATATACTGTCAGGTGCATTCAAATTGAATTTGGATTGTCAATATGCATCAATTCAGACATAATGTAACCAGGTTATATATATACTGTCAGGTGCATTCAAATTAAATTTGGATTGTCAATAGGCATCAATTCAGTACAATAATGTAACAGGTTAAAATATACTGTCAGGTGCATTCAAATTGAATTCGGATTGTCAATAGGCATCAATTCAGTATAAATAATGTAACCAGGTTATATATATACTGTCAGGTGCATTCAAATTTAATTTGGATTGTCAATAGGCATCAATTCAGAACAATAATGTAACCAGGTTATATATATACTGTCAGGTTCATTCAAATTGAATTTGGATTGTCAATAGGCATCAATTCAGTATAATATATAACCAGGTTATATATATACTGTCAGGTGCATTCAAATTGAATTTGGATTGTCAATAGGCATCAATTCAGTATAATAATGTAACCAGGTTATATATACTGTCAGGTTCATTCAAATTTAATTTGGATTGTCAATATGCATCAATTCAGAACAATAATGTAACCAGGTTATATATATACTGTCGGGTGCGTTCAAATTGAATTTGGATTGACAATATGCATCAATTCAGAACAATAATGTAACCACGTTATATATAAACTGTCGGGTGCGTTCAAATTGAATTTGGATTGTCAATATGCATCAATTCAGAACAATAATGTAACCAGGTTTATATTATATGTCGGGTGCGTTCAAATTGAAATTGGATTGTCAATATCATCAATTCAGAACAATAATGTAACCAGGTTATATATATATACTGTCGGGTGCGTTCAAATTGAATTTGGATTGTCAATATGCATCAATTCAGAACAATAATGTAACCAGGTTATATATATATATATATATATATATATATATATACTGTCGTGTGCGTTCAAATTGAATTTGGATTGTCAATATCCATCAATTCAGAACAATAATGTAACCAGGTTATATAAATACTGTCGGGTGCATTCAAATTAAATTTGGATTGTCAATATTTATCAATTCAGAACAATAATGTAACCAGGTGATATATATTTATACTGCCGGGTGCGTTCATATTGAATTTGGATTGTCAATATGCATCAATTCAGAACAATAATGTAACCAGGTTATATATATACTGTCGTGTGCGTTCAAATTGAATTTGGATTGTCAATATGCATCAATTCAGAACAATAATGTAACCAGGTTATATATATATACTGTCGGGTGCATTCAAATTGAATTTGGATTGTCAATATGCATCAATCAGAACAATAATGTAACCAGGTGATATATTTATACTGTCGGGTGAATTCAAATTTAATTTGGATTGTCAATAAACATTAATACAGTATTAATGTAACTTTATATATACTGTCAGGTGCGTTCAAATTTAATTTGGATTGTCAATATGCATCAATACAGTATTATAATGTAATCAGGTTATTTTTATACTGTCAGGTGCATTCAAATTGAATTTGGATTGTCAATAGGCATCAATTCAGTACAATAATGTAACCAGGTTATATATACTGTCAGGTGCATTCAAATTGAATCTGGATTGTCAATAGGCATCAATTCAGAACAATAATGTAACCAGGTTATATATATACTGTCGGGTGCATTCAAATTGAATCTGGATTGTCAATAGGCATCAATTCAGAACAATAATGTAACCAGGTTATATCTAATGTCGGGTGCATTCAAATTGATCTGGATTGTCAATAGGCATCAATTCAGACAATATGTAACCAGTTATATATATATACTGTCAGGTGCATTCAAAGTGAATTTCGATTGTCAATAGGCATCAATTCAGTATAATAATATACCAGGTTAGATATATACTGTCAGGTGGCATTCAAATTGAATTTGGATTGTCAATAGCATCAATTCAGTATAATACTGTAACCAGGTTATATATATACTGTCAGGTTCATTCAAGATTGAATTTGGATTGTCATAAGGCATCAAGTTCAGTATATAATGTAACCAGGGTTATATATTTATACTGTCATGTGCATTCAAAGTGAATTTGGATTGTCAATAGGCATCAATTTAGTATAATAATGTAACCAGGTTATATATATACTGTCGGATTCGTTCAAATTTATTTTGGATTGTCAATAGGCATCAATTCAGTATAATAATGTAACCAGGTTATATATATACTTTCAGTTGCATTCAAATTTAATTTGGATTGTCAATAGGCATCAATTCAGTATAATATGTAACCAGGTTATATATATACGGTCAGGTTCATTCAAATTTAATTTGGATTGTCAATAGGCATCAATTCAGAACAATAATGTAACCAAGTTATATATACTGTCGGATGCGTTCAAATTCAATTTGGATTGTCAATAGGCATCAATTCAGTATAATAATGTAACCAGGTTATATATAACTTTCAGTTGCATTCAAATTTAATTTGGATTGTCAATAGGCATCAATTCAGTAGAATAATGTAACCAGGTTATATATATACTGTCAGGTTCATTCAAATTGAATTTGGATTGTCAATAGGCATCAATTCAGTATAATAATGTAACCAGGTTATATATATACTGTCAGATGCATTCAAATTGAATTTGGATTGTCAATAGGCATCAATTCAGTATAATAATGTAACCAGGTTATATATATACTGTCAGATTCATTCAAATTTAATTTGGATTGTCAATAGGCATCAATTCATAACAATAATGTAACCAGGTTATATATATATACTGTCAGGTGCATTCGAATTGAATTTGGATTGTCAATAGGCATCAATTCAGAACAATAATGTAACCAGGTTATATATATACTGTCAGGTGCATTCAAATTGAATTTGGATTGTCAATAGGCTTCAATTCAATACAATTATGTAACCGGGTTATATTTATACTGTCGGGTTCGTTTATGTTAAATTTCAGAACAATATAACCTACATTTATTACAATTATCATAATTTTATAATAAATTTAGGGATATGAAACAACTACTGATTTCAAGAACCGTTTAAGTATTTGTAGCTTTCAATTTTCTTAACAAAAATAGGGAATGGTCTAAAGTTAAGGCTTATGGAAAGAACTTAATCCGACAATGGCAGAATGTTCTGAATTTCATTACTACGAAAATCGGGATTGTCTGAATATTTTCGTTTTCTCCACCCTCACAGAACTAAATGCCTCTATATAAGAGAAAGAATGTTGACTAGTAGAAACAGTATTCAACACTCCCCTCTATCCGTTTCATGTACTGTCCTTTTGCTATATCGGAACTTGTTCGACACATGTGTCTCTTGGGTATATATTTTTATCTAGACATTTAGGGGATCTTATTACAAAATGTCCATTACTTGTGACGGGACTCCATAATTTAGAGAAGTATAGAATCGATAACTTAATTAATACATCTAATTCTGATTTATCGGCAATGTCTGCCTCATTACTGTCTTGTTTGGTATTTGACATTTATAAATGGTAAATTGTAAACTGGTAAGGTACTTATAGACCAATGTCTTACCACTAGCAGAGTTTATGACAAAGAACGTTAAAACACTGTATAACGTAAAAGTAATTCCTCAGGGAGTTTACAACGCAACATTTCGTTAACCGTTTATTAGATAAAAACGTTAATGTTTGCTTTTTTAATATTAACTCTGGCGAGATAAAAACCTAAACATTAAAGTATAGGGAAGGATTATGTAATTTGTAATTTGAGGTTTCGGAGTGTTTTGATTAAAATGAAGATAATAATTTTTTTAATGAATATATCCAAAATTTTGATTGTCAAAATGAGTGTAAAATCCTAATTGTTCATTCAATTCAGTCAACAGCGATGAGGCCAACAATTTTAGTTTCAGATAACACCTAAAATGACCTCTCTCTCTCTCTCTCTCTCTCTCTCTCCTCTCTCTCTCTCTCTCTCTCTCTCTCTCTCTCTCTCTCACACACACACACACACACACACACATACATACACGCACGCACACACGCAAATACACCATGCATCTTTTGCTGATTCAGCACAATTTGGCCTTGTTCTTGTTCTATCTGTGTGCATACAAGTGGAAACTTTATTTATTTCATAAAAACAATGGAATCTTAAAGCTTTTTAAAGTCAACATGTTTTGTCTTTTATTGCGAATAAGAATTTTAAAAAATATATTGGATTTTGTAAGAATTGTCAGACATGCTTTCAAATTGATTTAATAGTAGAAAATACCAGCCTGCCGATGTCATGGTTTAAAGCGATTAAATGGTATTGATGTAATTCTAACATCAATGTACGCTCCTTAAAAGCTTAATGTGGCATTTTATAAACGCTATCTGGCATTTAATTCAAAAACATTACGCTATACAAGACATTCTTATCCCAGTTTTGATTGAAGTTCTTTAATTTATTAGAAACATTGGTAGCAAATACTGCGGAATTCTATTTATTGCGCGATTGATCTGACCAAAGTGTTTCCGCATGGCAAAAGAAATTACAAGTAAGTGGTTTCGCTCTAAGTAAAGCTAGTAATTTAATTTCCGGTTTCCTCTGATTGTTTCATACAAATCTATAAAGACACATGATATATGACATGTTTAAGAGTACATTTGACGATTAAAAGATAACAGCTATAACTGGATAAATTTATCAAGGTTTCTTTATATTGCATTTTCCAATGTTTTAGAACATTTTAAATGTATGTTTGTATGTCTGACTATTTGTCAGTCTGTCTGTCTGTCTGTCTGTTTGTATGTCTGCATGTATGTATGTACATACGTACGTGTGTATATATGTATGTATTTATGTGTGTGTATGTGTGTGTGTTGTATGTATGTATGTATGTATGTATGTACGAAGGTACATAAATTTATATTAGAATCTAGTAATTAAATTTATCCTTGATACAGATCCTGAAAAAGGAATAAAGTCAGGAATTTTTCACAACTTAGGATTGATTATTTTTGGCTTAAGCAACGGGTAATGGTAGTTTTAAATGTCAACTGTCAAGTCCAATATAAAATAATAATGTAACTTTAACACATTTACAAACTTTATCAAATGAACCGATTCCGTAAACAAGTTAGCAAAAAATCACTAGTTAATATGTGGCGAAGTGTAGTTTCCTGAAAAAAGAAAATTATTTTCTTGATGAAAGTTTTACGTGTTGTCACTTAATTGGCCAGCTCTCAAAGTTTTAACTTTTTTTCTTGAAATTGTGATTTAGACATGGACCGATGTGTTTGTGTTTTATTTTGTATTTGTTTTAAGTAGTCGGGAAAATTTTATTTATTTGTTTTCTTATATGTAACGTATTTTAATACATATCGCATATCTAGGGGGAATTCAAAATTTTTTACACTGTAGCGGGACTGAGCTAGTCGTGGTGTTGGTGTTGTATATAGTAGATATAACAGAGTGATTTACTGCCAGATCTTTTAAGCTTGTGGTTGAGCGCTCGCTTATCACCAGGAAGGGCCGGGTTCAATCCTCAGCCGGGGCACTCGGTGAGGATTTTTTCAGGTGTTTCTTCCTTCCTGTTACAACAAACTTGTTATTACTTGTTTGTATTGTATTCTTTCTTCTCCTTTAACGTAAACCTTCGTAATATAACTACTCTCCTTTTTTACAATAAATTAACTCATATGTTTTAAAGGATGTTTGGTGTTTAACAAATGTTCTGGACTTTGTTGATCAACAGTTCAATTGCTCAGTAAAGAGTATAATAAGATATTTTTATGACCATTCTTGTTTCATATGTGAAATTTTCATTAACAAATCTAAAAAAAATTGTTAATTGAAAACAAATACATTGTACAGACTTTAACAAGGCACTTAAACACCAGAATTTATAAACTCAGTTAACAAGGACATAAGCACCAGGATTTACAGACTCGGTTAACAAGGGACATAATCACCAGGATTTACAGACTCAGTAAACAAGGGAAATAATCATTAGGATTTATAGACTCAGTTAACAAGGGGCATTAGCACCAGAATTTACAGACTCGGTTAACAAGGGACATAATCATCAGTATTTACAGACTCAGTAAACAAGGAAGATGATCATCAGGATTTACAGACTCAGTAAACAAGAGACTAAATCACCAGGATTTATAGACTCGGTTAACAAGGGACATAAGCAATCGGATTTACAGACTCGGTTATCAAGGGACTAAATTAATAGGATTTACATACTAAGTTGACAAGGGACATAATCACCAAGACTTTTTTACTCAATTCTAAGGGACATAATCACCAGAATTTACAGACTCAATTAAAAAGGGACATTATCACTAATGTTTACAGACTTGGTTAACAAGGGACATAATCACCATGATTTATAGACTTGGTTAACAAGGGACATAACCACCAAGATTTATAGACTCAGTGAACAAGGGACATAATCACCATGATCTATAGACTCAAATAACAAGGGACATAATCACTATGATTTAAAGACTCAGTTAACAAGGGACATAATCACCATGATTTACAGACTTGGTTAACAAGGGACATAATCACTATGATTTATAGACTCAGTTAACAAGGGACATAATCACCAGGATTTATAGACTCAGTTAACAAGGGACATAATCATGAGGATTTATAGACTCAGTTAACAAGGGACATAATCATCAGGATTTATAGACTCAGTTAACAAGGAACATAATCATCAGGATTTATAGACTCAGTTAACAAGGGACATAATCACCATTACTGACAGACTCGGTTAACAAGGGACATAATCGCCAGAATTTACAGACTTATTCAACAAGGTACATGATCACTAAGATTTATTGTTTTTTAATACAATATTAATATTGAGAATGCTAAGGTTTTGACAAGATTCGGGCAAGTTTTTCCTTCTGTTAAAATTTTTTTATAAATAATGTATCGTTTTATCGTCATATGTAATGATCATTTAATTAACGTACAATGTTACATTTCAAATGTATGAGGGTATTGTTGTTGATTATTATTATTATTATTATTATTATTATTATTATTATAAATGTTGTTTTTGCTGTAAGTAGTACAAACGGTTGAAGGAAGTAGTATCGTTGGTGGAGGTGGTGATGATGGTGAAAATGATGATGATGATGTTGTTGTTGTCTTTGTTGTTGTTTATGCTGTAGTTTTAGTTAACGGCGTAATCAACTTATTTCATAATCGCCGTTGTTGTTCTTATTTTCACTTATATTTTGCTGTTGTATTTTATTTATTTATAAATAATTTATAATTTTAATTCATTTATTTATTTTTTTATTTATTTGTTTTTTTTCATTTATTCATTTACTATTTATTAAATATCTATTTTTATTCATTCATTGATTATATAATATTATATTTATTTATTAATTTATCAATTTATTATGTACGTCTGTGTTTTCGTACGTAGATGCTTGGCAAGTTCAATGTCCTATTGAATCATTATTTACTGGTTCTCTCTTCATGTTTTATTACAAATTGCAATAACTATAGAACGTCTGTTAAAAAGGGTTTAAAATATAATTCTTAGTGCAATTATAGATCCTTCATCTTTAAAAGAATTCCATCTCCAAACCTATGGTTATAACTACACTATTTGATTAATTACATGTGTATTCCTTTCATCTCAAAAATAATTTTGCGCAATTAATCAACAATTAATTTAAAAAGTCATTAGGTTTTTCACGCCCCTTCAATAAGACCATGTATAATGTGACTATGACAAAAAGAATTATGTCTACCAATTACCGTTATTATGGCAAGTATATAATATTTTATGTATATAGAATATGTTGAAGGATCAAACGTAGATGTTTTGTCAGATAAAACTGTCTGAGAGTCATGAAAATATAATAAAATACAGGCTAGATTTGGAAACGACCATCAACGCCTAATTGTATAACACTAAAAACTAAATTAGATGTAGATTTCAATTACGAACAAGAATATGCGCAAGCGCAGATACGTGTTTTTGTTTTAGAGAGTGTCTGTTAAAATTCGGTTACTAATCAATTTCTTCGAGGACTACAATAAAGTTGCACTTTGACCTTTGTATGCGAGATTATATTTCTTATTTTTTAATAAGCATCTTTTTAGATTTAAAACAACAACAACAATAAAACAGGTGATTAAAATATGAAAACCTTTTTCTTGCTCCGCTGCGTAGGAAATGAGCACTTCCGGAGAGTAGAATTATCTATCTTCTAGAGCACTTGCGCCTATTTACAACATTCACACTCGTGTAAGAGTAATTAAATGTACGTGTCGTTACAGTATGCTTTTGATTGTGGCATCATTTCAAGAGATGCAAAAAGTATTACCAATCAAATGACATTATCATGCAGAGATCCGATACCCATACGATAAATTGAATATTCAATGCAGGAATTGAATTATATTCACTTATTGTCATACACGAAATAGATACGTTGAATTGTCTCGTTGCCTTTTATCAAAGCTTTGTTAAACGGAACTAAAAGTTAGTTATTCAACTAATAATGAAACGAACTAGATTTTAATTAACTAACTCCAAAGAGGAATAGTCGTTTTATTTTGAAACAGTAAGTTACATTTCATTAAAAATATTTCTCAAACTCAATATTTATAGAATTTTAATACTTTTACAAACCTATTCTTGAATCACAATTTACAATCACTCAATATTCTTACACTTAGTAGTATGTTGAAGAAAATCAATGGCTTCAAAGGTTGTGCAGTTTTCTGTGGTGTCCACTGTTTTAAACTCGGTTTGTCTTGTAAAACTACCTCATTGGTAGCTTAGTGGAAGAGCTCCCGTCCCGAGAGTGGAATGTTTAAAATTTTAAATCCATACGTGGGCTATACATAAGACTTTAAAATTTGAGATACTGTTTCCTCACCTAGTGTTTAACATTAAGGAGACAGGGTAAAGTATTGTTTATCCGGAGCCATGATCATGTGACTTGCATTGGAAAGAGGTGTAGTTATTTGCGACATACTGACTCGGTGAGCTAGCACCTTAAAAAAAATTCCCCCGAGTGCGCTTTAATTCTAGACAGATGATTTTACACACCCGTACGATTCATACTGACACGAATCTGTTCTTTACCGATAAATAGCATTGATCTTGTCACGGATAGATGAGAAATTACTGATGATACGTCAAACAACACTATAACTGACTAACCAATCTTACAAAACATCCATGGCATTGTATATCTTTACATTTATATTTTCTTAAAAGATAAATCTCAATATATATCTGACTCATTAATTTTTTTTATTTTGACAAAAATAAGATGCTACGGCACATCAAATATAGTTATTTCTGAAAATAATCAGTCAAGATATGCATATGTTTGTCTAATTTAAATAAAATGCCATGCAAATGTGAGTCTAAGTAACTGTATATTAAGCCTATAATTTGTGGAAAAGTACAAAATATTTAAAAAAAAAAAAAAAAAACTCAATTTCATACTAAAAAAGAAAGGAAAAGAAAAAGAAATGCTCTGTGTTATTTATTTTCAAAAAATCGTTAGCAATTACCTCATGGGGTTTAAAAGAGTATTTAGTCGCTCGGTATAGAATCTAAATAGAAGGTACGTTCATGTAGATATATAAGCCGGCTAGATCGGGTTGTATTATTAATAATTTCGGGTGCATTATAAGCTACTTTTCTGGTTCATAAATATGTTTCTGAACTTTATCTTTTAATTATTTGTTTCATCAACCCTAAAGCAAATCAAAGCGTGTTTGCATAAATTAAGTGCATAGAATTCACTAAAAAAAATTCGAACATATTTGGAATAATCAGTTCATGAATTACTACAAAAAGAACATGCAAAACCAATCCTAGTCATCAACTTATAAAAAAAATCAATCAAGGAGAGATGATATTTTTTTTCTGCAATACACGTGTAAATTCATATGATGTTATCAGAAACATACTTTGTCAAGGTTTTGACATACGTTTGACTATCATCAAACGCTCATAGAGATACGGCGTAAAGTGATCTGATTGGAGCTGATATCGCTGATTTCTACCTCCACAATAAAAAGAGTCTGCTTTTGAGAGATAAGATCTTATCTAAAGTGTTAGAGGCATATTGAGCGTCTAATAGGGAAATAATCTGTAAAAATCTGACAGCATATTGGAAAAACATTGAAACGCCATTGAAACGATCTTTATTGATAATTAATGGTGTAGATACTTTTTCTTTTTTTTAAATCTTGAATTTCAATTTTTAAGAAGTATATGCTATCTGTGAAAACTACGCCATAATTGTTTGATATTCGTGATAAATAAAAAAATAAAAAATAAATAAATAAATAAATAAATAAATGAGTAAATAAATAAGTTAATTAATTAATTAATTTTTAGATAACATTTAAATTATCGCATTTGCATTAAAATTATTAGTTAATAAATTTATTTATTTATTTATTTATTTATTTATTTATTTATTTATTTATTTATCGCTCTGTTAACCTTTTATTATTTAAATATTATCGCTAATATGTTATTTTTACATAGTACAAATTTGCCTCAAAACAATGTGTTATTAATTTTTGTGACCAAGACAAATAAGAAACAACTTTGTCATATTTGCTATCAGTCTGTTTATTTGTCACAAGCTAAAGGCACAGTGCATTCTACTGTGTGAAACTGGAGAACTACTATTCGTTGTATTATTTGTTATTAGAAAAGATAAACTTTATCAGTGGAAGATGGGTTTAGAGTACTCCCTCCCAGACCATAGCGTTTCTCGAGGCATAGGTATGAATCTAACTTGGGAAGATTTTAGTGTGACAAAGTTTGTAAATCGCTTGTTGATGGTCGATGATGTTTCTCTGGCGCCCATATTTCCTCCACCGTACCAAATTAAAACTGTCCTTGAATGAATCTTGACTGGGACGTAAGACATCATTACTTTACATAATTTGTCTTTTTAATTATTACGTTACTGTATAACATCATTGGAGAAATGATTGAATTTCTAACTTTAAAAGGGAACAAATAAATATGCACGATATGTTTGTTAAGCTGACATGAGTATTTCATTTAAACAATACAAGCCAGAAATGGTTATGTTTATAAATATTTCTTTGTGAATGACAATTTCCATTTTTTAAGTTATTTAACATAACAGTTATAATAATAATAAAAATTATTATTATTATTATTATTATTATTATTCTAACAGCAGCAACAGCAGCAACAACGACGACAACAACAACAACAACAATAATAATAATAATAATAACAATAATATTTATCATCATCATCATCATCATCATCATCATCATCATCATCATCATCGTACCAGTAGACAAGTTCAAACATTTAATAAAAATGAAAAACATAAACAAGCCAATTGAAGGTTCCCCCATGAAATATTAGATCATCCAACCTCCATTATCAATGGTGAAATTGACATTACTTTCATTTTTATGCACGCGTTCAGACGCACTTTGTTATAAATTTGTCGTGAAACATGCATGTATTTCTGCAATAACCTAATAAAGCCAATGTCAAAAACAAGTTTTATCGGCAATAAAAAGGCTTTATTTCCTTTAATATAAACTTACATAAATATCCGAGTTAATCAGAGGAAATGATGTAAAAGGGGACTTAGTTCGTTGTTAGTTCACTGCAATCGTTATAAGGATTCATGCGTCTTCAGTATAGAGCAATTTCCAGTATCGAAGACCAGTTTGTTAAATAATCTTTAAGTCTTTCATACTTATGCTGAAAAGCATAATTGATAATTATATCTGGTTTACTAGAATTATTCATTTATGTAATCTAGTCAATGTTTGCAAAGCAACTTACCTTATAAGGATAAGAAACCTAAAGTTATGACAACGAGTGATGTACCTATAAATAACCATTGCCTTTTTTTATCTCTATTAGGAAGGTTTTCAGAATTATGGATGTTCTCCTTGTCAAAGTCAAAGAAAGAAAGAAAGATAGATAGATAGATAGATAGATAGATAGATAGATGAGTGAGTGAGTGAGTGAGTGAGTGAGAGTAATGGTGTTTAACGTTCCAGTCAAGAATATTTCACTTATATCGAGACGTCGCCAGCTATAGGCGAAAGTGCAAAAAATTTCCGCTGTGCGTTGCGCTGATGGTTTTATATAGCAGGGTTCTTATTCGTGCCACGCCTACTGTGACACGGGAGATAGATAGATAGATAGATAGATAGATAGATAGATAGATAGATAGATAGATAGATAGATAGATAGATAGATGAACGGACTAAAAAACAATCAGGCGGACAGAAATACTTTTTTTAATATCAACATCCAAATATTTAATAATTTTCTGTTGCTCTGATTCACTATATGTTTGAAAAAGTATAGACTTCAGTCGCCCTAGCAGGTTGAACATTTTAAAAGGTACTTAGCGAGCAAACAATTTCGGCTTGATTGTGATAGTGTTGTGGTGTTATTTTAAAGCACATATATTATTAAATTTATTATGAAAATTACGATTCTTCTGATCTAAAAAAAAATTTAAAAAAATAAAAGGCCTCCTGTTGCTGATGAAATTCACTTATTTGCATTGACAATAATTTAATAAATATCAACCAAAATAAAGATTTAAAAAAAATAATAATAAATAAATAAAAATATTAAAAAAAACAGAAGATGGTAAATCTTTTTTCTCTTTACATGATAAGTTTGTTTTAATTTTAAACCATAGTATAGTTTGTATGTAAAGATGTAAAAAGATTAATATTTGCTTTGTCATTTAAAAAAAAAAAAAAAAACTATTGAAACATACCAAATTTTCCATTGTATGTTAAGCTTTGTGATAATTTGATGATACTGCATGCTGCTAATTTCTACTCATTTTCTATGGTAAACGTTTGTCTTAACATGCATTAAAGATGAGATAGATATCGTCTTGATGAACAATCCCTATAAAACATGTATAAAGTTATATATATATATATATAACATTTTAGAACACCAATTAGATTTTTTCAGGGAGTGGAGTGGAGTAATGGAGTTTTACGCCCTAGTCAAGATTCTTTCACTTATTTTCAGGTGGTCAGTTCTCGGATGGCGGAAGAAACCGGAGTGCCCAGAAAACAGCGACCTTCTGTAAGCAAACTGACAAACTTTCTCACACTAGGATCTGTCCCGAGTCGGATTCGAACCCAGGTGGTGCGAGGCGCTGTGATCTGTAAGCGCGCGCTTTAGAGCACTCGGCCACCGAGGCCCCTACACCAACCAAGATCTTACTGTCTCGATATAAATGGGGAAAAATCAGTTTGGTGTTAAACGCCATTGCTCTTCAACTCAACTCATTTTTGGAACAAAACCACAAACCCGAGATTTTTTCAGGGACTTTATAACTTGACGTGACAAGATAAAAAATCATCCGAAAAAAGAATTAAAATGGAAATAAATATTTCCGTTACAAGAAAATAAATTTTTGTTACTGAATAAAGCATGGCACAGTATCTGGGAAATTACTGAAGACGGTTCTAAAATTATTTTACCGACTTAAACAACAGTTTATGATTGGATGTTTGATGCGATATGTTGATCAAAATACTCTGCTTTGACAATAACTAACACAGAAAGACAGGCGATTATATATCATAATGTAGTTAATCTTGAGCCAAGTAATCAACATAATTAAGATATATGTCACTAGTTTCCATATTTAGTCGTGCAAATTAAAGAAAATATCGTACAATTTATTGTTATTCATTCATTTTTATGAGAGTTTCTTTGCCAGATTTAAAGTTATAGTACATGTACGAGTGACTTGTCTTTACACAAAGTTCTATCAACTTGAGATCTATAGCCTTGGTGTAATCAATTGTAAAACGTAGTTATCGTTATTGATTGATTTATGTGGAAATCTTTAATCTAAGATCAACAACCTCTGAAATTATTAAAGTCAACTTTTGAGAACCTCTTTCAAATCTGGGCACAAAATCGACAATTTTGATTGGATCATAATAAGAGTAAAATTAACCTACAAAAATTGTCTTTCTGAAAAATTGGATATATATAACTATCTATCACTTTCATGAAATAAGTAAGGATGATATGAATATTTGGTTATTTCATAAGGTAATGTTTTGGCTCAATAAAATCATGCATTTTACTTTCTTTTCATAGAACACATACATACCAGTTCATATCCAAATCACACCCCCCCCCAAAAAAAAAAAAGGGAAAAGGAAAAATAAATAAAGAAAGAAAACTTGCTTATATAACCCTTTGTGAAAAGGCCACACCCTTAAAATAATATATCGTATGTGGTTGTGGTGATAATCCCCATGGAAATGAGCACAGTTTTAATCCAGGCCTTGAGTTAAAATAAAGACATATCAAGTAGAGCAATGGTAAAGAGGCAATAACTACTGAAAGGGGAAAGACAAACGCCCAAAAAAACAAGAAACTAAAACAATATGAAAGATAAAACAACATTTATGACTGCAATAGCTTATCTAAATAATGATGCTTGTCCTATGATGTTGTAATTAGTTTTAAATATTTGTGGTGAAGATTTTCATTAATGTTCCCTGTTAAACGTATCGATATCAGAATACGGACGATCCATGTTGTCTCTTATCATATAAATGTGTATTAGAATATATTAATAACTTATAGTACAACTTACTCCCAAAACAAATACTGTTGTTTTGCCTCCGAATCAGTTGCAATACAGCATGTATCTAGATAACATCAAGGGCTTCTGTATGAAACCGATGATATCGTCATATACTTCAAAAACTTGAAGTGATGATAAGTATAGTAATTACTAACGTTAGCTCCGTGAAATCGACAGGTTGTATCTTATTGTATAAAATATTATGTATAAACAGAAAGATTATTGTTATCTTACTTAATTCTGGAGTATTGTCAGATTTTCATTTAGTGTATAAATCTTAAACTTTATACTTTGTAAAAGTGCATGGCAGTATAAAATGTATGATATTGAACATACACACACAAAGACGAACACACACAAACACGCGCACCCATTTACCCTATATATTAACACAACATACATGTGCATTGTTTCATATATATGTGGGTGCCCATTCACTATGTACCATTTAATTGAAAAAAAATGTATGCCAATGACAAATGGCGTCTCCAAATTCAGCCTTTTTTACGACATACAATTATCTTATTGTTGTTGGACGTAATCAAAGTAAATCGCAGAGTAGTGAAAGCTTGATTGACCAGAAATATCTGATCATAATATTATCATACATTTTGTCCGAATTCACATTTCATTCGCCTTAACGAGTTTTAATGGGTTTCATAATATAATATTTCAGCCAATAATCGGAAAAAACACCTACGTCATCTAGATGGGATGTTAAACCGGAAAAGCTATGTGTTCTAGGAATATAATTTGTTATATTGTTGGTTCACCATTTAGTATCGTTTTAATACACATTGCTTTAAAATGTTTTTTTAAAAAAAAAAAAAAAAAAAACAAAAAAAAAAAAAAAAAAAAAAACACTTAAACAAATGGAATGACTCATATGCCTTGAATAGTACTTTTTCGGTTAGACTAACAACACCAAAAGACAAACATTTATCTTCAAATGTTAACAAATTGAGTTTTGTAGCAATTACTACTTGTTCATCTCACCTTCTCTTCGCTTTTCTTTTTTCTTTGTTATTTTGAAGACCATGATGTAATGACTATTTCATTATATATATTTTAGCGAATCTTTCGATTTATTTTAAACAAGACTATAGAGAATATCACACATAATGGAGAGGATATTTAAAAAAAAAACTGTCTATAATCATTTGTATGATACCAAAGGTTTTCTTTTAGAAAGTCATATCTGACGAGTTTCTTTATGTAGTTTTTCATCAATAAGGGTGTAATTTAAAAATGTGTTGGTGGAGAGAGAGAGAGAGAGAGAGAGAGAGAGAGAGAGAGAGAGAGAGAGAGAGAGAAATACTTTGGACGGACATTTAATATCCTAAAACATGTGAATTTTTTTAAAATAAACCCTTTTCAGACTGCTAGACTTAGCAGTGTTTAGAAGCTTAGTATGAATTGTGTTTGTGTTCATAGATTAACATCTCCAAGTAAACTGGCGTTAATGAATTTTTTTTTTCTTTTTTCTTTTTTTCTTTTTTTTTTTTTTTTTTTTTTTTTAAATACGGAACTTCGGTCATTAAAGCAGTTTAGGGAACTTTTTTATTAGTTTGTTAACTTTTTTTCACAAAGCAAATATTAAATGGATTTTTTCATGACATTTGAACATGATAGAGTAGTATAATGTAAAACTTGTAGTCAAGATTGTCTGGTGATTTGGATGTTTATCGTTCTGTATGGCGGAAGAGAAAAAACAACTTTCTTATTAAAAAATCTTCCTGATCAAGATTCAAAAGAGGCATGTCAAACGACACAAAACATCTTTGTTAAATTGCAATAGACCATTTGCCAATTAAATGTTCTGAGTCATCGTGAATCATTTTCCTATTTAGATATTACAATGACGGGGGAAAAAAACCTCTGAATTTTCGGGTTTTTTCGTTCAAAAGCACTGTTTTCACCAAGTGTAATTTCTATGTTGTCATTTTATTTAAAAAATTTACCAGACAAGCCTAAATAAATTTGAGACATTATATGCAAAATAAAATGGTTTAAAAGATAAAAATTATTATTTTTAGCTTTTTGTTTGCCAAGAGAAGTCATGTTTTATGTAACGAAAAACCCCGAGAACTGTCCGGTCAAGTTGTAAAATCTTAATAGAAAACCGATTCATATTTTGGTCGGAATTTTAATTGGCAAATCCAGTATTGAATTCCTAAATACGTTTGAAGGACATATTTGTTCAGCTATGGTATTTTAATGACATCTCAAATTAACATTAAGCATGCATGGGGTATTAAAATTGCCTACCTTTTTGTGTACAAACTTTTATAACAACTTTATGCAAATCGGTACTTTAGTTTCTTGTTCTGGTATTTGACAGACGGACGTTGCAAATGTCTGTAGTTTTTAGAAGAGTTGTATATCATTAAAATTTTGTAAAACGAGAAATTGAATAGTAAGATGTCCAACTTACCTGAAACTCTATAAAGGTCAGCATTTAAATCGTTTATCCTTTGTTCTGAATCAACACAATGAAAAGTTATTAGCGCTATTTAAAGCACAGTTACTAACACGTTTATCAATATCCTTAGTAACTGATTCAAATAGCAATCATGTTTAGACAATATTGTGACGGAATGAACACAAATCTAATTATAACACAGTCAAAAATAAGGTAAAGATGTAACGTATAGACAGTATATATATTTTTGTTGCTGATGTGTTTCAATTATAACTTATATAATGTTAGGTGTGAACAACTCCTGGTAATTCGGCAATTTCTCGTCTGAATATAGAAATTTAGAACATCAGTTCAATATAAAAATAATTGATAAGCATTAGTACTTAGCAGTGGTATAGTTAAACAATTTCAAACAGTTTACCCAAAGATTGTTTAGGCTTTTCTTTGATCTCTATTTTAATAATACCGAAATTGATGTATGTTTATTCATAAAACAAACATACCAGTCCTTTTCCATATCACAATCCCAAAAACAAAGTGAAAACTTTGCAAAGTGGCAAAATAGTTATACACGTGAACTTTTATCAAGGAAGTGAGACCGAGTGCTCCGGAAGGGTAAGCACCTCCTGTCTAACAAATATTATTTTATAATTGATTGTTTTTTTGTCTAAACAATGCTTCAAAAACAAACAATCCCTATTTTAGTGCTTAAATCATTAGGTTTAAAACATCTATGACGGTGTTTGGATCTTTTTCAATTAATTAAATACTTTAAAATAGCAATTCGATTAATTCAGTTTAATTCAATTATCGATAATTGACAAAACAATTCAACATCAATGTTTAGAATTATAACAATCACCCATAATAAAATTGTTAATAATTAAGAATTCTTATGCTTTTATTTATCAAAAGAACGTCTTAAACAAATCATTTAATTGTCATTCTTTAACCTAACGGTATACCAATGAATGCCAATTGTGTACCATTGATTTTTTTTTTTAATTCATATGAAATTATGACGAAATTAAGCAGAAATTATGCAAAACGCCAGATCATATAATCCCATATTCAGATAGTTATATAGGAAACGTTCTACTTAAAATTAGCGAATTTATAAATGGAATCTATTCTAGAAAGTTAAATGTAAAAGATACGAATGATTCTTCATGTTTTACTTCATAATTGGATTTATACCTCAATTATGACACCCACGAAAGACTTTATTTGAAGCTTTATAACAATCGTGATAACTTTAAATTTTATTTTTGACAATTTAGTTTCTAAGCACCAATATCCCTGCCTCTTCTTCCTTTTTATTTGTTTTGCAGTTATACGGTGTGATAGGGTTTGTTCTCCTCGGGGAATTTCTACAACGAAGCAAGCTGCTTACAAAAAATCTTGACTTACTGATATTGCAAGCGTTAACTTATCATGGTCCATAGTTCCATGTTCCTTTCATTCTCAAGTATGCTTTTGCACGTGCCTGGTGTAGCTAGCTAAACAAGAGGAGCTTACATTTTTGGAGGATCCGATATCAGTTTCCTGGTGGATGTTAAACTAAATCTGTTTAGCCTTCAAAGCACATACCATGCATAATTATTGCCTTAAAAATTATGATTTTTGACTCTGAAAAGCGTTCTTGTGTGTGTTTTATGCAATATACTATATATTGACCTCAATTATTGCTTAGGAGTATGTATAAAACTTTGGTTCGAAATTTTAAAACTTATACTTTTGTCACTGATACAAAATCTAACTTTATATCTGGTGTTTTACCTTGTTTTAAGAAACTGATTTAATGTGTCAATTTTGACTTGAAAAAATTTCTTCAACAAAGGTAATAGAGAAAAAAAGAAATAATGTTTTAAATCTTATTATGAAAACTTTTACCTACTTGATGCTGTTGCTTTTTGATGGTGGAAGAAACAAGACTTTTTTAAAACACATTGTAAAAATCCTTCTTTCGTAAATACACATTTTTTCAAAATTTGTATTTGCGATACTGATTAACATTAATCTTTCAATATAATTTTTGTAATATTTTAATTTATATTGCAAATTAAAACTAATCACACGTTTCATAACATCAACCCTAAACATAATCGTATGAGAATAAAGAATTTTATCAAATGTCTGTTTTAACTATAAAAAATTCAAGAAGCTTTTCTTTTAATATGTGTACTTTAATATCTTGTTGTTAAAATTGAACATTATAATTTTTTATTCACTCGTTTTCGGCTGTATTGAATTATGTTACTAATGACTTGTGGTGCCAATATGTAATGGATTTATCACTAGAATTTTTTATGTAAAACTCTTAAACGATTAAAGCACGTCTTATCTCAATTTTGATGTATAGGTTTAGGACAGCTGTCTACTGAGTAATAATGAAATCCAATGAATTATCGATTCTAAAATTATGATTGTATATATAAACAACGTAATGATTCACAAATTACCACGCTTTTTGATACTTATTTTTTAGTTTTTATTTATATCTATAGCAAGACCATTATTGTTTGAAACCAGTTTTGATTTTGTTTGTTATGACAGGTTTATTGTTGAAACCTTTCTAGACAATAAATGACACGTGTTTTTGTAAGATTTGCGATAACTAAAATGCAGAAACAACTCTTGAAAGCATATGTAATTATATCAAGTATTGAGAGAAAATGATCAGTTTTTAACTAGTATTTTGATAAATATATAACAGGTTAGTATAACAAGTGTTCATTTAAACATAAAAAATAATCATTTAAACAAGATAATAGTATAACAATTAACTTTATTTCCTATTTGCATTATGTCCTATTCAAGTATTTATAAAAATCTTCTACTTTTTCTTAAAGAACATCTATTACCAACAATGCGCTACTTGCTCAACAGTTATAGATCACAATGGTTGCAGTTATATTTGAAAAAAAAGTTTTGTTAAAAAGTATAAAAATAATACGTAGATAAATTTATAGGAAGTTTAGATGCATGGATCTTCCAATAGTACTATTACCACATCACTGAACATTTACTTAAGGGTCAATTCGAAAATTGTTGATAATTGATAATACATCTGATGTTGTTGTTGTAAGACTGTTTTACTATTTTAGTTTTTTCGAGTACTTCTTTGCGTTTGTTTTCGCAAACGACATGATTTTAGTTTAAAAACTCTCCCTTCTTTCATAACTGCACAGTTGTTATTAAAGTTGATTTTTCTAAATTATCTTAACTTGTTTATATCAAAACACCATGTTAACAATATACAAATGTCAAACAGATCATTAAAACTTTTGATGTAAACTCAAACTAACTTAATTATTTTCAGATATTAGTTTTGCTGTTTTAAAATTACTTTTATTAAACACAAACATACCGATCCACGTATTACAATTACTTTTCCTGCTTATGCTTGTGTAAAAATTACAAAACATGGCCCCAGTTTCAAAATCATTTCTGTATGAGATGCGTTTTTTATTAAAAAGTTCAAAAGATAATGTAATTATAGCACAGTTTGAAAAAATTGTTTAAGTTCCTACGTTTACACATTTGAACACGTAACTGATTGACCTTGAAATTAAAACTTATGGAAATGCAAATATATTTTATACCTTCACTGTACTAAGTAAGACACCTATAGAAATTGTTAGCACAACAGCGGGACATCGTTCCATTTATTTAAGCGTTTTGTTTTCAAATTTTGATTATATTTTAGCAGCCAAATTCTAAAACCACAGTGAACAACTGATCATTGATTAACAATAACCAAATAAGACGTTTGTTAGTTATAATGGCAGGCTTCTTTTGTTACTTTCATACAAGTAATTAAAATATAAAATTATAACCCCAGTTACTAATTTGTATTATTGTGCAATCAGTATAATAGTCTCTCTCTCTCTCTCTCTCTCTCTCTCTCTCTCTCTCTCTCTCTCTCTCGTTGCGAAGTCTTTGTCAATACACCATTTGTTTTAATTAACAATAACTTTCAGTGGTTTATGGTAAAAAATGTCTGAGAATTGAACATGTGCATTCCAAAACAGAAATGATGATGTCATGAATGTAAAAAAGGACTCATGATTTTTGTTTCACGCTGTGGAAATTGTTGTAACTTGACATATGTTAAATTCTTATTTTGGCATTACACTTAACCATTTAGATGTTGATTGCTTTAAATAAAATATTCAATAGTTCCCCTTGCGTATAATAATATATGTTATGGTTGACAGTATTCGAGATTTATCAATTTCATTTTAAGTCGAGAGAGTTTCTGTAAAAAAAAAACATAAGAAATCCAAATGTTTCATCTATGAAATTTTTTGGCCCCTAGTGTCACACACACACGCGCAAAAATAGGTGTGTGTGTGTGTGTGTGTGTGTGTGTGTGTGTGTGTTCTAACTGCCAATTTAATGTGAAAACATAAAGAACATCTCCACTTGAATGGATGTATTTTATGTTTTGTCTTTAACAGAAGAAGCGCAACGTGACGCGATTTTTTTTATTTCTATGAGAACAAACTCTATATTTTAAAACCATCAGTTTGTCGAGTTTTAATTATAATATCAATCATTTGACACATGCCGCATTTCAAATTTTCAGTTGAAAATCATATTTATCGAATTTTAAAACTTTAAAGAAATTGAAATGAAATGGCATTTTTTTTCCTCTTAATGTCATGTTGTAGTGGACTAGCACAAAAAGTTGTGTTTCTATTCAAGAGTGGTGATATCTTTATACTCTTAAATTTTCAAAAATTATAAATGCGCTGATTTTCAAAATATGTATATATTTAACACAAATATATACCGTATGTGCATATTTTGGAAATTATTCCTCATCAGTGTCACCAGAGACCGAAAAAGTTGATAGATGAAATTAAAAAGACAATACTAACTTTAAAAATAAATGAATCCAAAGTTGTAAAAATATATTAATGTAAATCAAGCTAAGGAATACTTTGCATGAGGGAACAGACCTAAGTTTTAAATAAATTTTAAAATTAAGACGACTTAAATTTTTGTAACATGTATATTTCCTGACAGCACAAAGTACTGCCTACTGAGTTATGGATACCCTCGGGAAATTATTCCACCAGCAGAGGTACCCGTTTAGGGGTAAATTTATAGACAGAAATATATTTATGTTTTTTCATTTATAAAAATAAAACATAGTTTATTTTCTCTAATGAAAGCATTGTTTTCAAACTATCGCAATGGCAATGAACAAAAGTGTTAAAGAAAATGGAAAAAGATATATGTAAGCGTTTCGAATAAAAGATAAAAATACTTTCTTATCACATTAATGTGTATTAGATTATAGTAAAAGCCTGATGAACACCTTACGACTACTTACAATACCGAAATCCGCGTTGAAATCAACTTGTAATTCAGCATGCATCTAGATAGCAATACGGATTACTTAATGATTTGGTGATATAGTTGTAGACATCAAAAACTCCTTATGATGATAAGATTGATAATTACACACGTTAGCGTGGTGAATTCTATAAGCTGTATTTCATTATGTAAAACATGATATATTAGCACTAAAGATTATCTTTATCTGATAAAAATGTTTTTAAAATGTTGGACGTTAAATTTTGTTAGATGTTGCGACGTCTTGTTTCTGAGAGTAGGATAAAATTATTCTTTAGTTTCCTATAAGTTATGTACTTGTTTTATTTTTATTTTTATTTATTTATTTATTTTTTTTTTTTGTTTAATTTTTTAAAATTGATTTTTTTATTTTCATTTTTATAAAGTCTCCCACCTCTTATTGTTTTTGTACTGTTTCTTAATAAGTTTCCAACCCATAAAACTGGGGAGGGACTTTTTTTTGTTTTTATACTCTTCTCCTTATTATTTTGTCTTCCGCCTTTTTTAGACCTAATTTTCGGCGACACTTGTCTCAGGAATAAAACGTACAATCAACTTGAAACTTTCTGCACATAACTAGCATTGTCTAATGGGATGCTATCCATTCTATTTTTTCTTTGCAATTAGCAAACAAGAGCTATATTAACCAGCTATTAATGTCCCCTCTAACATATTTATCATTTAACAGTTGTTTCTCCCTAATTCAACTGTATTTGTGTTATATATTTAAAACTTTACAGATCATGTTGAAAATTTGTAGGTACATATTACAACGACTGACATAGTGTTTTCAATAAACAAGAGCTATACTTATCGGAGTTTAATGGCACCTCCAAAAAAAAAAATTTTATTAAACACTTCTTTATCTCTTAATACTTCACACATCATGATGACAATACAACCGCTTTTTCAAATTATATAGTTTTTTCAATAAAAAAGAGCTTTATTGATCAGAGATTAATGCCCCTCCAAGTCGGAGAGACATCCACCTCTATGTAATTCGGGGATAAAAAAGTGGCGGCGTTGAGAGACTTGTTTGTTAGTGTGCCTAAAACATCAAAATATTTCTCTTAAAACAGAAAGTCGAGACCCTCAAAGAGAACTTCTGAAATTTGCAATTTCTTGATCTGACAAATAAGAAAGATTGAGGATTTTATCGGCATTGCCGATATTAAAATTATTCCATTTAATGTCGAGCACGTAGGCGGACTTGATAAACCAAAGTGACATTTTTTTCTAACGTTGCTTGCTAAAAAAAGAACAAGTCAGAGACAAAAAAAGTTTTTTCATTACAAAAATTAAAAGCCTATGGGTGTAACGTGCGACGTTTGACCTTGTTCAATATAATAATAAATGCAAAAGTAGTCCATGTCATTTTAAAATGCGCTTGTTTAAATTTAATTTAAACAAGACCACCGCGGATATGGAAGACACAAACGTTTCAAGATGTAAGAACACGTATCAATTTGAAGACCGCTTAATTAACCGAAAATAAGTAAGCTCAATGCAAAAATAATGTCTTATTTTAATTATTTCTTTTTTACAATAACCACCTCAAATAACTATCTCATTCTAGATTATTCATTGTTCCAATAAGTTTCAAAACATATTTATGCAGAAGTAGCTGGTCAAGAATGTATCAACATTATTAGTATATTTCTTCATAAATGTTATTTATTTAACTGATATAACAATTTATCTCGAATAGCTATTGCCAATATACTGTAAAATGAAATTATCAATGATTCGTTATTTTATTAAACTTAAATGATACTAGCAAATTTAATCTCACATTTGATACAAAGGATAAAGAATAGAAAGGTTCCTTTTTAGGTTTAATGAGATACAATGAAAATAAAAGTTCAGGTGGTTAATTGAATTATTTTAGTTTTAAAGTTTTCATTTTGCGTTTGGATAGTAAATTGGACATGGGCCGGTATGTTTGTCATTGGTTATCATTCCAAAATAACGTTTTAAGATGTTAAAATTATGCAAGAAATGTAATGATGTTTACCAATAAACACATGTTTAAATGCGGGAAATATAAAGGTTAATGTCAATAACGATGACATTATTTGTTTTTCTGATTTTAATTGAATTAAATACAGTTGGCAAAAGCTACTTAAATTGATTTTGCTGATCCTTTTTAGAAGACATGAGGCAAAAACTTATTAACACAGTGTATTCACATTTTTTCTTATTGAACGAATTTCTTTAAATTTAATGTCAATCTCAATTCCAAAAATAACAACTTTAGATCAGTTTAAAGGAGGAAGTTTTATAAACATTTTTTTTTGACCAACTTTTTTTTCAACACTTAAATAAATTAGACAAGTTAAAGTAAAATGCATTTCAGATATTTTTTTAACCAGTAAAGCGGTTATTTTTAGAGAAAATTCCGAATTACAATTCTGATAGTACTTCTATTAATGAATTGATGAATAATCTTTGGGTCACAAACATTTCAAAGAGTTATGAGAAATACTTTGAAATTGCATATGAGTTTATAGTTTTAAGACTTAAGGCGACATTTTTAAGTTTGAGAATTAATACATCTACAAGAAAAATACTATTTTGCTCCTTGCTTTGTAACAATAAAAAATTATATTTCTGTCTTATTTCCCAAATTTATAAATAGTTTCAACGTTGATTCATATTGACGCTTTATTTAAACAAACATGCATCATTAACCCAATTTAAAATAAAAAAACGTTCGCTTCTTACGTCATCATCTAAGATTGTTTAAGTAGAAAGAAGAATATTTTGGTCTTTACAGGTGTGAATGGTAAATTTTTCTCATAATGCCTGTCAGAATTACTGTAAAATCACAAAAGGTTCTATGGAATTAAATTTCGGTATTTTCTTGGATTGAGAATAAATTTCTGAAATGTGCACATTTGGCACATCAAAATTCAACTGGTATTTGTGTTATATATTAATAAATACCATGAAATTAAAAGTCAACCACATTTTTGTACTTTCAATGCAGCAATTGGATATTTTAGAAAGCATAATTCCTTTAAATTTTCTGTCAATATGTTTATTATTGAACCACCAAATTTTAAACCCACGAATATTTAATGATTGAATAGTACTTTTCAGACTCGCGTGTAGAATAAATAGTAAGAGTCGTGATATTTCGATCAAACAATGAGTCTTGTGACAACTTAAACTAAGTAATATAATACGCATGATTTTTTTTTTTTTTTTTTTTAAATACATTTTGGCACCGATAATAAAATATTTCTCACTTTGGTAATTTTGGTGAATGCCATGTGTTTTAATTAAATCCCTAGTGCAGAGCCTCTTCCCATTTTAATTTTAATCCATAATCGATGTCTGATCATGAAATAGTAATCCGTTAATAGTTTTTTTAAGTTTAAAGTGTTCAACAAAATTAATGTTTTTTAACAAACGATGTACCAACGGTCTAATATATATTATTTTAAAAATTGAAAATTTATTATTCGATTATAATCATTTTTCAAAAAAATTAAATATTTTTATTAAATATAATTTGTAAAAGAAATAAAAGGTTCAATGAAGTTAGTTAAGGAAAATTTAATATGAAGATGTTTAGCAATACATGAGTAAAACAAAAGCTAAATACGACCAACTTCTGAATAGAATTGAGGCCCGGATTGATCGCCCTCTGGCTTTAACCTAGAGTCCATAGAAAGGGCTATTAACGTTGAAGGTTGTTTTTGTTATTTAAACCATAAGACAGTTCTATCTGACAAATGAGACATTGTAAATATATAACATGAATACCAGTTAAATTTTGATGCGCCAGATGTGCACATTTCGGAAATTCATTCCTCATTAGTGACACTAAGACCGAAACGTTTGATAGATAAAAAACATAAGCCAAACAGTTGAAAATAATTAATTTTCTCATATACAGCTGGTTTTATGGTATTGCATATTTGTAAACATACCGTTAACCATTCGTTTATTATATTTCAGTTTCCATGAAAAAAGATTCAGCAACTTCTTTATGTTTTTCTTAATTGTGTTAAAAATCTAAATTATTTATAGGAAAATTGTCAACATAAAACTGTAAGTTGTTACATAAAATTAAAAAAAAATCTTAATAGATTAATGTAAAGATCAGAAATATACAAATAATAGCTTCATGATTGCTTCCTGCTGTGGTAATTGCTATAGTTTGACATCTGTTTTGGCACTTCCTCTAGATTTTGGGCGGTATTTGATAAAACTAAATACAATGTGAGAATACAGTTGTTACGACGGGGTGCATTCAAATTTTTATAAGGTTTCCGAATATATTAAAACGTTACGGTAAACAGATAAAGTGTTCTACATGTTCCGGTTCAGTTGAAACATATTAGAATAATGTTTCATCATATATTGTGGTTTATGCAAAGCTATATTTAACTACAAAATCACATGTTTTCTATTAATATTAACAAATCTTGGTTCTTGTACATTTAAAGTTGAAGGGTAAATTTGTTTTGGTTTAATAAAACAACAATTGCGCCCAGAACTGTTACTTGTGGGAGTGTCCGCGGGTTAACTCTTTGGAATGGTGACATGATGAAAAATCTGGGTGTTCACATAGAGGAAAATTATTGTAAAACTCATTCAAAGTATCAGAAAATATTGTGGCATATTAGACGATAATAAAACGCGAACCTACTGCCTTAAAGGCGATATAAGACGGTTATATCTCCAGGAACTTAAATTTAATCCTAAATCAAATATTTTAGGTTATGAAAACGTAAGCTTGTACATAAAGTTTCATTTGTTAAAATGTATCATGCAATATATAAAATATTGTGGTTTAGGTACGGTTGCTTTACCACACAGAATTTAAAAATGTCTGAATTCCAATTAATTTTTCTTCTTTTTCTTCTTGCAAGTGTATATGGACCCTAATCTACCATTAAAAGTTTGTATAAAAACCAGTTTTTAATGTTATATGTTTTTCATTTGTTGAAATACACAGAACTGCCTTTACATCTTTTTTATTGTTCAGGTTATTTCAGAAAAATCAAGAACACAGAACTTGCATATTTTCAAACTATCACAACTATGCTTCTTGAAATATTTAAATAAATGTAAAAGTTCTAACACATTAAACATCAATTATTCATTCTTTTTGTTTCCATACCACAGTGGCATTTTGTGATTCCTAGCTGTTTGTTTTGTTCATATGTAGAAGGCTATTTTTGCCGTAAACATGAAAACCAGACATCAAATTTAGAAACAAACAATTCTCAATTAGTGATTCAGTGACGTAACTCTGCAGCATTTAGTAGCTTCATTATATTTAGAATCGAACTTTGCAACCAAAAGTTATACTTGAGCAAAATATTAATTTGTTTTACGTCTGTGACGTCAATGTTAATAACAAACAAAAAAAAAACGAAACGGAACACCGTGATCGTAAATAAAATAAGTTTTTTTTTCTGACAGCGTAATAAATTAATCAAAAGCATTGACTCTAACAGAAGATGAAGTAACTTCGTCTAAACTACATATGGAACATAGGTCTATGACTAAAGTTGTAATAATGATGTTCAATATAGACAATTTTGTCGATTGAAATCACTCAAAATGATGTTTTTTATGATTAATAATGTAAATTCATAATGATTAATGGCTGCAAATAAAGAACCATTGAACCTTAAGTTTTTATGAGTTCTTGATTGAAAGAACAAAACGTATAGCTAAAATGATTAAGTACATGAAATATTAATTGTTGCATTCTCAGAATTCAATTAAATTTCAATAGAAATTGTTTTATTCTTAAAATAAAGTACAAATCTCCATAATTCATTTACCTTGTTCTATTTTTATGTTTATTTACAGTTCAGTCATAATGCAGTGTTCAATAACGAACTTAAGGACATGCAGACTTTTTACTTCCCAAACGGTAACATTTATAAAAAGTCTGCACGTTAACGTCTGCATGAACGAATTATTATTCACTCAAGGTTCTCCTGGTAGAAAAAAACAATGCGAGCTTGAAATATGCATGCTTGGCAATGGATAATGAGACCAAATCTTCAAAACAACAAACAAATCAAACGAGAAAAGAAAACAAACGCATTTTAGAAACATTTATTTAACCTGATCAAAAAAGCATAAAATTTGAAACGGAATGCAATGATAATAAATACAAAATAAAAGTATTTAAATTTTCTGTATTATTAAAAATCAATGACTTCATAAAAAATAATATTAATTGATATAGAAAATAGGTTCATCATTGCAGTTGTCAGGACAATGCAACAGACTCATTACCATCAAACTCGCCATGTCGATTACACAGGCTCTTTACCATGTAAGTCGCCATGTCGATTACACAGGCTTATTACCATGTAAGTCGCCATGGTGATGACAGAGACTCATTCCGATGACAATGGCTTGTTACCAGTTAAGTCGCCATGGCGATGACACAGGCTCAATACTATCTAAGTCGTCATGGTGATGATACAGGCTCATTACGATGACAATGGCTCGTTACCATTTAAGTCGCCGTGGCGATGAAACAGGCTCAATACTATCTAAGTCGCCATGGTGATGACACAGGCTCATTACGATGACAATGGTTTGTTACCATTTAAGTCGCCGTGGAGATGACACAGGCTCAATACTATCTAAGTCGCCATGGTGATGACGCAGGCTCATTACGATGCCAATGGCTCGTTACCATTTAAGTCGCCATGGTGATGACACAGGCTCAATACTATCTAAGTCGCCATGGTGATGACAGAAGCCCATTACCATTCAGTTGTAATGGAAATAGCTGAAGTTGTTTAATAACACTTGTCTCACTTGGAGTACTGTTATCATTTCTTCATTAGGTTGTGTCATCTTGATATATTTTAGATAGTGGGTGACTTTATAATTTTCTTACCTTGAAACATTGTAACATCATGTTTCACCTTAACACACCGTTTTGTGTGCATTCTTCAAAATTTAGATTTAAAAAAATGCAGAACATGCCAGAAATACTCGTATAAATGACGACAACTTTGACATCTATCCAAATCTTACGGTTCCTCTGACAACCACCAATCTTACATTACAGGTCAATGTAACCTATGTTAGGTTATTGAACTAACTGATGTCCTGATTGTTTCCGATTTCCCTATCGAATGCATTTCACAATCAACACTTGATATATCTTTAAACACGTTTTAGAACTGTTTTCATACAGGATTGCTTTGATCATAAAGTCAAGGGAAATTAGTTGTATTGCGATATTGTGAGTTCGGTCGAAGCTGTCATAATACCCCAGACGTTCAAGATAAATAGTCCCGAAAACATAAATAATATCGTACAAAAGTGTAAAGAAACAAACGGAACAGTGCTTGATTAAAATTACATTATTACGCAGTGAGATGAAGCAAATGATCGTATCACAAACATATCCATAACACCTATAAATGATGAAGTAAAAAAAAAGACATTAGTTATTTTAGTGCTGTACTCAGTGGCTTTACCGATCATTGCATTTCACGACCAGCAATCACGGTGTGACATTTGAATATAGTACAGTTAATCTGACCAAAAAGCCATAAGTTATGATAGTGGACAGACAAGACTGGCATTATTATAGTCTTTAATTCAGGAAGGCAATATCTTATCTGTGGAAATAAGCATTATTCTAAAACATAAGGGATTTCAGCTTGTCCTGTTTTGTGATTGGCTTGCTTATTTGCTGAAAAAAAACGGCAGATTTTCTACTATTTTTATGGTATCTCTTCACACTACTGACATTGATTAGTAGGATTGATACAGTTTATCTATCTTTACCTTATATTTAGTTCGAATAGATAGTTCAAAGATCGTCATGACATCAGCAATTTTTGGCGACTAATGGGTGACGTCAAAGATATTGGCATTGATTTCTAACATAGCAATATTGATTCAGATAAATACCAGTAAATTTCTTTAACACTTAAGAATCTAAAATGTTAAATATAATTTGAAAAGTCTTATTGATTTGTTTGACCTATTAGCGTGATGCCCATATTTTGTTTAAAATTTAAACAGAAGTCGTGTGTTGATCATTTGTTATACAAAGTGCTTTGATCACCATTGAAGTAGCATTGTTGTTTTACCTTTTTTCATTTAATTTCTTTTATTTATATGTTTCAAAATTTTTCATTTGTTTAATTTTCTTTTTTTCGAATGTGCTTCTTAAGAGGAGAAATAATGATCGATAAATAAATAAATCAATCAATAAATAACCTTTATCTTAAAATTAGTTTATACGACAACAAAACAGAGCGCCACCTCAACAAAGGGGAGTAATTTGATTTGGTTTGCGGGGGGGGGGGGGGGGTCACGCGAGGGACTATACTTAAATGTCGGGGAACTATACCTAGTATAGTCTCGTTGCTATGCGTTGTCAAGGTCAGACGATTTCTACATAAAATAGTATTCATGTAGTTATCCAATGATTATTCAACAAATTAACGTGTGATGTACTAAATATATATATAGATTTTATTACAATCTAGAAAACACCTACAAGCAACTGTCTAAAGCCTACGTGGATTTGACGGACAACGGACATTGAAAGTAAAAACGAATATGTCGATGAATGGATAAATATTTTAAAAAAGATTCATTGAATAACAAGTATCTAGACTTAACAATGAAAAGACAATACAAGATAGGCTTAAAGAAACGTTGATAAAATTACACACAGCATAAGTAATGTAAAAAACGAGAGCAGAGTGAAGTATCGGTGTTTTACGCCCGAGTTAAGATTGTTTCACTTATACATGTATCAAAAGAGTCAGCTTTGAGTTTGTAGAGGAAACAGGAATACCCAGAAAAAAAAACTTTTAAATGTATTTTCAATTTTAATTTATTCAATTTTTACAGATGTAATATTTTCATTTATCATTTATATATTTTATTTTCTCATATTAATTGGCTTTACTTCTTTATCGTATATAATATCAATCCAGTCTTACTTGATTACAGTTCAGTACGCAAAACTGTAATGAATCAAAAAGATTATTATGCTTTAACGGTAATGATTATTAATAAGCCCTATCATGCTTTATGTAGCATAACTCTATAAGTCAGACTTTTTGTGGCTGATTTGATTTTTTTATGTCATTGCACTAGAACGTTTGTTTTGTAAGCTCTTTACGAGGGTTCATTAGAGTGCTTAATAAATTTCGTAGATGTAGATACACAATAATTAATGATTGTCCCGAGAGCTGTAAACAGAAGCTGTTAAGAACAAAATACTTGACTTTCACCAAAGCCATAAATAATAACCGCTTCCATGGAAAAGTGGGAAAGCGTCCGTCTCAAGCGCAACAAGTCGTCGGTTCCAACCTAGGGCGGGTCATACAAGAGACCTTAAAATTTGATATACTGCTTCTCCACCTGGTTCCGGGCATTAGAAGAACAGAATATTGACTGGTGTTTGTGGTACCAGAAAAGATTTGAGTTGGAAAGTGGTATGCTTGTCTGTGGCGTACTGACTGGGGAAGCTAGCGCTTTTCAAAAAAGTCACTCTCAGTGTGTACTAATATAAGGCAGACACCCTTCTCAAACATACAAGAATTTGGTTTTTAATTAATCAACATAATCTAGTCGTGATAAAATCTAAATTATGTGACGTTACAGCCAACCATAAAAAGTACAACTAAGACAAAACAACACAACAAAAACATTTAGAAGACAAGGATTTACACATGTGTAAAAAAAAATAATGTAAAAAGAAAACAGCCAAATGGAGCAAAATATGCCATTCACTATTTGTCCGTGGAAGAAACCTGCAGAGTCTCAAATCATTTGCTTAAAAACTGTAAAAGTAGTTTGATGCGCAAGCAAAAAGCCAACGGATGAACAGATAAACAGACGGCGGTGTAACACAAGTGATGTGACTATAAAAATTGAGGGAGTTCAATGCACAAGGAATGTGTAGCATAAAAATCCAAGATTGTCAACAGCGGCCATTTTGTTTTTTTCAATACGAAGATATCCTTCATGGCATTCGCAAGTCATACATAACATGCTTGTAAAATTTTAAAATATTTGCTTAAAAACTGTAGCAAAAGTTCAATGCGCAAGCAAAAAGCTAACGGACAGACAGATAGACAAACCGTATACCATAATACGTCACGTCATTGGACGGGCGTATAAAGACCGCCATTAGAGTTGAGTAATAGTGTTTAACGTGCCAGTCAAGAATATTTCACTTATATCAAGACGTTGCCAGCTATAGGCGAAAGTGCAGAAATTTGCCTGTGCGTTGCGCTGATGGCATTTTACAGCAGGGTTATTTATCGTACCATGCCTGCCATAACACGGGACCTCGTTCATTTTAAGTTCCCAACCGAAAGAACCGTGACTTTCATTTCATAATGCCGAGTACTTGGCGGAAGAACAGTCACTACCCACTTTCAAGTCTTGGGTCAGACCCGGCCGGGGTTCGAATCAACGACCTTCCTCTTACGGAGCGAGCACTCTACCAACTGAGCTACCGTAGTCGTACCGCCATTAGAGCTTCAGAAATGTGAATTTTAAAAACAGATTGGCTTTTTATAGAGGTTCTTTCTTTTTAAACACGTGTGTTAAGGAAAGGACTCTGTAGATGATTTTCTGAACAGTTGGTCATTATAATAACATTGCTTTTATATCTTATTTAACTATACTTTAAAAAAGCATATGACCAAACATAAATCACAAACGCGACAAACGTTGAAACAAAATAAGTGATATTTATTATCTCGGAGCTAAACGTTGTTTTTCGTAATTCTATTAGAAGTGCTTAGTGCGCATGGATGATAAAACAGCTGACACACTCATAATTACGTCATCAAATACTTTTGAAAAAAACACAAGTATTCATATAAATTAAAGGATTTTGTCATCACGGTAATTAACATATTCCAATTTTGTGTGGAAAGAACAATTGTTTTATTCTCCTTTATCGAAGTGTTCAGATCTGAAAGGATAGGAGAAATCAGGCTGTCCGAAAAAAATCACTAACCTTTGATAAGCGAACTGACAAACTCGTGCTGCTTTTAGAATCTGTCCAAAAGGGGATTGGAACTCCTGCGTTGTATAAAACCTCAAGTGTGGCCTTTAGACCACAAAGCCTCTGAATCTCTACCCTTTCAAAATCTAATTGTCGTGTTCCTTGCGCCAACCGTAACAAAATTATATTGTTAATTTGCAACGTACATATATTTATTTTTTTCACTTGAAATAATTTTTCGGTAAATGAAGCATCAAAAGTTCTATATGAAGTATTTAAGAGATCAGACATTAACATGTCCTTAAAACAAATAACATGCTTGTTCTTCACACTTAGTTAAGTAGTAACAATTTACTAAATATAATTTTAATGAGGTATAGTTATAAACTAATCAACATGATTATATGTCTAATTTCGTCTACATCTTTCAACGTGATGGCACGAAGTAAACGGATTCTTTAATGTACTTGTAGCTTAACAAATTTGATTTAACTGTTTGAACTTGTAATAACAAAAATCAAAATATACCACAATAATGAAATGGTCTAATAATTAAAACATTATTTTATTTAACATTTTGCGAAAGAACTTGTAAATTCAAAATTGATTTTCATTTTTTCTTTATTGGCACACCCTTGATGTTTATCAATCGCTTTTAATTTCTTTTCAAGTTAGAGGTTATAATGACAGATCAAACTTGTGGCATGCTAACCTTGTACATCTTGTCATGTTTTCAGAATCAGTCAGATTTAACGCAAAGTGGCATCAATAAATCATTTTGAATGAAAAGTTTTTATTGTACAGACCACCTCTGTTTAGAAGACTGTAAGAATGTTATCATGCTGAACGAGTTTATTGTATTCTGTCCATATGATACTCCGTTTATTTAGTCTAGAAAGTCTGAAATGAATTGACACATTTCAAAATATTTACTCTAGCCAAAAAAATGTTTAAAATTTTCGAAATTCATCTATTGCTTTGATTAAAACATTTAAAGATACATTGTTGTCAAAGGTAACGCAGTTACAGACAAAATCTGGATATTTACACAAACATTATAACAATTCTATTAATTAAAATATTCAAAATTTATTAAATCATTCATGACAATTAATGCAAGATTAATAATACAAATATTAACTAACTATTCCGTAAAATTTACCGTTAGGTAAAAACATTGATCAACATTTTTTTTTATTTGAAATTTATCAAATTTAAGATTATTGAAAGATGTAATATATTGTGACTCAAATTTATGTATTTCGAGACAAGACACTTTTTTTCGAGACAGTCCTAATCCTAATGTATAAATTAAGTAATCTTACAAGACAGAATATATTAAGACGAAATTGTATTAATGTATTGGGTGTTGGAAACAAGACAATTTTTTCGAAATATTTAATTGTTTCAGTTATGAAAAAACCAGCTTTTTCGAGACAGTTGTAACAGATGATGCTTACAAGACAGCTTTTTGAGACAAAATGAATGTATTCAGTGTGTTAAGTAACCAGAACAAGACACTTTTTTAAATGATTAAAACAAGTCAACTTATTCGAAACATTTTATGTAATAGGCGATGGTAAAAAGACAATTTTCGAGAAAGATTCAATGTACTTAATGTGTTAAGTAATGAGAACAAGGCAATTTTTTCGACACAGATTTAATGTATTTAGTGAGAGAAATAAGACAGCTGTTTCGAGAAAGGTTTAATACACGAAGAAACGTGTAGAAGACAGCTTCTTTCGAGATAGATTTAAAGTTTCAATTAATAATAAAAAGATTTTTTTCGATTTTAGTAATGTAAACAATACACCTCTTCCAGACGGATTGTTCAACATAAGAACAAGTTACCTGATCAACTGATGTATTCAATTGAGACAAAATGATATTGTCTTATATCATTTATGAAACATATTCAAAAATGGTATTAGAGAATATTAAACGTGATTAGTAAGACTTGATATTGGAAACTTTTTGATACAAAATTAAAATATCATTTCAAACGATATTTGTTGTTGTCTTTTGTTTAATTATGTAGAATTATAGGAAATAAAAAAGCTACAACATGATGTATAGTTATATAAGAATAAATGTTAGACCTCCAAGAGAATTATATTACATTCTTTGTCTGTAAATTTTACTGATACCAAATCAAACGATATGTGATTTTGTTTAAAATTATATTAACAAAATAGCTACGAAATGATGTGCTGTTATTTAAGAGTAAATGTTAGACCTTCAAGAGAATCACATTTCATTCTTTTGTCTCAAAAAATCTGATGATACCAAATCAAACGATACGTGATTTTATATGATTAACAATGTGGAATTATATAAGAAAAAATACGACATAATGAAAGCATAAATGTTGAACCACAAAAGACATCTTGTTACATTAATCTTTTGTCTAAAAAGAAGACGAAACGGTTTTGGAAAACAATAGACAATGTGGTTTTTTCTGCTTGATCTTTTTTCTATGTAAAGTTAGTAATACTATCAGTTAAACGCAAAATGGGAAAACCGATACCCGGAAAGCAATACAACTATCGATACAATGTAATGGCAAACGAATTAGACTGCTTATTTATGTACATGTATGTCTGTTGTTGTTTGGTTCTTTTTTTTTTTTTTTTTTTTTTTTTTTTTTTTTTTTTTTTTTTTAAATTATTTTAGACCTTGTTAAGCTAAGAGGGTAGTGCTTTTCTTTAGAAACTACTTTTATTAAACATCATTATATTTTGACGTGGATAGGAAGATCTTGAAACTTGACTAAATTAAAATCATATAATAAATATCACATTTTCTTTAGTAGATATTCTTTAAGAATATCTAAAAATGAGTCAATATGTTCTCATTCATTTAATTACTTTGTTGAAACACTTAATCAGGTTAAAAAGGGGATGTTACGTAAATACGTTTCAAAAAATATAGGGAATATAGTAGATACTTGTGTTTATGAAATTTAGCTGCTTTTGTTCAAAATTCCAAAATTTGAATGCGTTTATTGTTATTTCTGAAAATATTTGATGAATTTATATTTTTGTAGTTAGGCTTCTTAAGTTTATATTAATGTTAATATTTTTAAAAATTATGTTCTTTCGTGAAAGATGAATAAATGATGACCATTGTCTGTTAAAAATGCGTAAAATGTGTACCAAATATATATATATATATATATATATATATATATATATATATATAGATATAGATAGATAGATAGATGGATAGATATATATACATTGACGTGTACGTGTAATCTTTTTGCTCCCTGTTGTTGCATTTTGTTGGCCTGGGTAAATCTGTCTTAATTTCTCTCTTTCTCTCTCGTCACGCTTTTTATTTTTGTAATTACAACCTCTATTCGCCTCGGTACACATTACCTCGATTTATATATTTCTGTAGACATTTTCCAGGTGTGATTAATATTAACTCTTTTTGAAAAGAGATTGTCTATTAAGATGTTTCTAAGAAATTAACAAATTAATCAGAAAACAGCCGTACTAACTTATGAATTACGGTTTCGATAACTTTTACGTTGGTTTTGAAATTGTTTTGAGTTTTCCAATTAAAAAGTAATTTCCGTATCAAAGTAGTAAGAAGCAAAATGGGAGGTGTTAAACACAGTACTATAAATAAATAAAAAAAAGACTTAATTAATGGAATATTTGTTTTAATATTTACGATAATATCAAATTCATATTACGGGTTTGCCCTGAAAAGAGAACGAATTTTAGCAGATGTTTACTGTGTATTTAACATTTTGAAATAATTGGCATGCGTCTCATTTTAGTCAAATAATAGTTTATATAATATCATAATTTTTTTTTTGTCGTCATAAAATGTAATGGCTTTTAATTTTGATAACCACATTAAAATTGTTTGAATATTATTATGTGTTTTATCAGCAAAATGCTGTTTCGATGATAACACAGTCAACCAAAGCCGAATCAAAAACAAACACGCATTTAAAAAACAAACAAATCAATCAATCAATCAAAAACAAATATCAAAATGCCAAAAAAAACAGATGCATTTTGTATAGCATTGTAAAATAAAAGTAATAACTTTGCCATTATGAAATTATATCTGTAACTTAGTAGCGCAATTACAATTAGCAGTAAAAATCAAGCGGTCATTGACCGAATGACCATCACTAACATTGCCTGGTGTCGGTTTACACCCGACGGATACTGATTTAAAAAGTATGTCAGCTCGTTTTCTGGAGGTCTACGAGTGCTACTATTTTCTTTTCCGTTCTAGAACTGATATCTTCAATATAAATGAAATCATTTTGACTGGGGCTTTAAAAACCATTCCATCAATAAACATAAAGCCTGATATAAAATACAAATGTTTTCCCGTCAAAACAATTTTGAAAACAGATAAAATCGTTTGTACACTTTTGCAAAAGAAAGCATGAAACACATCCATTTTGGCGTAGATATCTGTTACACAGTTTGTAGCCAGTCAATAAAATGAAGAAAATAAATCAAACAGTCGTTGTATACAAATGTTTTCATTGATTGATTACCCATTAGTAAAAAATCGAACTTCAGGACAAATTCAAAGATAAATTACTTATTTTGATTGACATTCTGAGGTGAATGGCTATTTTGAAAGCAATTTATGTTCCTAATTTTGGAAAAATTTATGGTAAAAGGAAATGATGTTTTTTGTGACCGTCTAAAATGATGTTAACCTTGGTCCTTTGAGAAAACCTATCCTTCATATATTCTTTTTATATTTTCTATATATGGCTTTTTTTCATGTTAGACTATGATCAAATTGTAGCAATTAAGTTTACATACAAACCGCAAAAAGAGGTCAAAGACTTAATCATGTGATTTCATTGGTTGAATACAAGACGTGAGGAAGAATATTTAGAAAAATACCATTTATCAATAACTATCTTAATGAATTAATACAAAAATTAATATTCTTTCCTTTCGAGCGTTTGAACTTATATAATGGCATCATTAACACCGTGATGGCGGTGCCTACAGTCTATTTAGGATAAGGCCATTTTATAACTATATCGATGCGCAAAAAACACATTTACTTAAAACTCCATTTAAATCTGTTTTAAATCTAGTTATGTATTAAGTGAAAAATGATAAAATTTTTCACAAACACTGACAAATATGATATGATACGTTAAAGAGCTTTAAGCATTGAAATAGATATATTAAATGATAAGTATGAAGATGTTATGCGAAATCAGTTCGTTATTAGACGTATATCTGACCTAAAAAGGAAGAGTTTAACGGCCTCTTTTAGAGAGGATGACATTTATGTACGCATAGAAGCTTGTAGGCACTTGCACTTGTTAAATACTTTTTGCAAGCATTCAGATGACTAACGTATTTAGAATTTTTGAAAGAGGGCTATAAACATCTTTGATAAAACAAACCCTTAGCTAATAATGTAACCACATAGCCGATGTTCGACAGACTCTGTGGCTTAGTACTAGTGGTAGAGAGGTAGTTCGGAGGTTCGATCTCTGGTCAAGTGATACATAAGGCATTAAAATTTGATATACTTTTTTCACCTAGCGCTGTGCATTCGGGTACAAAAAATCGACTGGTTTACCCAGTGGCAGGATAATGTGTTTGGGGGAATGGTATGTTTGTCCGAGGTATCCTGACTCGGTGATCTAGTGTCTTCACAGAAATGTCGCCCTCAGTGCGTGTTAGTACAAAACAGACCATAATACACTCGCACATGACACACATAAACGAACTTCTATGATATATATTAATAAATAAATTACTGTGTTTTCGTTAAGAATAGCTTTAAAAATTTTTGATGCGACGTTTAACTACATTACAACCAAAAATTAATCTCCGTGTGTCCAATCTACTGCAATTAGTCACTATACCTCAAGTATATATATATATATATGTTGCATTTGATTTTTAAGTCCTCATCGCCTTGCATGATGAGTGATATTCTTTGCAAAATAAATAAATGAATAGATAAATAAATAAATAAATAAATAAATAAATAAACCCAAAAAAATTGAACTAACAGTTTCTTTTTTGCATATTTTCTTCGACAATTGCATTCACTATATATCGCTTCTCTGCCATTTTTTATAATTTGTTTAATTTAAAAAACTGATAAAATAACTTATTTTTAAGAAGTTTTGGACTTTGCCGACTTGTATCTTTTTGTCATATACCACTTTTTGAATTTAATCATAAAAATACATTCAAAAAATGGTATATGACAATATAAATTCAAAAAGTGGTATATGACATCTTATAACAGTGGTCGTTATTAAATGCGTTTAATTTTTTTTCTTCTTTAATGTAGCAGCATTTTTTTAGTAGCTTTGATAATTGACATTCTAATTACTTGATATTTTGCGTTTTCTAGACGCAAATTGGCAGTTTTAATTTGCTTAAATATGTCAAATTTTCTCAAAACCCTGTATATTAATAAAAATTGTTTACTTTGAAAGAGTTTATATGACCTCAGAATTTGTTGTAACGAAAATGCAATTTCCATGGATTTTCGAATTTTAGTCCTTGATTATCTACATATCACGTGATTTACGAAAAGAGGATTACACCGATTTATAAGACGCATATCAAGGAAATTTCGTTATTAATTATATAAAATCTATACACTTATATAAGATAAATTATTGATCTTAATGTCTTTTTCAATCCAACGCTGACAAAATTAAATATGAATGATTAATCAATACTTTTGCAAACACATTTATATAATTTACGACTATCTTTATTGATATTTATATGATTCGTATAAATTTTTTCTTGGTTTTTTTGAAAGAGAAAATTTAAAAACTCTGTATACGCATAATAAATAACCGTATCTGTCTCCAATGTAAATCGTCAAATATAAGCGATTACAAACAATTTTAATGATTTTAAGAGTGTAATGAAGAAATTGTGTTTAAAGTTTTTTCGATTCCATACGTTATAGTTAGTTTAAACGATATTTTATTTCAATAAATATACATAAACATTAACATTTCGTCAATTAGACAAAAAGGGGATTCCGGAACAAGAGTGAAACTCTTATATTAACCAGTCTCCCCTGGATACAATACATTTCAAAACATATAAGGAGCTTACTTAACTAATAAAGTCAGGAATAAGTAATTAATATGTAAATAAATAGCGATTAAATAAATAAATAAATACACAAATAATAAATAAATAAATAGGTATGCAAATATAGGTATATAAGAAACAAAAACAGAAAAAGAAGATACTAAAAAGTGTAAATAAGTAATTAATGTAAATAGATAAATAATTAGGTGTATGAAAATAGGAATATAATAAACAAAAACAGAAAAAGAAGTAATTAATGTAATTACATAAATAAGTAAATAAGTAAGTAAATAAATAAATAAATAAATAGATAGGTGTGTGAATATAAGAATATAAGAAACAAAAGCAGAGAAAGTAGATGCTAAAAAAGTGTAAAAAAGTAATTAATGTAAATACATTTTTTCTCTTATTATATGAAAACAGCATATTAACTATAAATATATATATGCAAACAAGTAGATACATAAATTGGCTGACTAATAATTTATAATAAAATAATAATAATGATAATAATAATAATACTAATAAGTTGTAGTAATAATATTATCACAAGGACTAGTATACTGGCCTTGTTAAATGATAAGCAGAGCAGGTATTAAAGTGATTGGGGAACCCCAACCTACAGTATCCTGCGATGCCCACCATCCAACATGAGCCCCGCCGTGCTTCTATCACTATCACTACTCAACTAAATATTACAAATATAAACATATATATATATATATTATATATATATATATATATATATATACATACATACATATATACATATATATACATATATACACACATACACACACATACATACATATATACACACACACACACACACACACACACACACACACACACACATATATATATATATATATATATATATATATATATATATATATATATATTATATATATATATATATATACACATACATATATATATATACCACATACACATACACATACATACATATATATATATATATATATATATATATATATATACATACACCATGCAAACAGGTAGATATGTATAAATAGATTGGTTAACTAACTAGTAATAATAATAATAATAACAATATAGCTGTTGTAATATTTTCTTTGTTAGATGATAAGCAGAGTAAGTGTAAAAGTGAGTGTAAATAAATAAATAAATAAGTGGGTGTGTAAATATAATAAATTTACGCAATACTATCAACAGTTATCTCGCAAAACGTTTTGAGCGTAAAATAATTCTTGCACAGTAAGGAAAATTTCTTCGTTTTGTTTATTAGATAACATAGGGTCACCATTAAATAATTTATCAATATTTAAGACATAAGGAAGTGTATTGATAGTTCTTAGACGAATATTATCAAATAAATGACAAAATAAAAGAAAATGTTTTGAATTTTCTATATGTCCACAAAGACAATAGGGATCATCAACTAAATTTTTGTTAAACAAATGACATTTCAAAGAACTACATTCTAATCGAAGTCTTGCGTGAAGTATTTGTCCCATTCGACATCCGCAGCTAAAATAATTAGGTATTTTGACGCTAGTGTCTAAAAACGTTTTAAAAACGGTTAAGGAGTTATATTTAATGTCGTTAGGGATGTCATTCCAATCTCTTATTACAGAAGGTAAAAATGAATAAAAATAAGAAGATGTTCTACAGAGAATACTTTGGAAATTTTGGGAGCCTCGTGTGTTGTGCGTATGAATATCATTATAAGATGGTGGAACAAGATTTGATAAATAGGTAGGAGCCAAGTTTTGATTCATTTTATAAAACTGTACTAACTTGTGGTTATTTCTTCTTTTAGCCAAAGTCTCCCACCCTGTTTCGATATATAATAATTGGATACTCGTTAGTTTTGTAGCCCCACAGACAATACGGGCGGCTTCGATGTTTATGTTTTCAACTCTTTGCTTTAAAATTTCGGATATATTATCCCAGACAATATCACCATATTCAAGCAACGGCCTAATAAAACTAAAATATATTTTTTTCCAAAACACTACGTGATAGGATAAACTTGTATTTTCTTAAAATGTATATTCTGAATTTAGCTTTAGCTTCAATAGTTTTGATATGCTTTTCCCATGAAAAATCAGAAGCGAAAGTTAAACCCAAGTGTTTATGTTCATCAACGTCATGAATTAAAGTTCCGTTCATATAAAGACTAGGATGAAAAGGTTGTTTTGATTTTCTAGATATTAGCATAGTTTCTGTCTTGTTTGGGTTAAAAGATACCAACCATTTCTTTGACCATGCATTTATTTTTTCTAAATTATCATTGAGTAATGATGCTGATTCAAAAGGATCATCAACGATACAGTAAAGTGTAGTGTCGTCAGCAAAAAGTCTAATCTTACAGTTTATATCCGTGACAATGTCATTTATATATATTAAAAATAATATTGGACCCAATATTGACCCTTGTGGTACTCCGGCATTTATATTTAACCACTCAGAAATGCTGTTTTTGATTACAACTCTATTACGACGGTTAGAAAGATAGTTTTCAAACCATAAAAGTAAATTACCCGATATACCTATTGAACGCAATTTTATTAATAGGCCCGCGTGCCATACCCTGTCGAATGCCTTACTTATATCACAGAAAATTATTCGAACCTCTTTGCCAGAATCAAGAGCTTTAACAACGTCGTTTGATATATCAAGAAGTTGACAGACACTAGTATCGCCAGTTCTAAAACCAGATTGTAGATTTGTGATAATGTTGTTTTCTAACAGAAATACATTGAGATACTTAAGAACGCATTTTTCAAAAACTTTACCAAGAATATTACAAAGAGAAATTGGTCTGTAATTTTTTACATCACCGGGATCGCCTTTTTTATATAACGGAATTACATTTGCGTCTTTCCAACAGTTCGGAAAAATACTATTACTGAGTAATTTGTTAAACAATTTCGTTATGGGTAAACACAATTCGTTACATGCATATTTAAGTAGTCGCGGATTAATAAGATCCGGACGACAGGCTTTAGATACGTCTAAAGATGACAAGATTTGTCGAACATCATCAATTTTAAGTTCGATATTTTCAAGTACAATGTTTGGTGTGTTACATCGAGGTATATTTATATTAGTGTCGTCAATAATAGACTGTTTACAAAAATATTCGTTAAATATATTTACTTTTTTATCATCATCGTCGTAAAGTTTATTGTTGTAAAACAAGGGCGGTATTGAATCCTTTTTATATTTATTATTAATACAAAATTTAGCAATTCGCCACCAAGATTTAGAGGATATATTGTTTTCGCGCAAGTCGTTCGCCAATTTATTAATATAATCTTTTTTCGCGTTACGTATAGCAGTAACACACTTATTTCTGATTTCTCTGAATGCAGTCCAGTGATTAACTAAGTTCGTTTTCTTCGCTCTACTGTGAAATCGGCGGCGCTTTCTGATCATTCGTTTAATATTGCACTTGATCCATGGTTTATCATTTTCCCTTATAGTAACGACTTTATTCGGTATACATTCTGTAGCGATTTTTCATAATGATATTAGAGATATTTAGAGAAGATTGATTTAAATCGAGATTGTTCAAGATATTATCCCAGTTGGTTTGTGATATTTTTTGTCTATATAGATCATAATTTCCATTTTTATAGTCCCAGATTTTTCGTGTAAATGTCTTATTAGTTGGTTTTTCTATACTTAAAACTAGAAAAATGGGACAATGATACCGTGTATTTACTTCACAAAAGGTTTGACAAATACCACAACATTCAACAGGAGTATTTTCAGTAACTAAAAATAAGTCTAAGAGTGAACAAGAATGTTCTGTGTAATGAGTAGGTTCATTAATTAACTGAGTTAAATTAAAATTTAATAACAAATCATTAATATTGCCAATTGGATATTTAAACTGATCTTCATTAAAATCGCCAGTAATAACAATATAATCGTGTTTACATTCTGAAGCCAGTTCTATAGAGTATTCTATTTCTTGCCAAGATGTGTTGGCATCAGGCATCTTATATACGAAGTTTGTGAATTTCAATAATTTTTGCGAAAAATTAGGTTACGCGTTTTTGCGTTTATTTTTTGTATATTGTAAATAGTACTTTTTTTTACCAAAATTACAATAATGAATAAATTAAGGTGAACTCTTTTTCCAAACATCATTTTCTTATGTGAAGAAACATATGTTTGACAATTTTCATGAAATTCTGTAAAATACAAGTCGCTTTTTTTCGGCCTTTTTCATTTTCAATTCTAGCAACCCAAGGGTAGAGGGTTCAAATCCCAGTGGGGCCACTTTTTTTTTTTTTTTTAAATTTTTTATTTATTTTTTTTTTCTGATATTTTTTACTTACAATGGTGCATGGAAGAGATTTTATGAATTTTTACTTTTTAGGTTGCCATAGCTACATTGACCTAAATAGTTGAAAACCTAAAAAAATTTTCTTTCCAAAACCACTTCACTGACATAAAATCTGATGTGATATTTGGCATCCAAAGCATCTTATAAACCAAGTTTGTGAATTCCAACAATTTTGTGAAAAATTGGGTAACGTGTTTTTGCGTTTGTTTTTTATACATTGTAAATAATACTTTTTTTTTTACCAAAATTACAATATTAATAAATTTAGGTGAATTCTTTTTCCAAACATAAAATGTGATGTGATATTTGGCATCTACGGCAGTTTGTTAATTTCAATAATTTTTGTGAAAAATTAGGTTACGCGTTTTTGCGTTTATTTTTTGTATATTGTAAATAGTATTTTTTTTACCAAATTACAATAATGAATAAATTTAGGTGAACTCTTTTTCCAAACATCATTTTCTTATGTGAAGAAACATATGTTTAACAATTTTCATGAAATTCTGTAAAATACAAGTCGCATTTTTTTTTTTTTTTTTTTTTTTTTTTTTTTTTTTTTTTTTTTTTTTTTTTTTTTTTCAACTCTAGCAACCCAAGGGTCGAGGGTTCAAATCCCAGTGAGGCCACTTTTTTTTTTTTTTTTTTTTTTTTTTTTTTTTAATTTCTGGATTTTATGACTTACAATGGTGCATGGAAGAGTTGTTACTTTTTAGTGAATTATTATTTTTGAAATACATGTGATACTGATATGTAGATTTAGCTAAAACCTTGATTTTTTTTTTCTTTTCCTTTACAAAATCATTGTTATGTGACATTGTTTAAATTAATTGAACAATTTTTTAAAAATAATTTGCAGTTGAATATTACAATTTCTTTTTAAATATTTTAATTAATGTGTTAAATCTGTAAAGTCTTAAATCCGGATCTCAAAATTGCTCATGTGAGCTTTTGTTATGGATAGGAACTCTGTCATACATCCATCAAAAGACTTCTTCTCAGACACTACTGGTCACATTTCATTCATATAAGTCAATAGCACCTTTAGACCATTGTCATTCTCATTTGTGTTTCTGGTCGCTTTGGCTACCAAAAGTAGGTCACAGTGACCTATATAGCTAAAAATCAAAACAATAAAAATAATGTTATCTGAAACCACTTCTATTGAGGCAACATGTTATGACTTAATCAGGTATTATCAAGACATATCAGTTACATTTAAACTCAGGTGAGCAAATTAGGGCCATCTTGGGCCTCTTGTTTTTTTATTTTGTTACAGAAACACGAAGAAAAAAGAAAAGGATAAAAATAATTTATAGTGAACAAATATAAAATTATGTTCCAATCTCACTCAGACAGTTTCTAGTGTTAGAAGGTTTGCCATTCGCTTGTTAGTGTCTGGTTTCATTTAACATTCATACAACAAAAGGCCGCCTTGATGTAAGGTAAATGTTCTTTACAGGGTTATAATTTCTCCACTCTATATGTTTTTACTGTTCTTAATCACCAAAAATAGATGACTGTGATTTAAACTTTTAGACTGAATTTTTTTTTTTTAATATATTCAGGTAGTTTTCAGCTGTCGAACACTCCTGTAATATGCAAATATCTTGGTAAAAAATTTGGACTTTATCCCGATAATGAAGAAGACGAATGGCACGCTGAACAAGTGAACGCAATTGTCCACGACTATCTAGGAGAAGGTAAGTTTCATATCATGTAGGGCCTAGTGATGTCTGACATTGGTGGACTAAAGACAGGTTAGGGCTCGAACCAATAACTTTTGAATTAAACGTCAAACTTGAACTTCCAGGAGAAGGTAAGTAGCACGTCCTTTTATCCATAATTTCGTGTAACTTGGGCTTGATCCCATTTGTCTTCAATCATGTGTCTGCAGCCTTAAATCTCGGCCGTGAACCTACAGAAAATAGCTATGTAGCATGCCCTTTAAATGCATATCTTCCTGTTCCTGAGACCTCGGTGGCCGATTGAAGTAAATTGTGCTTAAAATAACGGATTACAGTGTGTTTTAGCGCCAGGGTTCTATACCCGCTCGGACAGATCCTAGTAAGAGACTTGCCAAAGTTCGGTGGCTTTTCCCAATACTCCGGTTTTCTCTACCTTCCTAGAAGTGGCCACCTCAAAATAAGTTGTGGGATCTTTTTGCTCTTATATTGTGCCTTGTGCTTGTTTTATGGTGTTTTGCCCTATGTAGATATTACCAAGCACTGCTATTCGTCTCTCTCTCTCTCTCTCTCTCTCTCTCTCTCTCTCTCTCTCTCTCAAGATTGATATATTACTAATAGATACATTACATTTCAGGATGTTTATCTTTTCATGGTATAAATCCAATGGCAAGTCATAAATCTCAGAAAGAAGAGACACAACCCTACATAAAACGATTTGTTACCGAACGATTACCAAGATGGCTGAAATATTTTGAAAGTGTGTTAAAAGAAAACAACGGTGGAGAAGGGTGAGTTGTTGTTTGATAGATGGTAATAAGGTGGTCATAAATGATTTGTTTGTATTGATGTTTCTTTTTTCCATTTGCAAAGACAAGTTATGTATATTTAAAGATGCTTTCATCCCTAACATACCAATGTTTTGGCCAGGTTTTCACTCGTTATCCACGAGAGAGCTTGCGGGTTTTCATTTCGACAAATATCATATAAATGGATGTAACAATAAATTAGGACTTTTCCGAAAGTTTGTATCAATTATTTGCCGTCTAGAGATAACTTTTCCTTACCATTGTGGAGTGGGGTTTTTATTCTTGACGCCAAAAATTCCCATTATCTAATGGAATGTCATTGCCTTTAATGTAAACATGTGTATTATGATCTTGAAGATCTAGGTCACAAAAAGTGCACGTGTCCGGGTTTTTATCCATTACCGCTCTGTAGATTTTCATAAAACGCAACATAAATCGTTTCTAAGGTCTGATATATTTTTAACATTAGATGCACTTTATTTGGCAAAGAAGTAAAAGTCACAGAGTGTTTATTTGAAAACCTTGTCCAGAAATATATCATTGTTGTGCTGCAAGAACCTGGCACAAATGATCCAAGGCCACGGGGTGTATGTTTGAAAATAGTTGACGGTAATAATATTTGTCGTTTGGAATGAATTTTAAGTCGAATCAAGTAAAGATTATAGTCCTAAAATGTATAGTTGATGGCACAGCTATGTGGAATTTTTGTATAAAAACACGCACTGGCAAATTGTTCGTTTGTCCTTTTGCTTATATTCAAAAACCATGCAGTGTAGTCTGTCAAAAGCAACATACATAACTTATTGTTACCAGTGTCTGTTTAAGTAAATAGTTCATCGATAGATAGAACGTATTTCTACTATCAACCGCACAACCAAACTTGACTGTCGAGTTCGGTCTTAAGGAATTCATTCGATATGGGATAAAAGTCTCATCGGACAAACATTATTTAAAATTATTTAAATTAAAAAAAAATGTAAAATTTTGTACATATTTTTCTAATCATTGAGTTTTCCGACAGAGAATTATATTTTTGTTTGTTTAGGTTTGTAGTCGGGAACAAGCTGACATACGTCGATTTAGGATTATTCCACATACTTAGAACTACAGAAGCACAGTTTCCGGAAGCTTGGAAGGAAAATGCCGGAAATATTCCGTTGTTGATAGCATTTAAAAAGAGAATCGAGACCAGACCAAAATTAGTAGCATATTTAAAATCCGATAGATGGCGTGGTTTTGAAGGCAATAGTATGATGTAACACGAAGTCAGCAGTCATGTGAACATGGACAAACATTTTGTACAATACAAAATTCAAACTTTTTAAACACTTTATGCAAATAACACATTAAATTTTGTTAGATTTATTGTTATTAGTTATTTAATATTGCAACACTCCATCAATTCTGTTAGGTTAAACTGTTCGCATCACATAAATTTTTATATTTCGAATCAAATGAATCTTTTACAATAATAGTTGTGATCCAGTTTCGAAGCATATGTATATACAGGTGTTGTATATGACCTTTGACTGGGGCGTAAAACACCATTAATGCATTCACTCCACATGTATATAGTCCGTGTCATAACTGAAGGGCCTTGCCTCCAGGTTGAACAATAGGCCGATAACGCCCTCCAAAAATGTGGAGTTATAACCCCTGATCCGCTACTTCCGGGGAGTTTACGATTGTACAGAACTTTGTTGCTACCATCATGTATCTGTAAAGAAGTTGCCCTCTAGCGAATCAGGGGCCGTAACTCTATATTTTAAGCGTTATCGGCCTATTTATTTATAATGATTAGAGACCTTGTGCTATGCCTAAAACTAGACAGCACTAGCATTACCGTAACTGAACCTATGTGTTAACGCTCTGTCCGGAATACTATTTACAACAGATGCTTGTATTACTTGTATCATTTAAAGCTGCATTAAGTTTTCCAAGGAAAAATTAAAACGGTGCTGATCTAATTAATGATGTTCCTAATGAACAATGTTACATTTGGTTCAGCGATAAAAGCGCGAATAACATGATAAAGAAATTACAATAATTACCCAGAGAGATGTAGCATTTGGGATCTAATATTAGAACATGGTTACGTCATAAAATAACCGGGTCATTTAAACACAACTTTCAAACGGTGAAATATGATAAATTAAACACAGAACTTAATTGAATTTGTCATTTGTGACTTAGTAAGGGATACATAACACCATTGCGAACACATCTGACTGACAATTAATACAATTTGTCAGGTTTCACCTTCGTTTCATTGAAATTCCCGTACATCCGTGCGCATGCTCCAAGCTCATAATAATCATCGTTAAACATTGACCAACCGGTTAGAGGATCCCGTTTATTTGCAGCTAATAGGAATGAAATTTAAGAAAATGAATCTTCCGGATCGTGATTAGAAGTTACCTATATTTAAAAAAAATATTTTTAGAAAATCAAATAAAATTCAGAAAATTGAAAAACTTAATGCAGCTTTAAAGTTATGATATAATTGATCTATATATAAGTTTGAGTATAAATATTTTATTTTCATTCGTTGTATATTCTACAATTCTACAAAACATTGTTAACAAACCTTTTCTTTTATGACTAGAAGTATAAAAATCTTAACCTGATATTATATTGAGATTTTAAACAAATTCTGAAAAAACTGTTTAAACTAACTTGGATTTATTGCTAACGTTATTTCTTGATCATACCAGAGATCGTTAACTATTTGGCTTACATTATGAGCTGTAATTCTGGTGAAACATTTTAGAACCTTCTAAACTATTTCCATATAATTATACTTTAAAGTCGACAGTTTTGATTAAGACGATATTCAACACAAACTACACTTGATCAGCTTTAAATGATTTTAATGTGAACTCAAAATATCGTCACCGTGGCTTTAAGAATGTTTTGCGTTCCAAAAGCTCCGACCTATGATTATGTTGAAGAGATTTCTAAATTATACATTTATTATTTCAATGTTACATTATATATATATATATATATATATATATATATATATATATATATATATATATATATATATATATATATATATATATATATATATATAGGGGCAATATGCCATCATATGTTACATTAATTAAACCGATGAACAATTCACAATTTTATTATCCACTAACTATTTATAATCGGGAGTTTATACCCGGTTTTCCATATGCATGCATATCTCGTAAAGTTTAATGTTTTTAACTAATTAAAAAAAATTAAGGTTCACAATAGACCAATTATTTAAGAAAAACATCAATGAAATTCAAATAGTAATCACATGTTTCTACATATTTAGTGTTTAGTTAATATTGCAAAATTGCGACATTCGTAACTAAATAGATTGTACTTGCACAAAAATTAATATGCTGAAGGTCGCTAAGGAAGTAAAAGTTTTAGGTCGAGAAGGCCAAAAAACATTGATAATTTCGATTGATTTAACTCTTTTAGGCATTAAATTAATACAAATTAACATCATTGTATAATATGAAAAAAGAAGAAATAGAAGTGTTAAAGGAGAAAGATGACGGATAATATCAAGGTGTGCGTTTATAGACACGGCTGACAAAATTTATATTGCCTATAGACACAGGTTGTGACAATATGACGCGATAATCGATATGTTGGCGCACATTCTAAGTAAGATTATTTTATCTGTTTAATTTATAGTCTTTAGCTGTAACTGCAGACGCAAAGTCGACGCAATCAAAACAGGATGTGACGTCATTTAACAGATGTGGGCTTGTGCCCGGATGGATCACTTTTGAAATCAAATGGTTTATTCTGTCTGCTAAACAGCTTTGGAGTATCCTCCAATCAAAACGGGTCATACATTTAGCAACACTCAAATGTTTGTATCCTCTCATGATTAGAAATAATCCCTTCAACTACTATTTAGAATCATGCTGCAAACGTTAAAATATAATTGACTGATATTCTAACATTAAAAATGATTAAAAATATTAACATTAAAACATTACGTGACTAAAAAGTGTTGTCCTAACACTTCCGTAATATGGCGACCGTAAACCGTAAATACATACACGTTTGCATGGTTGAAAAATACCAAAATACACAGAAATAAAACAACAGCTTTTCATTCTGTTGTTTACATGTGTAATATTTATACATAAACTATAAAAATCTGGTTAAAACAAGCCAACAGACTACAATGCATGTAAATGATAGTCCTAAACGATTATGACAAGAACAATTTACATTGATGATATTATATTGATACATATATACACAACTAAGAGCTTCTTAATAAAAAAAAACATCCTTATTTCAAAAGTTCAATGCTTGATTGTTCCAACTGACCTGTTTTGGTGTCAACCACTGATACATTAATTTCAGTATTTCCAAAGTGCATTGTAACTTCTACTTCTCTCTCATGCTTGAATTGTTGCAGATATATTTCAACATCACCAATATGACATGCATCAGTTATGTAAACAGGATTCCGATTCATTGAAGCGTATAGTTCAACTATAGCTGGATTTGTTGTTGCTCGAAACGTGTGTTTTACACGGGTTTCTCCCGGTACAAGGTTGTCCCCTGCGTGTACAAAAGCTTTGAACACATTCTCACACATTTGTTTTCCATCCACTATGCTCCGCTGCATGGGATGGTGTATTTCAGGATCAAATACAGTACGATAGTTGACGCCATATGAGTAGCGGCTTATACGTCGCCCGATGTACGAGTTCTTAAATCCATACATTACTGCACCTTTCATTATGGCTGAATTGCATTCATCAGGGATGAAGAACCGCTTATCTGGAAACTCTTCTTTTAATTTGTCTTTTAAGACACCTGCTTCAGAAAATCCACCAACCATAATGACCCTGCTGACGTCATTTACGCGGGAAAATATACCACGGACATGTTCTGTAATGCTTTTGATTGTTTCTTGAAACAACTCCATTAAAAATTTTGGTGACAAAAATATTTTTCCTCTTCCGATCTTAATATTATCTCCATGTTTTTCTTTAAGTTCAGATTTCAGTGATTCTATTCCAATTTCTTCTTTAAAGTATTCTGGCATCAGTAAAATGTAATTTCGATTGTTTTCATTACCTTCATGCAAATTTGTTTGCCTTTTCAAAGATTCGAATCCATTGCGAAAAAATATAACATCATCTTGATAATCTGTTAAAAATTTCTTGTATTTTTCCTTTCCAAGAATGGATTGCCATATATTCATAAAAGCTTTGTTGACATTTTCACCTCCCCATGCACCTCCGCTAGCAGCGTGAATCTCGTTTAAAGTGTCGTCCTTCTGCACTTCGTACACCGTGACATCTACTGTCCCACCTGAAATCGATTAAGGACAAAAACGAATATAAAATCAAATCAAAATGATGTACATACAACATACATGTATTCGGGAATATAAAATCTTAACACAAGGGAACAATATATTACATTTAGATGGTCACAAGGCATTTACACAGTTTAAAAACATTGTACTCATTATGATCTATGGCCAAAAAATTGAAACAAAATATTCAAAATTTACACAATGTTCACCAAAAGTCAATGTTTAATGATGAATAGCTCTCAATGCGTTTGGTTGTTTTCAATGACTTGGTTGCTATGGTTATTTTCCTTTAGGAGCACCAGGCCTCACTTCCCTCGTGAAATTTTAAATGTTTTACTTGATTTGCAATTTATCAAAGTTTTTACTTTTTGCTTTAAGAATTGTGATTTGGACAGAGACCGCTATGTTTTTGTTTGTTTGTGTAAGGGATTGTAATTCAAACATGGACTGGTATGTTAATGTTAGATTTGCTTAAGAGATTGTGAATTAATCATGGACCGGTATGTTTGTGTTTGTTTGTTAAAGGGATGTAAATCAAACATGGACTGGTATGTTAATGTTAGATTTGTTTAAGGGATTGTAATTCAAACATGGACCGGTATGTTTGTGTTTAATTTTTGCTTCCGGGATTATGATTTGGACATGGACCGGTATGTTAGTGTTTGATTTGCTTTAGGGATTGTCATTTGGACATAGACCGGTATGTTTATTTTTGATTTGCTTTGCAATATAAAGGTTAAAAGTACCTCCTAGATCCAACACCATGAATTTAAGGCCAGGCTTTAACAAATCTGGATCTTGTTTATGCAGCTCAATCTCTTTACAATATATTGCAGCAACTTCAGGTTCGAGAGCTAGGATTAACTTCTTCCCATCTATACCTGCCTGTAATGTTAAAGTTACATCAGACATAGATACACGAACACACACGTGCGTCAACAAATTAGCTACTGTTAATTTTCGCCCTACATCCGTTTAAATCAACACTGAGAGTTGGCGTTCTATATTCAAAAGACAAGTCAGTGTTGTGAAAGTAACGATAAGTAGTAAATTGAAAATGAGACTAGGAAGTAATTTGAAAACGAGGCTATGGTTCATATTGTTCCGTGGTATTAATATGTGTTGTAAAGTATAAAAGTGGAAAGAATGAAAGTGGAGTATCAGATTTGTTTCACTTATTTAACGGTCACCTCTTGGACTGAAAGAAACTAGAGTACCCGGAGAAAACCAGCTACTTTTGGCAAGCAAACTGATAAACTTAATCACTCTATAGTCTTAAGTCGATTTAGGCGGTGAAAGTGCGTGACCAGTATTCCATGGTATTTTATTGCATACATACCCTTATTGCAGCCTCTCTCATAAATTGTTTTGCAGACTCACTCCAAATAGCGGGAACTGTAATTACCCATAATACATCTCTCTCAGATATTTCCGCCTTTTCTTTGAGAAATTTCATGGCATCATTCTTTAAGTAAGCAATGGCTTTTGAGAACACTTTCATTGCAGATATTCGTTGACCTCGATCATTCCTTAATTTAAAAGTTCTTTGGATTCTCTAGATTATTAACAGAATTAAAAAAATATAATTAAAAAACATGTTGTAAGCATTAGATAATACCGTTAAGTACATACAACAACAAGGCAAGACAAAACACATATTGTAACCAGTGACTGATTATTACACTTCCGACGCAGTCATAAATAATAAAACAAAGCCAAGTGCAGTGAATATTATACTTTATACTATTGGAGAACCCCAACAAATTTACCCATTTTACATAATAAGATTGGTCACATTGTAAAACAAACCGTTCCAATCATGAAAAATCAGGGTGAAAAAGGTTGATCATTTTCGAAAAAAGGTTTTGTTTCTTTTTATTTTTATTACTGGCATTATTCATTAATTAAGATTTTCCTTAAGTTAAATTTAGTAGTTTGTCAATGTCTTTTTTTTAAATTAAAAATAAAACATTTTACTTGAATACAAAATTCAGATATAACAAAATGACACCTCACATTCCAGAATATCACAACAAACATTTAAATATTCAGATTCAAACGTGGGCCAAACGATGTGTGTAATGGGACCTCATTTGAAAAAAAAAATATTTGAGATAACCACTACACATAATTTCCAAGGATTTAATAATACTTCAAGAAGACTATTTTAGAATAACAATATTTAGTAAAGATAAAAACCTCTCTTTCATAAAGCTGCATCTTGAAATTCCTAAATAGAAACAAATCATCTGGCATTCTGTCTTCAGAACAAATACTCTCTGTCACTTTGTTGGCATATTTTTCTTCGGCTTCATAACCAAACGCAACAAATTGATCCGAATCCAATAGCACAGACGTATCCGTTTTTGCAGTTACTAAATCGCATGATCCATATCTCCAGTGTTTCCCAATGATCTTTGATGGATCTTTTTCAAATTCTGATTTAAAACTATACATGTAACCCGAGTACCTTGATCCAAAATCGATGGCCACCACAATAAAATGGTCATCTGCATCGTCTGAAATTGTCGACGAGTCATCTTCAAAATAATAACAATTATAATATTTATAATAATAAAAATAATTTTTTAAAAAATAAAATAAAATAAAATAAACATTGTGGTTTTTAAATTGATAGTTTAATACAAGATTTTTCCATTTTTCTTTCAAATTTGAGCAAACATGACCTGATTAAGTACTTGAACAAATTTTTGTTCCGAAGACTATGATTCTTACTCTTAGCGTCTATAGGTAGATATTAGAAATAAATGTAACCACTGGTGTTTCACAATGATTTTCTTTATTTTCAACAAATTGCTTAATATGAACAAACGCGGAGTTTTTTCGACATTATCAGGTATGATACAGAGAAATTGTAAGATGTATATTTTTGGAAAATCCAATTGTTTTACTTTCGGTTTCGTTTTAGTCTTTTTTTTTTTCCTTTGGCTTGATAAATTGGTAATTGATATGTATATCGAAACTATTTAACCTTATAAATTGATTTATTCAAATAAAATACTTAGCCTGTAAATTTCCAAGAATAACAAAGAACAATATTCATAATTTACATCCTCATTTAAATCCACCATACCCTGATCGTTCTACCGTCTACTGTTACCTTCATTCTTCATCTATTATGTCTTAACACATTCCACATATTCGCTGTATCCTGTCGTTCACCTCTATCCTTTTTCCCCAATACCCCTCCCATTTAGATTTTATTTCCTGTTATAAACTTTCTCACCTCTTCTAGGTAATTTGTCCGTTTTTGTTTTAATTTGTGTCTGTTGAACTTCTTCAATTCCTTTAATTTTATCCTCCGTTGTACATACGGCACCCGACATACTCTTTATCTTCTTTCTGTGTATATGAAGAGTTCCGGGTATTATTTTTGTCTACATTGTTATCGATCTTATCTTACATTGCGTTTCTATTTAAAACACCTGTTTTAAATATCTTACTTAATTATGACCGTGACACAGTGACGACCTAACAAATATTTTTATCACGTGTGTGTGTGTGTGTGTGTGTAAATACTATCGATTGTTCAATTGAATTGACCGTAAATTACTTATGGAGCTAATTAATTAATATGCCGTATAATACGGTCATAGATATTTTCACAAAATATTCCAAAATAAAATAAAAAAGAGAAATTTGTAATTGAAGAAATACACAACAGCTGTCACCATTAAAAACACAGCATAGTAAACAAAGTAAAAAGTTGATGACAGGCAAACAAAACAAGCAAAGACTACAACACACATCAGTACTGGTACCAATAACTATAAAACACACATCAGAACTGGTACCAATAACTATCAAACACAATCAGTACTGGTACCAATAACTATTAAACACACGTCAGTACCGGTACCAATAACTATAAAACACACATCAGTACCAGTACCAATTAACATAAAACACACATCAGTACAGGTACCAATAACTATAAAACACACATCAGTACCGGTACAAATAACTATAAAACACACATCAGTACCGGTAACAATAACTATAAAACACACGTCAGTACCGGTACCAATAACTATAAAACACACGTCAGTACCGGAACCAATAAATATAAAACACACGTCAGTACTGGTACCAATAACTATAAAACACACATCAGAACTGGTACCAATAACTATAAAACACACATCAGTACCGGAACCAATAAATATAAAACACACATCAGAACTGGTACCAATAACTATAAAACACACGTCAGTACCGGTACCAATAACTATAAAACACACATCAGAACTGGTACCAATAACTATAAAACACACATCAGTACCGGAACCAATAAATATAAAACACACATCAGTACCGGAACCAATAAATATAAAACACACGTCAGTACTGGTACCAATAACTATAAAACACACACCAGAACTGGTACCAATTACTATGAAACACACGTCAGTACCGGTACCAATAACTATAAAACACACATCAGTACCAGTACCAATTAACATAAAACACACATCAGTACCGGTACCAATAACTATAAAACACACATCAGTACCGGTACAAATAACTATAAAACACACATCAGTACCGGTAACCATAACTATAAAACACACGTCAGTACCGGTACCAATAACTATAAAACACACATCAGAACTGGTACCAATAACTATAAAACACACATCAGTACCGGAACCAATAAATATAAAACACACATCAGTACCGGAACCAATAAATATAAAACACACGTCAGTACTGGTACCAATAACTATAAAACACACACCAGAACTGGTACCAATAACTATAAAACACACGTCAGTACCGGTACCAATAACTATAAAACACACATCAGAACTGGTACCAATAACTATAAAACACATATCAGTACCGGAACCAATAAATATAAAACACACATCAGTACCGGAACCAATAAATATAAAACACACATCAGTACTGGTACCAATAACTATAAAACACACGTCAGTACCGGAACCAATAACTATAAAACACATATCAGTACCGGAACCAATAAATATAAAACACACGCCAGTACCGGTACCAATAACTATAAAACACACTTCAGTACCGGTACCAATAACTATAAAACACACGTCAGTACCGGAACCAATAACTATAAAACACACATCAGTACCGATACCAATAACTATAAAGCACACGTCAGTACCGGTACCAATAACTATAAAACACACGTCAGTACCGGAACCAATAACTATAAAACACACATCAGTACCGATACCAATAACTATAAAACACACGTCAGTATTGGTACCAATAACTATAAAACACACATCAGTACCAGTACCAATTAACATAAAACACACATCAGTACCGGTACCAATAACTATAAAACACACATCAGTACCGGTACAAATAACTATAAAACACACATCAGTACCGGTAACCATAACTATAAAACACACGTCAGTACCGGTACCAATAACTATAAAACACACATCAGAACCGGTACCAATAACTATAAGACACACATCAGTACCGGAACCAATAAATATAAAACACACATCAGTACCGGAACCAATAAATATAAAACACACGTCAGTACTGGTACCAATAACTATAAAACACACACCAGAACTGGTACCAATAACTATAAAACACACGTCAGTACCGGTACCAATAACTAAAAAACACACATCAGAACTGGTACCAATAACTATAAAACACATATCAGTACCGGAACCAATAAATATAAAACACACATCAGTACTGGTACCAATAACTATAAAACACACGTCAGTACCGGAACCAATAACTATAACACACACATCAGTACCGATACCAATAACTATAAAACACACGCCAGTACCGGTACCAATAACTATAAAACACACGTCAGTACCGGTACCAATAACTATAAAACACACATCAGAACTGGTACCAATAACTATAAAACACATATCAGTACCGGAACCAATAAATATAAAACACACATCAGTACCGGAACCAATAAATATATACACACACCAGTACTGGTACCAATAACTATAAAACACACGTCAGTACCGGAACCAATAACTATAAAACACACATCAGTACCGATACCAATAACTATAAAGCACACGTCAGTACCGGTACCAATAACTATAAAACACACGTCAGTACCGGAACCAATAACTATAAAACACACATCAGTACCGATACCAATAACTATAAAACACACGTCAGTATTGGTACCAATAACTATAAAACACACATCAGTACCAGTACCAATTAACATAAAACACACATCAGTACCGGTACCAATAACTATAAAACACACATCAGTACCGGTACAAATAACTATAAAACACACATCAGTACCGGTACCAATAACTATAAAACACACGTCAGTACCGGTACCAATAACTATAAAACACACGTCAGTACCGGAACCAATATCTATTAAACACACGTCAGTACTGGTACCAATAACTATAAAACACACATCAGAACTGGTACCAATAACTATAAAACACACATCAGTACCGGAACCAATAAATATAAAACACACATCAGTACCGATACCAATAACTATAAAACACACTTCAGTACCGATACCAATAACTATAAAACACACGTCAGTACCGGTACCAATAACTATAAAGCACACGTCAGTACCGGAACCAATAACTATAAAACACACATCAGTACCGGTACCAATAACTATAAAACACACGTCAGTACCGGTACCAATAACTATAAAACACACGTCAGTACCGATACCAATAACTATAAAACCCACGTCAGTACCGGTACCAATACCTATAAAACACACATCAGTACCGGTACCAATACATATAAAACACACGTCAGTACTAGTACCAATACCTATTAAACACACATCAGTACCGGTACCAATAACTGTAAAACACACGTCAGTACTGGTACCAATACCTATAAAACACACATCAGTACCGGTACCAATAACTATAAAACACACGTCAGTACTGGTACCAATACCTATAAAACACACATCAGTACCGGTACCAATAACTATAAAACACACGTCAGTACTGGTACCAATACCTATAAAACACACATCAGTACCGGTACCAATAACTATAAAACACACGTCAGTACCGGAACCAATAACTTTAAAACACACATCAGTACCGATACCAATAACTATAAAACACACGCCAGTACCGGTACCAATAACTATAAAGCACACGTCAGTACCGGAACCAATAACTATAAAACACACATCAGTACCGGTACCAATAACTATAAAACACACGTCAGTACCGGTACCAATAACTATAAAACACACGTCAGTACCGATACCAATAACTATAAAACCCACGTCAGTACCGGTACCAATACCTATAAAACACACATCTGTACCGGTACCAATACATATAAAACACACGTCAGTACTAGTACCAATACCTATTAAACACACATCAGTACCGGTACCAATAACTGTAAAACACACGTCAGTACTGGTACCAATACCTATAAAACACACATCAGTACCGGTACCAATAACTATAAAACACACGTCAGTACTGGTACCAATACCTATAAAACACACATCAGTACCGGTACCAATAACTATAAAACACACGTCAGTACTGGTACCAATACCTATAAAACACACATCAGTACCGGTACCAATAACTATAAAACACACGTCAGTACCGGTACCAATAACTATAAAACACACATCAGTACCGGTAACAATAACTATAAAACACACGTCAGTAGCGGTACCAATAACTATAAAACACACGTCAGTACTGGTACCAATACTTATAAAACACACATCAGTACCGGTACCAATAACTATAAAACACACGTCAGTACCGATACCAATAACTATAAAACACACGTCAGTACCGATACCAATAACTATAAAACACACATCAGTACCGGTACCAATAACTATAAAACACACATCAGTACCGGTAACAATAACTATAAAACACACATCAGTACCGATACCAATAACTATAAAACACACATCAGTACCGGTAACAATAACTATAAAACACACATCAGTACTGGTACGAATAACTATAACAAACACATCAGTACCGGTACCAATAACTATTAAACACACATTAGTACTGGTACCAATAACTATAAAACACACGTCAGTACCGGTACCAATAACTATAAAACACACATCAGAACTGGTACCAATAACTATAAAACACACGTCAGTACCGGTACCAATAACTATAAAACACACATCAGTACCGGTAACAATAACTATAAAACACACGTCAGTAGCGGTACCAATAACTATAAAACACACGTCAGTACTGGTACCAATACTTATAAAACACACATCAGTACCGGTACCAATAACTATAAAACACACGTCAGTACCGGTACCAATAACTATAAAACACACGTCAGTACCGGAACCAATAACTATAAAACACACATCAGTACCGATACCAATAACTATAAAACACACGTCAGTATTGGTACCAATAACTATAAAACACACATCAGTACCAGTACCAATTAACATAAAACACACATCAGTACCGGTACCAATAACTATAAAACACACATCAGTACCGGTACAAATAACTATAAAACACACATCAGTACCGGTACCAATAACTATAAAACACACGTCAGTACCGGTACCAATAACTATAAAACACACGTCAGTACCGGAACCAATACCTATAAAACACACATCAGTACCGGTACCAATACATATAAAACACACGTCAGTACTAGTACCAATACCTATTAAACACACATCAGTACCGGTACCAATAACTGTAAAACACACGTCAGTACTGGTACCAATACCTATAAAACACACATCAGTACCGGTACCAATAACTATAAAACACACGTCAGTACTGGTACCAATACCTATAAAACACACATCAGTACCGGTACCAATAACTATAAAACACACGTCAGTACTGGTACCAATACCTATAAAACACACATCAGTACCGGTACCAATAACTATAAAACACACGTCAGTACCGGAACCAATAACTTTATAACAAACATCAGTACCGATACCAATAACTATAAAACACACGTCAGTACTGGTACCAATAACTATAAAACACACGTCAGTACCGATACCAATAACTATAAAACACACATCAGTACCGGTACCAATAACTATAAAACACACATCAGTACCGGTAACAATAACTATAAAACACACATCAGTACCGATACCAATAACTATAAAACACACATCAGTACCGGTAACAATAACTATAAAACACACATCAGTACTGGTACGAATAACTATAACAAACACATCAGTACCGGTACCAATAACTATTAAACACACATTAGTACTGGTACCAATAACTATAAAACACACGTCAGTACCGGTACCAATAACTATAAAACACACATCAGTACCGGTACCAATAACTATAAAACACACATCAGTACCGGTAACAATAACTATAAAACACACGTCAGTACCGGTACCAATAACTATAAAACACACATCAGAACCGGTAACAATAACTATAAAACACACGTCAGTACCGGTACCAATAGCTATGAAACACACGTCAGCATCAGTACTGGTACCAATAACTATAAAACACACATCAGTACTGGTACAACTAACTATAAAACCCCCCAGACTTTGGACGGTCACTAGACTTATAACGACTAGTGCTGTGATTGTAGTATTGCAATTAGAGAATCATCAATCAAACAACAATAGTCCATAAATACACACATTATACTTAAAGCTGCATTAAGTTTTTCATTTTTCTGAATATTTTTTTATCTTCTAGAAATATATTTTTTTAAAAATAGATAACTTCTAATCACGATCCGTAAGATTCATTTTCTAATATTTTATTCCTATTAGCTGTAAATAAACGGAATCGTCTAACGGGTTGGTCAATGTTTAACGATTATTTGCTTGGAGCATGCGCACGAATGTACGAAAATTCCAATGCATCGAAGTGAAACCTGACAAATTGTATTAATTGTCCGTTATTAACATCCAAACGTATTCTTAATGGTGTTACGTAACCCTTACAAAGTCACAAATGACAAATTTAATGAAATTCTGCGTTTTATTTATCGTATTTCACCGTTTTGTAAGTTGTGTTTAAATGACTCGGTTTTTTATGACGTAACCATGTTCTAAAATTAGATCCCACAGGCTTAATCTCGCTGAGAAATTATAGTTATTTCTGTAATTATTCGCGCTTTTATCGTTGAACCAAATGTGAAATTGTTCATTAGGAACATCATTAATAACATCAGTTCCGTTTTAATTTGTTTTCGTAGGAAATCTTAATGTAACTTTAATGTGTTGCGATTTGTGAAATATGTATGAATAAATCTAACGATACACAATGGATGGTTAAAAAAACAAAAAAAAAAAACTATGTGACACTGACACCAATTTATTTTATTTTACTTTATTTTATTTTATTTATTATCTTTTTTATTTTTTTTTTAATTTATTTTTATTTTTTTTATTATTTTTTTTTAATTTTATTTATTTATTTATTTATTTATTGCTTAAACCACTTTAAATACGTTTTATTTTGCGTGTTTACCGGGATATTTCCCGTTTATTTATATATTCCTTACATAAAGTCTTGTATCGCCAACTTTACAATAAGGATTGTGTCATATGTAACAACTTCTTTAGCACAGTATGACACCTCATTTGAAAAAAAAACGTCAGCTAAAATATAATTTTGTCCTTATATGAACCAATGAATTGGTTTTTTTAATTTGAAAATAACACTTCAATTATTTCTCAGAATAAGACCGCTTCTTTTAGCCATGTTGTAACCACTTTGTCACGATAGCTGACATCAGGTTAGAAATATTAGTACATAGAGAGGGATTTGAGGTCCTACAATAACATTCGAGCCATCTTACTTGATACTAATATCATTTTCTCACCTGATTAATATCTGTTTATATTAGTTTTTTAAATTATGTTTTAGTTATTTTTTTAAAACCATCTTTATATTTATACGTCACATTTCCCTCTATTGCCGCCGTTGTGATACAGTCGTATGTGTGTGTGTGTGTGTGTGCGTGTTCCTTCTACACGTGACGTCTAGAGCAGTAAATATGTTTGTGTGAAATCAGCAAGTTCTATGATAATATATCATATTAAATTGCCTTGTTTTTTGGGGTTCATGAAAATATCGGTGGAGGTCATTGCGTACTTTTAGAGATGTAGCCAATAAATGCATTTATCGCAATTAAGTACACGTGAAGGATCTCTTTCTCTCTCCCTCTCTCTCTCTCTCTCTCTCTCTCTCTCTCTGCAAAAAGAACTTATATTACTCCATCTTTGCAAACACGTGTATGTTTTTACCATGGTCGCCGATACGGAAGTTGATTTTTCCAAGATTAGCGGATAGAGGGAGTGTCATCGTCAGATTAAAGCTATTTAGATGTAACTGATATGGCATTAAGCGACCCACTCCTGCTCAAGGCATTAATGCCGCATCTATCAGTAATTGCAGCAATCAGCTGATTTCAACGTGAAGACCACGTGGACACGGTTAAAATCACCATGGTTTTTATTACTACACTTGAAGTGCAAAGTCCAAATCTCTCAAAATCAGCTGATGTGTAGAGCAAGGAGGAAAGAAAAAGTCTAACTGCAAGGGAATAATTTTGAAGAATTTTCTGGATAAAAATAACTTTGAAGAAAACGTTTTAATTGGTTAAAAGAAGCAGAATTGTGACCGATTTTTAGTTAATTAGATTACAAGAGAGATATTTTCAAGGTAAAATTTTAATGTTAAACCTACACGTGCAAGACCGAATTTTAGAGCGAATTTTGTTTCAAACTTATTTTATTGCATCGGATCATTTTTAAAGAATTATTTTTCTTTATATATATACCAGAGAAGTGGTAAAGAAACGTTTATTTTTAGATATAAATTTTTAAAAAAAGAAAAAATTTTACCGAATTTTATTTACTTCATTAGACTTAAAGTTGTGTCCGAATTCCGGTTTTATATGTGTGGAAAAAACTCATTGACGATACAGCATTTTGGATTATTTTGACGACAATTGTGAAATGTAGGAGAGCTTAATTTTTTGTGAACTTTTGATAGTTATATAATATACATATTTAAACTTCAAAAAGGTCGAATGAAAAATAAAACAAAATTGTTTATGAATGCTGGTGTCAAGGTTACGTAACGTAGTTTAAATTGTTTCAAGGATAATTGAGGATCGTCATAGAGTAAGCGTACTTCAAACCTGAACTTTTGTATGGTTATGTCGGAATTTTTTCAAGGAAAACGGTAAAAAGGCCAACTTTCTATAGACGGAATTTAGCATATTTATATTAAAAAAAACTTGAAATTTTATATAACAACAGAGGAAACATTTAGAGAATTTATTTACAGATATAACAATGCTTCGTGATATTTTTATCGTTTTACTTTGTGTTTTACTGGGATGCCAGTCTTATTTAATAAATGCAGCACGATTATCCAAAAGACAAGTTTTAGGATCTTCTCCGTTTTCCGCGTATGAATCTTGTCAGCAAAGACTTCTACAAAAAAGGATAATTTTTCCAGGATGTATTCCGAAAACTTTTTTAGCGTCCGGATGTTACGGAACTTGCCATTCAAGGTCTGTACCGGAATGGAGCTATGAGGAACAATCTGTTACCATGGTGCAACATTGTACATGTTGCTCGCCACATAGGATCGAGCGGAGGTATGTTAAAGTTATATGTCCGAACACGCGAAGAAGATATAGACTAGCAAAAGTATATATTCCACTTGAATGTGCGTGTCGGCCATGCTCGGATGCGACCGCTGAACCCGAGTTACCATATTACAGGAACAGAGTTTCTTAAAATACAAATAATTCAAATCTAGATGATAAATATGTGACTACAACTGTTTGTTTCTGTAAGATTATTTTTATTGTTTAATTTATTTTCTAAAAGACGGAGAGAAAAATATCTGTGTATCACAGTGACAAAGAAACTGTTTGTAATTTCCATATTTGCATAATTTGTGTTATGTTTTAATAACTGACTTTCTATGTGTAATATGATGTTTTATCTATTTATAGAATGTTAATTTATTTTGTATATTATTTTTACAAAAATCGCTCAATGAATTTTAAATTTTGAAAATCAAACGATTTGTGTTATTCATTTCAATAGTGTTGTGAGTATGAGCGTCGTTTGACAAGGGAAATACACATACACACACACACACACACACACACACACACACACCAATAAATTTCCAGCTGCCAGTCACGAACACGTGGTGCACTTGATTATCAGAACACAATCGTGACATATAAATTACGAGTTTCTATAAAGGAAATTTGCTTTTCTTCCCATCAAATTTGGTATTAATTAGCGCGTCATGATAACATTTATTATTCTATAATTTTCAGATATTTATTGAATAAACTTTAATCCTCAATCAAACCATGATTACTAGTATTCAAAATCAGAACATCATCCCGATAATCTCCAGCTACATTAAAGTTTCTTCTAAATCCGTATGCTAATTAACAATTAATATATCTTTGATAAGAAATCAACAAGGTCATTGATCTTTGGGGCACTGACCGACGATGTATTGTGCGCATGTTGTGCCGAAATATCTGCCTGTCGGTTTATTTTTATTTTGCAATGAGTAACATAGTTGCTTTACTTCTTTCCATCTCATTAGTTACAACATCGATGGTAAAATGATCATAAGTTTTTAAACCGAAGTATTCACACTTAAGTTGTGTGTTCGCTTCTGACCAGTCGTCAGTATCATAAAAAGTGGTTATCCTTGTCTTGTGACTTTAGGTTCGGCTCCACGTCGATGTCAATGATTTGTTAAGGCTATTTATAAGCAATAAAAAATCTATAGAGCAGAAAGTACAGAAATTACAAAACAGATACACTGATTGGTATAGGCAATTCTATAGCCATTTGTAAAACTTTGTTTGATTTTATTTGGTTTAGGGGTTTTACTTCCCAGTCAAGAATATTTCACTTATATCGAGATGCCACCAGCTAAAGGTGAAGTGATAGGAATTTTGACCTTTGCAGTGCGTTTAGGTCAATGTGCAAGGAGGGTTCTTTAACGTGCCCCGCTTGCCGTGACACGGGACATCGGTTTTTTAAAGTCTCATCCGAAGGACCCCGTGACTTTCATTTCTAAATGCCGAGTGCTTGGCGAAAGAACTGTCCCTACCAATTTTCAAGTCTTGGTTAGACCCGGTCGGGTTTCGAACCCTCGACCTCCCAAATACGAAGCGAACACTCTACGAACTGAGCTACCATATTGGTATAAAACATTGTCGTCGCGCGCGAAAGAAAACCCTAAATTAGGCCCAGTTTCCTTACTGAAAAAATCAACACTTTTTAGATCTTCAGTAATTAAATTTGTTATTTATTTATTTATTTATTTTAAAAAAGACTGGCAAGATTAGCAAAATTTATGTAAAACAAAATCTTGGTAAAGAAATGATTGAGAAACTTGAGCCTGGCCTTTAACAGCATAAAATGTATATTATCTCTGTAATTCTCTTCTCGAATCAATGACTGCTTGTACATACAATAAACTAATAACCTGTATTTAAAATCAAATAAAGTTGAAGTGCAAAGTGCCATGTGCAAGTAGCTGGTCAAATTTTCCTGATCTTTAAAAACAATTGACCTTGAAGTGCAATTGACCTTATATTTTTCTGGTTTTAGCAAACAAGTGGTCTTGAAGTAAAGATTTTATTTAAAAAAATAACCGATTCCATGACCTTTAAGGATGACCTTCTAGAGCAGATATCCTTATATAGAAACAGGTCCAATTTTATTACTTTTAGAAACAAGTACTTTGTACCGGAAGTATTTTAGACAAATTACACTATATAAGGTCACTGTTACCTTGAACGAAGGTCAAGATTGCCAGTTCCCCGGAGATCGGTAGTTTTCTCCAGATATTCGTGTTTCATACTATCTATCCTATGATTCACAATCTTAATACTAGTCAAAGAATTTTATTAATTATACTGGTAATTCTTATATCAGGTGAGTGGTCTTAATATACAGATTTTACAGTTAAATATCCACCAATATTTGGACTGTGAATAACGAATCTGGAAAAGAGTCATGGCGTTCCACGCTGAAGTAAAATATCGAGGTTGTCAGTTAAAGTTAGACCGACTAATCAACCATGTTAATCCCCTTTGAATTTTTTGTTAAGTTCGGGGTTTAGTGGGTTGATTGGTCCGGGACCATGTTTAGGAATAATGGAGAAACCCATTTTACCTGCAGAAAACCACAGAACGTAAATTTTTTCTCAAACTAGGATCGGTCCGAGATGGATTCGACCTCTCTGTGATCCGTAGTCACGTGTGCGTCGTCAACACCTATTTTCGACTTCTCCTCCAAAACTGCTGGACAGATTTCAATGATGCTTGGTCAGAAGCATATAGGGGCCGGTGCAATTCAGATTTGTTCATGGCGTTGCCATGGCTATAAAACTAGGTCAAGGTGACCTGCGGGTCAAAAAATCTTTTAAAAAAATCTTCTCCGAAATCCGATGATTGGAGGAAAAATCTGATGTGATATTTGGCTTCTCTAGGGTTTTAAGTCTATAATTTGTTCATTTGGTGAAATTTGGTCAAAAATTGGTTACGCGTTTTTGTGTTTAATTTTAAAAAATTTCGTAAAATGGATTCAAATTGTTATAACTTGACCATTTGAACAGATATTGACATGGGGTTTTCAGTTTTGACTTTTTCTTGAAATAACCTTCCAAATGGAGTCAGGGTCAAAGTTCAAGGTTATGACCTAGTTTATAATTTTGTAATTTAAGGCTATTTTCTTCAAAATTTCAAGAGATATATAATATCAAAACATTGTTAAAATTCAGCATGACAAAATTTAAAAAGGTACAAAGTTTCGTAACTATATGATAATGCAAGTAGGAGTTGTTGCTCCTAAAATGTTATTTTTTGCTTATAAAAACTAAAATTGTGCATTAGCTTGAAAACTATTAACTTTTTGCATCGGCATATATATTAAGAACATTGTAGGTATTGATATGATGATCATTTTTAATATATGGCTTAAAGTCTTACATTCAAAGGTCAAGGTCATAGGTTCATAAAAAGACTGAAATTGTTAATTATCTTGGAAACTATTTACTTTTTGTATAGGCATGTATAATAGAATATTGTAGGAATTGATATGGCGATCATTCTTATGTATGATTCAATGTCTTACGTTCAAGGGTCAAGGTCATAGATGCACAAGAAGGCTCAAATTGTTAATTATCTTGAAAACTATTAACTTTTTGCATAGGCATATATACTAGAATATTGTAGGTATTGACATGATGATCATTTTGATATATGGCTCAAGGTCATTCGTTCAAAGGTCAAGGTCATAGGTGCATAAAAAGACTGAAATTGTTTATTATCTTGGAAACCATTAACTTTTTTGTATTGGCATGTATATTGGAATATTGTAGGAATTGATATGGCAATCATTCTGATATAAGATTCAAGATCTTACATTTAAAGATCAAGGTCATAGATGCATAAGAAGACTTAAATTGTTAATTATTTTGAAAACTATTAACTTTTTGTATGGGCATGTATATAAGAATATTGTAGGAATTGATATGGCAATCATTCTGATATAAGATTCAAGATCTTACATTTAAAGGTCAAGGTCATAGATGCATAAGAAGACTCAAATTGTTAATTATTTTGAAAACTATTAACTTTGTGTATGGGCATGTATATAAGAATATTGTATGTATTTTGCAAATGATTTTGGCCATATCCTCAGGTGAGTGTTAAGGCCCATGGGCCTCTTGTTATTAGTATTGTCATACAGTTGACTCAAAGACTCAACTTCCAGTTCCCAAAGCAGAAATTGAAAAATACAATGTTTTATATCTTTCTGTATTTCCTGATGTTGAAACCACAGGGTGACATTAAATTTACCCAAATTTTATTAGCCAAACAGTATTCAAATAATTCAAAACAGGTATTTAAAACGTTTCCCAATATTCAGTCATTTCTTTTTAGTGAAATGGAGCAATGGTGTTTTACACCCAGTCAAGATTAAGTTCCATAAGTACATTCTTTGGACAAGATGAGGAGGCAATGGGACCAATAAATACATTCTTTGGACAAGATGAGGAGGCAATGGGATCAATAGGTACATTCTTTGGACAAGATGAGGAGGCAATGGGATCCATATGCACACTCTTTGGACAAGATGAGGAGGCAATGGGATCCATAAGCACATTCTTTGAGCAAGATGAGGAGGCAATGGGATCCATAAGCACATTCTTTGAGCAAGATGAGGAGGCAATGGGATCCATAAGCACTTTTTTTTTGGACAAACTGAGGAGGTAATGGGGTCCATAAGCACATTCTTTGGACAAGATGAGGAGGCAATGGGATCCATAAGCACATTCTTTCGACAAGATGAGGAGGCAATGGGATCCATAAGCACATTCTTTGGACAACCGAAAAAGGCAATTGGATCCATAAGCACATTATTTTGACAAGCTGAGGAGGCAATGGGATCCATAAGCACATTCTTTGGACAAGATGAGGAGGCAATGGGATCCATAAGCACATTCTTTTGACAAGCGGAAAAGGCAATTGGATCCATAAGCACATTCTTTGGACAAACTGAGGAGGCAATGGGGTCCATAATCACATTCTTTGGACAAGATGAGGAGGCAATGGGATCCATAAGCACATTCTTTGGACAAGCGGAAAAGGCAATTGGATCCATAAGCACATTATTTTGACAAGCTGAGGAGGCAATGGGATCCATAAGCACATTCTTTGGACAAGAGGAGGAGGCAATTGGATCCATAAGTACATTATTTTGACAAGCTGAGAAGGCATTAAGATCCATGATCACATTCTTTGAACAAGCTGAAGAGGCAATGGGATTCATGAGCACATTCTTTGGACAAGCTGAGGAGGCAATTGTATCCATAAGCACATTCTTTGGACAAGCCCCTCTCCTCAATATGGAATGAGAAAACATTTTATTTTCTCTAACCCAAACCATAAGTGATTTTGATATAGAGGTTTAATTGTACAAAACTTTGCCATACATGTAACAGTGAATAAAAACACAAATTCTTTGATATATATCAATAGTTAGTTTATTACATTCTGCCATTTATTGTAACATGGCTCTCCTTAGTAACCATTATCCAAAAATACATTATAAAATCCTCCATATACATACACACTGACTCATATAAACATTTATAAAATATAACATCACTCTTTGAGAACACTTTATAATACACAGCTACTTAAATATTATCTCCCTTGACTAATAGTTACCTCCCCTGAAATATGAATCGGTGTGAATTATAAAAGTGTCTCTATTGAAATGTATACAGGTACAATGTGACTTGAAAAGCTGAAAGAATAAATGGAGAGTATGCTATGGTCAAGAATCATTAACTGAATGTTTGAAAGGACAAATATGGCAATTGAAAAAAAAAAATTAATAACCACCAAGTCTTTCCTCATTTACTATAAGCTATTGTAATGTCAGGAGCAGACTCCATAATTAATTCCCCTTAAATGAACATCAAAGTGATGACAAATAAACCCATTTATGGGCAACAGGAATGAAATGATGATCATTTTTGGGCAACAGAAATGCCATGATGATCATTTATGGGCAACGGGAATGCCATGATGATCATTTATGGGCAACAGGAATGCAATAATGATCATTTTTGGGCAACAGAAATGCCATAATGATCATTTATGGGCAATGGGAATGCCATGATGATCATTTATGGGTAACAGGAATGCAATGATGATCATTTATGTCTAATAATACACAAGTGTGGTATTATAAAATGCTATAAAGATACTTGCCTACAATTCAAATATTGATTAAAATATAATTATGCAATATAAAATGTGACAAGTCATTACTATACTATCTTTGAAATTAAATATATAAATTTCTTAACTGATATTACCTAAGCCAAGGCAGACCTCAACCACTATGGCAGACCTACACCACTATGGCAGACCTAGACCTACACCACTATGGCAGACCTACAAAACTATGGCAGACCTAGACCTACACCACTATGGCTGACCTACACCACTATGGTCTATTAAGTTGTTAAAGGCACAGAAACGGTTTTTGCATACTGATTAGATATGTCATATTTATATGGAATGTTTAAACAGACACTTACAGTGTGGGTTAGCCACCTTTGCTGTAATGACCACCCATCTACAGTATTTAATGTGTTGTGGACCCTTAGTTTCTTTGATATTAAAATTTTTAGAGCACCTGCAAATAAGGGAGGGTAAATTGTGTTTTTATTGCCCAGTCAAGATTATTTCACTACTATGAAGGTTGTTTTAGAATGGTTGAGGATACTGGAGTTACCAGATTAAAACATTAACTAAATGACTATTTTTTACACGAGGATCTGACTGGATAAAATTCAAACCCAGGTGGTGAGAGAAACCACCTGCATATAACATCCAGTTTACATATACTAAAGAGAGGTTTGAAATATGGCAATGATTTATAATAAACCATGAGAGAGAGAGAGAGAGAGAGAGAGAGAGAGAGAGAGAGAGAGAGAGAGAGAGAGAGAGAGAGAATTGGTTCATTTCAAATAGATTTTTAGAGAAAGAATTATGATTGGTTCATTGTGCAAGATGTGACATTCATATTTACTTTATAAGTTATTTTAAAACAATTCAACTGGTTTTTTTTTTCATCAAAATTATTTTTAAAAAATTTCTTTCAATCTTTATCTCTAAAAATTAATTTTGTAATAATTAAATTCCAGGGGCTATTTTTTTACTGCACACATTGAAGTTATGCAAACTAAGATGAACATGACAGAAATGAAAATCACGAAGTTTGATTGGTAACAAGATTGATAGAACATATTGATAAATATGCAGTCATGTAATCAATGTAGTCATGTGATCAATGTTATCATGTGATCAATGACATTCAAGATCATATAAATGTAATTTCTCTCAAAATAAGAAAATTAGGGAACAAAAACAGCAACTGAAAACAAAATGGATCAAATCACAGTTATATTTATATATATACATCGATTGTCAAAATTAAAACAAGCAGTGATTACTTCAAAGGTAACACATTGGTACTTATTGAAAAATTTAATACATCTGGCCCCAGTTTCACAATCATTCCTTAACTAAGATTTTCCTCAACTTAATTTTGGCAAAATCTTAGGTTAAGGAATGATTGTGAAACTGGGGCATGTTACTAATGGAGTTCATGTATACAGATATCATGTGATTAGCAATAAACTTTGTATTTCCATTTCCAATTTAAAGTCTTACAAAAGTCTTTTTGGTAACATAATTGCACTAGACAAACTAATTCTTTGAATAAGAGGTCTAATAAAATGAAGTTCCCCTTTTCTTAAAGTACAAAAGCTAACTAAATTCAAACCTTTTTTAATGAGAATAGGGAAACCGACATAAAACGTGAGATGCTACTATATTTAGGATAGTTATCAAAGTATATCTTAGTAACTTGACATAGATTTCTTGTCTATTAAATTACTTTTAAATCTGTTTCCATGGTTACAAATGTAAACAAATGAAACTACATAGCAACTGAATAGTTATTTTATATCAAAATCAATAGTCACCAGTGGCAACTGACACAGAGGCGAAAACGTCTTCAGTGTGTAAAAAAAAAAATCTTAAACACTTTATTTGCATCATACATTATTTTTCTCACATTTCTCATGACTGTATTATTCATATACACATAGAAAACCGGAAAACTACAAACTGCATTTACACGTAATCATAACAACATAACTAACAAACTTTTATAGAATCTCGTTTATCGTTAGTATGTGCATATAAAATATATATTTATATATATTCAACATGATATATAACATATTTTAACAAAACAAACACTTTCTTTCATTGGGTTAACAAGCAATACCTCCTGAAAGTCATTTATGGTCTAATGACGAGGAGTATACTAAGTTTATCTAAAGACACAATGTTTATAACCACGGTATAAATTTTAAAAATACCAATCAGGGTTGTTGCAAAACAAATGTGTGAGAAGGCTTGATTAAAGCATAAACGAACACTAAAATAGTCATCAGGTTGTTCAAAGTCTGATGGAAGAGGATTTAAAACCACATAAACAGGTAATAAAAGTGTGTTGTTTATTTATGATCATGCCATTTTACCTGAATTTTTTTTTTCAATTTATTCATGTGAAGACCAAATGTTTTGAGGATATGAGAATAATGCCTTTTCACACTTTTTTTTTTTTTTTTGCTATAACATTCCTGATATTAAAATAGACTTATTGTATACACTGCCTTCAAATCATAAACCACATATAACATATCAGGCCTAGACTCACCCATGGATATAAACTTATATTATTATTGACCTATAATGCTTGTGTCCACTGATACTTTTGGTTACAGAAAATTTTTCATCATAATATTCTAAAGATAACATAAAAATGTCCATATTAATGTAAATTTAAGTGGGGCACAATCATTATGCAAAACCATTTTGTACATATTAAACAAACCCATTTCTTACAATTCGCATAGCAAAAAAGATATAATACAAGTATTTTGGTCTTTTGAAAATTCAACAAAGTTCACAATGAGGACAGGTCAGAGGTCAACAAACCAAAGTTCAAACTATGATCCTTTTTAACACATACATACAGAATACACTAAAACAGTCTAGATTTTGTAAATTAAATTTATTTTGGAATCAATGGCTGACTTCATTGTTTAAAAGAGCTGTTTCTAGAGTGGTACAGTCTTTCTTTTCTTTGTACTTTGTTATGAAAATGTTTCTCACACTCTGACACCAGAAAACATGTCATTTTAGACAAAAGAAAAAAGGAATAGATGTTACCCTTGTTGCTTTTATCCTTATAGATGTATGGAATGATCCAAATATAAAAAATTGTAACATACTATTTGAAAATTAGGGAAGACAGGATTAATATTAGTGTTATATCCCTGAGGTTTTGAACAACAAACATGGAATGTTTTAATAAGAGGTAAAAAAGGAAACAACTTCTGGAATGACTGTTGATGTATTAATTAACAAATATTACTAATTAAAAGTCTCCCCATCTCTATCATGATGTTAAAGTAAGGTAAAAATTTCAAATTTTCATGCAAAATTTTACAACATTGAAGTAAATACGGTTGATATTAATTTAAATGATGATAGGTTTATTTCTCGATGTCTTTTAAAGAATCTCAGCTTATAATACGATATATTGTTAAAATTAAAGTCAGATTTCCTGAATTTTAACAAAAGTTAGAATGAAAAATATAAATATGACTGGTAAATTAATGTATCAAAATAAAAAAAAAGAAGGAAATGTTAAGCCTTGCATGTTTGTTAATTCTAAAACAAATTTAGATGAAAAAATTTAAATTAATTAAAATGGAAATACTAAACCAAATCTTGCAATTTGTTTGTGAATTCTGAATCAAATTTGACTGGAAATTGAATGAATTAAAACCAAAATGCTAAGCCAAATCTTGCTTGATTGTGAACTCTGAATCAAATTTGACTGGAAATTAAATTAATTAAACTTGAAATTCTAAACCAAATCTTGCAGGTTTGTGAATTCAGAGCCAGATTTGACTGGAAATTGAATAAATTCAAATAGAAATGCTAAGCCAAATCTCCCATGTTTGTGAACTCTGAATCAAATTTGACAGGAAATTGAACCAATTCAAATGGAAAGGCTAAACCAAATCTTGAACTTTTGTGAATTCTGAATTAAATCTGAATGAATACTGAATAAATTAAAATGGAAATGCTACGCCAAATCTTACATTTTTATAAATTCAAATATGACTGGAAATTAAATTTTAAATAAATTAAAATCAAAATGCTAAGCCTAATCTTGCATGTTTCTGAATTCTGAAACAAATTTAACTGGAAACTAAATGAATTCAAATGGAAATGTAAACCAAATTCTGAACCAAATTGACAAGAAGATTAAATGAAGAAATTAGAAATGTCACATCTGATTTGAATGCACATATCGTAAATTTACATACTGAAAAATCTGTTTACCAGTAAATGCAACATAAATATTCTTCAGCCTCCACAAAATAAAGTTAAGGTACACATGCACTGTGGAAATTTAAAACTGAGCATGAATGTTGACAGAGATGATGCCAAAAGAAATTTAACACCTATTTACTGGGGTATATACTAGTATTTCTTTGGAATGATTAAAATATGTTTTCCAATGCTAACTTTAAATATATTAAGCAGTACCACAAAAAGCAAAATAATAAAGACACATATCAAAATTTTGAACAGAGAAGTCAAATATTTAACAAAGCAACAGGCATAAAGGACAAAGAGTAATTTTAACAATTTTCATTATCTCTTGGTTATTATATACAGTAATATGGTGTGTGTGTGTGTGTGTGTGTGTGTGTGTGTGTGTGTGTGTGTGTGCCAGAGTTACAGGTAGGTTAACATAATGAGGGAATGTTTAACAGAATGAGCCAAGACAGACAGACAGACAAACAAACTGACTTGACTGACTGATTGACAGACATATCAACAGACAGACAGACTTACTCATAACACAAATACATATTCTGTTTAGTGAAAAAAAATATGCGACTAAAATAGCCGTCATGTAAAATCAACATTCATCCTTCTTCACTCATTTCTGAATATTATCTCTCTAAGCTTCCATACCCCTGTACATTTTTATATAACATTCTATTTTGCTTGGTAAATATTTGAAAATTTTGATTTAAAATCTGTAACAATCAAATAAAATTTTATAAATTATAGCATACAATGGATAACATAGTATTCAAGAAAATTGATCGTTTTAACTGTCTCCATTTACAAATTACAATTGGTTTTTAAAAAAATCTTAAAAAGCTTTCTGAACACATACTTCATATAATCATATATGATAATTTTTTTTTTTTTTTTTTTTTTGTCATGGTTACGGTACTGTAAATGCTGATATTGATAACCCAGAATGCATCATTAATGGAACACTAACCAGGTCACTGACTATCTGATAAATCTTTGATTATAATTTACTTGTAGTTTTGCAATACAGGATGTCTGATATCATTTGATCATTCTGTCCGATAATTGTCTTGTTTTGTAAGGCAGTTGGCATGTAAAAGCAGCAACAATGACACTTAAGTCAAGAGAATTAGAGGGACAATAGATTTAACTCAGGCATACAATAATAGTTAGAAAATATGAAACAAGATTTAAAATTTATGCAGCAATGTTCTAAAAAAAAAACACAGTGACCAACTTATTTGTCATCTGGTTCTGTCATAAGTGCATTGATTACATACATGTACTAGCATTTCTATATTCAAGTTAATAAGAAAGTTTTAAGTATGGCATAGACAGGTTGCTTATGGTAAAAAAAAATTGGTTCAGTACTTTTTTTCATAGCTTTATTTAAATAATGACAAAAAGATAAGAAAATTTTAGTATTTAAGAATAACATGAGTTTGTATGAAGACCAAATTTAAATTTCTAACGAACCTATTTTGGACTTTTTTACTTGGCCAGCAGACATCCTGACAGGCATATCACTGTATGTTACTTAAATTGGTCCATGCGATGGTCCCTTCACTACAGCTCTAAATTCTATCTTCATATTACTCTGATACTGTACGAAGATTAACATGGAGCATCTATACAGATGTTTTTTGTTATGAATATATTTAATCACCTTTATTATTACAAAAACAAAATTAATTGATTTTATTCATTGCCACTTAACTAAACTTTATAACATAATATTGTTAGTACTGTTATAATACAGACTTTATGATAACGTCAAAAAATATACTGGAATTTAAAATACGAACTCATAACAAAATGTGGCCATTTTTAATGGCTGCCACTGAAAACTTTTATACATTATATGTTGCCCAGCAACACAAATTTTTTATATTAGTCAACATAAACTCTTGTCTACAACTACATAACCATAAATTCTAATAAAAACAAACAATGAATCAGGAATTATTGTTCCAAGAATGGAATTTACATTCCAGCAATGGAGTTCGTGTCCCAATCAAGTACGAAACAAAAAGAAATCATTCACAATAATGGAATGTACATATTATAAAAAAGCAATACTTATTTCCTCATCCTTCAAAAAATTTTGGCATAGAGTTATCTCCCTTAAAATAAGCACAATTTAACAAAACATCACAGTTCATGAATATTAAAAATTAAAATTATCAGCACCACCAAAGGGAGACAACCTTGTTGAAACCTTTATTTTCTCTCTTTCGAATAATTTTTAGGCTTTCAAGTGTTTTTTGTTTAAGTTTTTTTCTTCTTTTTTTTGTAGATTAAGTACACATGATGACTGATCAATATTCTGATTTGTCAATGATCAACTTTTGAAGATATGTTTAAATTCTAATAAAAGAAATTCTACGATACGACTTTGGTAAATCATGTTGGCAGCTAAATTTGGTGTCTCTTTTTCAGGCCAAATTAGCGTTGGTCCAAACACAATTGCTATATTGTGGACCTGCATCCTATTCTCTTTACTCTGATCTATAACTCTAAAAAATAGAAAGCAAAAAAAATTATTAATCAGGATTAAATCAATTTGATGTTGATTTACTTCACATCAGATTGTTTAAGCTATTTACTACATCAATAAATGATGTACAATATTTTTTCTTGTAAATGAGATAAAAAATCCATTAAAATAGCAGTGTTAAATATCCTTGTCTGGAGATCCCAGTGTTAAACACACTACACAATTTTTCACATAGATTTAACAATAATAATTAGAGGTGTTTTAGTATATATGTAGATGTACTGTATGGCATGAACCAATAGAAGTTATTTATTATGATGCCATGTGTTGACAACACAAAAAAAGTTCTCATTACAAAATATCACCCAAAATTGTTTGAGATTTGTTTGTTGGTTGTGATGTTGTTAAACATCCCACCAGCAATTTTTCATTTTTTTTTTTTTTTTTTTTTTTTTTGTGATAAAATAAAGTTTATTCATTTCTAAGAATTAATCTATAAACAAATTTAAATATTCATGAGATGTTTAATAAACAAATTTAAATATTCATGAGATGATTAAGTGTGTTTAATGGTCTGCTATGTACTAGTGTGCAATCAGAGCTACTAATATTCTAGCTCAGTATCAGTAGGCCACATACAATCATACCACTACTCAATATGAAACCAACTGGACCTGTCAATAATCTACCTTCTAAATGTGAAACAAGAAGTGTAAAAACAGAGTCTCAAATTTTACAGTAATATATATATGGCCAAATCAAGGATTTGAACACATGACCTCCAGTTGTGTAATGGCCACTCTACCTCTGATCTTCGTTCATAATAATTAGTGATGTTTTATACATTACATACTATGCCAAAACAAACCTTTCAATTACTGAACAAAATATTGCTTTAAAACACAGGTTGGAAAAAATAAAAGGTACTGAGAGTATGGGAACCCCAAAAGAATGATGTTACAAGTTTGACCATAAGGACTATTTACTTAAAATATTTACTTACTTTAATAAATGAATAAATAATGTCTTCATTGTTTCATAATTACATTTAGGTAATGTACTGACAAGATCCTTCATAGCTTTAAGTCGATCAGAACTCTGGGGACATGCTGAAAACAGAATTATAATGTTAGATACACATGTACATTGGAATTCCAGATTTTTTAAAAATTGTTAAAACACAAATTACTGTTTGTCAATTTTTAGAGGTAAACATCAACTTCATATATTTAGTTACAAACATAGGAAAATGCATAATAAATCTCTTTATGGGGAATAATCATAATTTTGTTACATGTTTTCCATAAAAACGTTTTGAGATATCTCATGATTATTTTGAGTATATGATAAATAAACATATCGATTGCATTTTAAAAACCTCTTTATACTCATGATAATGTCCCTAAATATCTTTGCCACCAAAATACTTCTTTACTTATACAGTATTATTTTTAATTCTGAAGACCTATTTCAATCAGGGATTTCTTTGTTGTTTGCAATAATTGTTCACAACAACAGTAGCTCAACTGGTAGAGTGCTTGCTTTGTATGTGGTAGGTCGGGATTCGAACCCTGGCCAGGTCTGACCAAGACCTAACAAGAGGCCCATGGGCCTTAACGCTCACCTGAAGATATGCCCAATATTGTTTGCAAAGTGCAATAGACAATATATTATGTACAGAAACTTTAAAGGTATTCTCAAGTTAAAAACTCCCACAAAACTTAATCAGAAATATATCTACTCACATTTCATTTATAAGTAGCTTATATAATATGCATGAAGTAACTGTAGTGCAATGAATAATTTCCAAATCATTAATCAATTTCAGTATACTTAAGCAGCTATGTCCTTGACCATTGAACATATATGACCTCGAACCATATATGATTGTTATGTCAATACCTACAATATTCTAATATACATGCCTATGCAAGAAATTAATAGCTTTCAAGATAATAAATAATTTTAGTATTCCTATGTTGATATAACCTTGAACCATATATCAAAATGATCATCATGTCAATACCTACAATATTCTAATATACATGCCTTTATAAAGCATTTATAGTTTTCAAGATAATTAGCAATTTAAGTCTTTTTTAGAAGCTGTGTCCTTGACCTTTTAACATATGACCTTGAACCATATATAAAAATGATTGTTAAATCAATCAATACCTACAATATTCTAATATACATGCCTATACAAAAATTAATAGTTTTACAGATAATTAATTATTTTAGAACCCTTTATGCAGCTGTGACCTTGACCTTTAAACATATGACCTTGAACCATATATCAAAATGATTGTCATATCAATACCTATAAGATTCTAATATACATGCCTATACAAATAGTTAATAGTTTTCAAGATATATTCACAAATATACAAATTTAAGTAATTTTACCCTGAAGTACCTTATTATTTGCCTATTTTGAGCTTCACAGCTACGATTTGTGCAAATTTGAAACTAGGTGTCCTAAGAATGTTATACCTGAAATATCTAAGTTATATCTCTTGTTTACAGGAGAAGTTTTTAAAGATTTTCACTATTTTCCTCTTTCTGGGGCCCCAAGGGGACATAACTCCTTCATTTGTGCAAATCTGAAAGGCCTTCACCCAGGCATGACTATCACTAAGTTTCACTGAATTTGACCCAGTTGTTTTGGAGGAGAAGATTAAATGTCAAAAGTTTACGGACAATGGACGGCGGACAAATTACCATTAAAATAGCTCACCTTGAGCATTTGCTCAGGTGAGTTAAAAAATGGTAGTGACTGTTCTTTCACCAAGCACTCAGCATTTAGAAATGAAAGTTATGGGGTCCTTAAGAGGAGACTAAACAAGAGGCCCAATAGGGCCTGTGATGCTCAACTGGCTGCAAATGTAAGACAATGTTTGTTTTTGTTTGTAATGCTGTTTAACGTTCAACTCAAGAATATTTCACTTATATGGAGACTGTCAGTTTTGGAAATGGTCGAGGACACTGGAGTATCAGAAAAAACCACGACCAAGCAGCAAGTTAACTGACAAACTTTTGCCATGCCATAAACTCAGCTGGGTTTAGCCAGTTGAGCTTAAAATGGATCAACAATGGCTTTTTTTTAAATATCTAGTAACAACGGGCATCTTGGACTGGTACAAACTTTTTTTCAGGCTAATGTAGGAACCTTCCACACGAAATTTGGTTCCAATTTGCCCACTGGTTTTAGAGGAGAAGATTTTTACTAAATATTACACCTAATTTGCATATTTCTTGAAAATTGGGTCAATAGAAATTTTCTCAGAAAAAACCTGTTATATATTTTGAATCCTACACAGTATACTTTCTATATTTAATATTTGAGCTCAATCAGTGGAAAAAAGGATCCACAATGGCCATTTTTTTCTTCTATTTTTAGTTACGGCGACCATTTTGAAGGTCAGCTGGGGTTGCCTGGTACAAACTTTAGTCAGGTTGAAGTTGGGACCTTCCACACAAAATTTCGTTCCAATTGGCCCAGTGGTTTCAGAGGGGACAATTTTTACTTCATTTCACAAAATATTGCACCTAATTTGCATAATTAGTGAAAATTGGGTCAACGAAAAAAGACTCAGAAAAACCTGTTACATATGTTGAATCCTACACAGTATACTTTCTATATTTAAAATTTGAGCTCAATCGGTGGAAAAAAGGGGTTGTCTGGTACATACTTTAGTCAGGTCGACGTAGGGACCTTCCACACAAAATTTTATTCCCATTGGCCCAATGGTTTCAGAAGAGAAGATTTTCAAAGATTTTGCTAAATATTACACCTAATTTGCATTATTATTGAAAATTGGGTCAACCAAAAATTTCTCTCAAAAAACCGTTACATATGTTAAATCCCCCATGATATACTTTCTACATTTCAAATTTGAGCTTAATTGGTGGAAAAATGGATCCACAACAGCCATTTTTTTTTTTTTTCTATTTATAGTAACGGTGGCCATCTTGGATGTTGGGCAGGGTTGTCTTGTACAAACTTTAGTCAGGTCGACGTAGGGACCTTTCAAACTAATTTCCATTTCAATTGGCCCAGTGGTTTCAGAGGAGAAGATTTTTAAAGATTTTGCTAAATATTACACCTAATTTGCATAATTCTTGAAAATTGGGTCAACGAAAAATTTCTCAGAAAAGCCCGTTACATATGTTGAATGCCCCTCTATCTTCTCTCTTCATTACAAATTTGAATAAACAGTTAAAAAATTACTCAACAATGGCTATTTATTTATTTGTAGTAACAGCGGCCATCTTAGATGTCAGCGGGGTCGCCTGGTACAACCTTTAGTCTATACCACCTAAGGACCTTCCACACCAAATTTGGTCCCAAATGGCCCAGTGGTTTCAGAGGAGAAGATTAAAGTTTACGCACGCATTCATGCATGCATGGACGCATGGACGGATGCAAAACCATGCCATAAGCTCAGCTGGCTATAGCCAATAATTCTTCACAAATCTCTTTTACAATGATAAAATGTGGACAAATATCATCCAGGAATCAATGTATATACATATATACATGTACATATAATGTGAGAAGTATAGAGATTTATGCTCCAATGAATATTCTTCTCTTTTTATTAGGTGGTCTGATCAGGAATATAGGGAGATACACAGAGTGAATGGAGAAGACCAGCAATATTGGAAAGCAAAAGTGACTTACTTTCTCACACAAATTTATGCCCATGAGTGAGATTGGAACCTAGGCAGAGTGAAATGAAATAATGAATGGCGTTTTACATCCCAGTCAAGATTTTTCTACTTATATAAAGGCTTTCAGTTCTAGAACGGCAGAGGAAAGTGGAGTGCCTAGAGAAAACCACCAACCTTTGGCAAGCAAACGGACAAAATTTCTTGCTCTAAGATTTGCTCCTTAGTGAAATATAAACCTAAGCAGTTAAAAGCCTTGTAATAAAAAAACAAACACTTTTCACCACTCAGCCACCACTAAGCTACCACTAAACCATGATTAAGCTACCACTCAACCACCATTAAGCCATCACTCAGCCACAATTCAGCCAACACTCAGTCCCCAACCCAAACCCTGGATACCTGTATTTGAAGTTTACTGAACTTACACATTGCACGAATGAATTTATCAAAATATACAAATGGAAATAATGGTTCTCTAAGTTCTCTAAAGAACAGTTTCAAACATCCTGTCAAGGCGTGGATATCCCATTCTTCAGAGTCTAAATTGTAATTATCTGAAAAAAAAAAAAAAAAAAAAAAAGACAAAGGAAAGTTAATTATTTACTGATTAATAGAATCATTCAAAACAAACAGAACACAAGAAGTATTATGAGGTCCCTATAACTCACATATTTTTAATCAAGATGATTTATAAGAAAAACTTCTCATTTGGAACAGCTGAAAAAAACTGATGATGTGTAAAACAACATTTAACCAACCATCGAGTGTTGTTAGCCATATCTGAATGACCTTCAAGGTGTGACCTTAAATCTAGGTCACAAGAAAATATTTAACCATGTTGACATTTATGTCAAGTTATTTTATGCATTCAGACAGACAATGGACATGTATATAATTATGAAATATTCCCTAAAATTTTAACTTGCCTATCAATGTGGTTATTTATCATACCTTGATCAATTTGACATCTTATTTTCTGTATTGTGGCCAAATTACCACTCACCCTGTACATACCATCATGATCTAAACCTGCAAAATATTTTAAATATACACAGAGGTTACTACAATCATGAATGCCAGCAGAAACAATTCTAAAGTTATACATTAAATTACATTAGATTCTGCAACTTAAAAAATAAACAGCTGCGCCTGGAGCACGTGATATGCCCGTCAGATATTTAAACTTCTTTTTTAATGTCTTAAACAACTTGACATTTAGCTGAAACATATTTTTTTTAAAAACAAAAGTAGCAAATTTATTTCTAAATATTTATTCACAAACCTTTTTGATTATAGGACAAATATAACACAAAAGTTTCAAATGATTTTTGAGTTACAACATGCAAAAAAATGCCTAAAATTTGACAATTAAAGGCCAATAACTCTACAACAAGAAAACATACGAATCTCAAAAATAAAAGGAAGCTCCCTGCCATGGATACCAATATAACACAAAAGTTTCATTCAAATTGTTCAAAGCATTTTTGAGTTATTATACAACATGCAGAAAAATGCCTTAAATATGACAATGAAAGTCCCATAACTCCGCAGTGACAAAAAGAAAGGAATCTAAAAAACGAAAGGGTGCTTTCTGTCATGGATAAAAATATAACACAAAAGAGCCATTGAAATAGTTTAAAGGAAGTTTCAGATATTGTACAACATGCAGAAAAATGCCCGAAATTTGACAATTAAAGGCCAATAACTCCGCAATGAGAAAACATACGAACCTCAGAAACGAAAGGGAGCTTTCTGCCTTAGATACAAACATTTCACAAAAGTTTCATTAAAATTGCTCAAAGCATTCTTGAGTTAGCGTACGGCGTGTGGACATACAGATGGACGGACGGACGGACTGCGCCATACCATAATACGTCCCGTCATAGATGGGCGTACAAAAACAGATTTTAATTAATAAAATCAGATTTATTTTAATAAACCTCAAAAAACTTTTCCACAAAAATATTGTTCTCATACTTGGAAACATTACACAGCCTAGAAAAGTAAGAATGAAGGGGATTGTTTATAAGGTCCTGAACTGTAGTGAGTAAATCCAAATCAAGCTTTTTCCTCTATCAAGTTAGACCATTTAGCTAGTAACACCAATTCTTCAATAGCTTTAAAAACAAAATTAAAATAGTCAATTAAGTTTATGACATGCCTCACTTTTCTATTGCTAAAGTAACCACAGTAACAAATATGTGATTCTTCAGTTCATGACAAACGTCATTTTTTCTAGTGTATAAATGGTCCTGGTTACAAATGTTCAACATTTTCTTAAGAAATACATGTACCTCATTTTTCTGTTACTTAAAAAGCCCTGGTAACAAACTTTTCCACTTTGGGTTATGACCTACCTCATTTTTCTATTGCTTTAATCGCCCTGGTAACAAACTTTGCCACTTTTGGTTATGACCAACTTATTTTTCTATTGCTTCAATCGCCCTGGTAACAACCTTTGCAACTATGGGTTATGACCTACCTAGTTTTTCTATTGCTTCAATCGCCCCGGTAACAAACTTTGCCACTTTGGGTTATGACCTACCTCATCTTTCTATTGCTTTAAATCACCCTGGTAACAAATTTTGCCACTTTGGTTTATGACATACCTCATCTTTCTATTGCTTAAATCACCCTGGTAACAAATTTTACCACTTTAAGTTATGACATACCTCATCTTTCTGTTGCTTTAATTCTGCTGGTAACAAATTTTGGCACTTTGGTTATGACCTACCTCATTTTTCTATTGCTTCAATCGCCCTGGTAACAAACTTTGCAACTATGGGTTATGACCTACCTCTTTTTTCTATTGCTTCAATCGCCCTGGTAACAAACTTTGCAACTATGGGTTATGACCTACCTCTTTTTTCTATTGCTTCAATCGCCCTGGTAACAAACTTCGGCACTTTGGCTTTGTCTTTATCACATACTTGCTTTAAATGTGCACCAAATACAGCATCTGTAAATACATAAAAATTATAGAATTAATTATGTCTGTTAAACAATGCTCAAATCAATATATTGATATATAATAATCTTCGGTTCAAATTGATTCCATTTTGAAATGAGTTCCAATTATAATATCAGTCACAGAATTCTCTATGGTTTGAATTTAAAAAACATTTCTTCATTTATCACTGCAATGCTAGCTGTAAGTGTGGTTTTTAAAATTTCTAAAATTTAGATAGAATTGAAATTAACCATTTCTATGGCAGAAAATCCTTTTTTTATTTCATGGCCTTGCTGAAAAAAATTATTTCTATTTTATCATCACTTCTCCATTTTCTGTGTGACTACATTGCCTTTTTTGTGATTTTTTAAAAAGGTTCAAGAAAAAAAAACTGGATTCTAGCAATTTTGTCAATCTAAAAAAAGACACAGGAAGGAGGTTTTTGGCATCAAATTCAACAAATTGGTAATACTATATTTGGAGCCAGAGCTAGCCCTGTCCATTTCCAATGAAAATGTAATATGTTTATCTTTTGCATTTTTAAGGAAGAGTCTTTTGTTGAACAATGTGATTCTATATTTATTTAAATAAAAATATTCTGAGATATGTATAGCACAGTATTAAAGGTCTCCAGAAATGTTGGCAGGTTCAATTGACAATGAACAGGATATAAACAGAAAGTCTTTAATTTATCTAATGCTTATAAATATCTTATAATTTCAAAATAACCTTTTATAATTCCTTTTTGTTCAAGGACATCTTTACTTGGTCGCCGTGCCACAAAATTAGATAACTTATCCCAAATATCTCCTCTCTTTCTTCGTTCCAGACTGCCATCATCTCCAGGACTGCTCGAAGTTGAAGCATTCCGACTGTGAAACACTGTAATTACATAATAAATTCATTTTTAATATTATTTAACTGACAAAATCAAGAAAATATTTTATTTAAACTTTTTAAAATTTACAAATTTCTTAGGAAAAGGACAATCATTTAAAAAAACTTTTTAAAAAATTGTTAATTTTAAAATTGTTAATAGTGAATCAAACAATTCAATTGTTATTGGTTTTAATATTTACATTTAAATTCCTAAAGAAAAGTCAGTATAATTAATAAAAAAAAGAACCTAAATCATTAAATTTAAAATGTCATACTGGGGTTTACCTGAGGCTGCCATTTGATATCAAGAACATTCATGTAAATATATTATTTTTGCTGGATATGGAATTTAATATGTTGACATTTTCTTGCATAATAGACAATGTTCAAGGATCTTTGAAAAAAATCTTTATACTAGAAAGTAAAATTATGTGGAATTAATTGCAAAAATGATATTAAAATGGTTAGCCTAAAGCTGTTACTTCAGTAATGATCAAGTTTCTATGGAATCTTTTTATAAAATACATTTGCTCATACGTCTGTCTTTGTTAGCCAACACCATCATGCGAATTAACAAATTCAAAATCCCAAAACACAATTCTTATCTGTTTTTTAAACCTACAATTTGTCACTGATATTTTTAATATTTGCACAAGAAGACCTTTTTTACATTGGAATTTGTCCCTGATATTTTTAATATTTGCACAAGAAGACCTTTTTTACATTGGAATTTGTCCCTGATATTTTTAATATTTGCACAAGAAGACCTTTTTTACATTGGAATTTGTCCCTAATATTTTTAATATTTGCACAAGAAGACCTTTTTTTACATTGGAACTTGTCCCTGATATTTTTAATATTTGCACAAGAAGACCTTTTTTACATTGGAATTTGTCCCTGATATTTTTAATATTTGCACAAGAAGACCTTTTTTTACATTGGAACTTGTCCCTGATATTTTTAATATTTGCACAAGAAGACCTTTTTTACATTGGAATTTGTCCCTAATATTTTTAATATTTGCACAAGAAGACCTTTTTTTACATTGGAACTTGTCCCTGATATTTTTAATATTTGCACAAGAAGACCTTTTTTACATTGGAATTTGTCCCTGATATTTTTAATATTTGCACAAGAAGACCTTTTTTACATTGGAATTTGTCCCTGATATTTTTAATGTTTGCACAAGAAGACCTTTTTTACATTGGAACTTGTCCCTGATATTTTTAATATTTGCACAAGAAGACCTTTTTTACATTGGAATTTGTCCCTGATATTTTTAATATTTGCACAAAAAAGACCTTTTTTACATTGGAATTTGTCCCTGATATTTTTAATATTTGCACAAGAAGACCTTTTTTACATTGGAATTTGTCCCTGATATTTTTAATATTTGCACAAAAAGACCTTTTTTACATTGGAATTTGTCCCTGATATTTTCAATGTTTGCACAAGAAGACCTTTTTTACATTGGAATTTGTCCCTGATATTTTTAATATTTGCACAAGAAGACCTTTTTTACATTGGAACTTGTCCCTGATATTTTTACTATTTGCACAAGAAGACCTTTTTTACATTGGAATTTGTCCCTGATATTTTTAATATTTGCACAAGAATTTACAATGGAATTTATTCATGTTATGAATACTGCTGTTTTAATTTTTGTTACAGATCTACGATTGTTATATCTTCGTCAGTTTGTCTCTGTATTTTTTCTTCGAGTATATTGCTAAAACCTTTCCAAAACTGTAAAATTTAAGCAAAAGATCAACTTTACATTTTGACTGCTTCAAAGATAACTCTTTTATTCATACTAAAATGACTTTTATTTATTTATTTATTTATTTATTTATTTATTTTGTGACAGAAGAAGAAAAAAAACAAGATTATACAAATGTTAATGTATTAATGCATGGGTTTTATTCTGCTAAATTTGACTCTTGATGATGACAATATACGTTATAATTCAGAGATTTTGTTTGGCAGTCATCACATGACTTTGTATTGTGACATAGTTTTTATTACTAAAACTATCCATTTTAGCCTATTTTGGACACTTTTTTCATCAGCATGATTAGCAAGTGACCATTAATTTGAATGCCCGCCAACATAACATAACTTTCAAGAAAATGATCATGTTGATCTTCTCAAACATTTGTAAAACTGTGTAGTTTTACAAAAAAAGGATAACATGAAAAATTTATGGGGTGATTAAACTCAGATTCATATGTTAATGTAAATATTATGAATTTATTTTAATTAAAGTCAAATTATGTCATACAGATATTACTTTACAGGAAATGGTTAAGTGACCTAATTATGATTGAACTATCTGACGATAACAATAACAGCACTACTAATGACAAAATGTGATCTGAATCAGAGTAATACATTGAAAGTTTGGAACCTGGTATGTCACTCGCTTTCAAAATAAAGGTTTGTGGGGTCAAACCCTGGCCAGGACTGTGAAACTTTTGGAGGTGACTTTATTCTCTATATCTTCTGTCTAAACTAATCTGTGAAAGCTAGTTCTACCAGAGGCCTGCATACAAGCTTACTAAAAAAAATCATGGTTTTGTGTCTTATTGCATGTTAAAGACACGAGAGTTAGCCATCTGTAGCTGCTACAAACTCTGCTTTCTGCTACAAGCAACATCAACAGACTTTAAGCGAAGTTACTGTACAAAAACAGAATCTATGGGTACTTTCTATTAAGTGTACAATCAGTTAACTGTATCTGATATTATGATAGGAGTTGGATGTAACCATCAGAAATTGCAAAAACCACACACACACACATACACACACACACACACACACACACACACACACACACACCCAAAATGCTTAAAAAAACAGAAAAAATCAATAAAAAATAAAACAAAAACTAAATCAAGAAAATAAACAAAATAGACATTTTAAAACAAAACAAAAAATCCAACATTCAAAAAAATGAAAACCCTTTTTACTGATTTTTTTTTTTTTTTTTTTTTTTTGTTTTTTTTTGTTTTTGTTTTGTTTTTTTTTTTTTTTTTCTCTGCATCATGATTATAGTCATGTATATTTCACCCAAATCCTTCCCCTATAAAATATTGACAGTAAACAAACAAATAATAAATAAATATAAACAAAACTATAACCAAAACTAAACTAAAATTTTAAAACTTTTTCCTTAAATTAAAATTTTAAAACAAATTAAAATTAAAATTTACCTCTTCTGATAACACTCGGTGATTTTCGAACCATATCTATAATTCCATGATCAAAATTTTTTATATCACTAGATATGTAAGACTTCATAAACCCTACTCCATCCATTGAAAGTTTGCTTTCAAAAACTGCGTTCATAAAATTCTATATATATCACAAATCAGCAGATCAGTTTTTTAAATTTCAACAAAAGAAAATTTAGATTTTTACAAAAAATTTAAGTCAGTAATGATCACCGATATTTTACAAAAATATCCCTGCTTTTTTAATTTTTTCCTTAGTTAAATGTTATTTTCAGCTTTTAGATGTTAATTTCCTTATTTGCCATGGATCTCAAGTTTTTAGTTGAAAGTTTTTCCTTTGGAATTGCTGAATAAATTACGGCTGTTCATACTTACACATAACAATAATAAGAAATTATTCAGTATCCTCTTTAAAGATAAATTCACCAATTGAGTTCCTGAGGCTCAGGAAAGGGGCAAACAAATTATCAATTTTAAATGGACAGAAAATTTCAGTTTGTGTATCAACAGCAAATAAACCTAGTTAACAACAGTTTAAAAAAATTTAATTTATTTTATTGACAACTACTTCACTTTTTATAACCAAAAAGCTGAATATTTTTGATGAATTAAAAATATTATAAATCTATTAATTTGATTTTAAATTCATATTAAAATTTTGACCCTAAAGAAGCCTCTATTTTACTACCTTCTTCCTGAATGTAATCAATCCTATATGCAACACAATGTAACATCTTAATTGATTAATTTTGCACTTTAAGGACAATTAAAAGAATTAGAATTTCTTAACTTATTTACAAAAGAGTTCATAATTTTACCCCATGAGCTTGAGATGAAAAGAAATGATATGGTTACTGTAATTATTATTATATGATGTTATACCTTTTAGTGATAAAAAAATCTAACTGAAGAGTGTCATTAAATTCAAGTTAATTTTACTTAATATCAGTTAATTTTACTACTATTAAACAGATAATTTACCAATCTCCCTTTATGAAAACTGCACATATTATTTTTCTCAGAATATACCAATATATGTATTAATAAGAGAGGTGGTCAAATTTTAAATTATATAAATTATAAATAAACAAACAAATAAATAAATAAACTTATAAGTAAGATAGAAAGTAAATAATTAGAGAGTATAAATAATAAATAAATAAATAAATAAATAAATATAAAAGGATGTATCACTGAATCAATCAATAAAATGAATGAAATAATAAATGAGAGAATGAATGAATGAATGAATGAATGAATGAATGAATGAATGAATGAAGGGACTTTGTTTGATATAGGTAAACATTTGAAACCTCAAAACTACCATAAATGTTTTTCAAAAAACTTGAAATGGTTGGTATTGGTAAGTATAAGAAAAGTCTGATTATATACATACAAAAAAATGTGCTATATGATTGTGAAAGTTACAGAAAATAGTTTATTGTATAATGATTATATTTTATATTTAGCAATAAAAAATGAGTAATAAAGAATTAAATATTGAAATATTATTAATGGAATACATCCAATAATTTTAAAAACATGTATCACAATTAATTTTATGGTAGTTTGAAGATGATAAAATCTGTTGAGTTATTTATTTATTTATTTATTTATTTATTTATTTATTTATTTATTTATTTATTAAATTTTTCGATCATTATTCTGCCTGCTTAAGTGTAAAATTTCCAAATAAATAACAAATGAAAGAATAGATTGATTTAATTTTTGGAAAACTTTCGAATAGTTTTTACGTAGTAAAAAAATTGTCTGAAATATTGCAAAAAGAATTAAAAATGAACATCATAAATTATCGCCATTACTATCATGGTAATTATATATATTAAAATATTAAATTTTTCAAATCATTAGTGTCTTGTGAATTTATGGCAATGAATTACCACATGATCAATAACCATTAACTTTTGTGTGGAACTGTATACACATGATCAATAACACCTTAACTTTTGTGTGGAACTGTATACACATGATCAATAACACCTTAACTTTTGTGTGGAACTGTATACACATGATCAATAACACCTTAACTTTTGTGTGGAACTGTATACACATGATCAATAACCATTAACTTTTGTGTGGAACTGTATACACATGATCAATAACACCTTAACTTTTGTGTGGAACTGTATACACATGATCAATAACACCTTAACTTTTGTGTGGAACTGTATACACATGATCAATAACACCTTAACTTTTATGTTGAACTGTATACACATGATCAATAACACCTTAACTTTTGTGTGGAACTATATACACATGATCAATAACACCTTAACTTTTGTGTGGAACTGTATACACATGATCAATAACACCTTAACTTTTGTGTGGAACTGTATACACATGATCATTAACACCTTAACTTTTGTGTGGAACTATATACACATGATCAATAACACCTTAACTTTGTGTGGAACTGTATACACATGATCATTAACACCTTAACTTTTGTGTGGAACTATATACACATGATCATTAACACCTTAACTTTTGTGTGGAACTATATACACATGATCAATAACCCTTAACTTTTGTGTGGAACTGTAGAGAAAATGTCTGTCACATATTCCAAGAATAATGTCCCTTTTACAGGAAACTGTCAATTTATTAAAATTCCATATTCAATGGAAATAAAATCTTTCACACGAACATTACGAACATTACGGTGTAAGGTGGCAAACCCATTTAACAGTAATGGCTCTTTGATGAATGTTTTATGCATTTATGACAATGGACAGTGAGTATTTGTTCTAACCATGACAACAAACAGAACACACATGTTAAGTATCCAAGTATTGAAATAGAAACAGAAATCACCTAATTACTTGAAATAAATAACTGGTGACATATGGTTGTGGACTGCATTGGTTACAACAATATTATCATTTACACATTATTTTACATCACACAATCAGTGTAAAAAGGAAACACTGTAAGTATTTATCATATCTAATGAAGAAAGGTTAAAACACAATTGTAACTGTATAATACACCAGGAAATAATTTTAACAATACAGTTAAAACATTGGATTAACGAAAGGAAGAATTATCACTCAAACAGATTAAAACACAGATTATATATCCCTGACCCTTAGTGGAAAGTTCAAGGTTCAAAGGTCAAACTTGTCTAAACTTGCTTCAGTGTGCCAAGAAACAACACAAGTAAACACAATAATTAAAACAACAAGAGGAACAACAGGACATTGGGCTTTAAAGCTACACAAGAGGACATTTTTCAGACAACAAAAAAAAAAAAAAAAAAAAAAATTCTGACACAAAATTGTGAACATCTGAACAACAGATGATTAATTTTTTGAACAGACATTAAAGATTTATTGAAAATTTAGAAAACAGATTTTATTGTATTGGATAGATCTATTTAAATTTCAAATGATAAAGATCCCAAAAAACAATGTATAATTAAAGGTCATTCAAACCATATAAAACCATCTTCATCAGTTCAAATTTATGATTCAATGTACATGTCTGCTACATTTGGGAAAGAAGAATGGGTTCATTTTAGTTATACATTGTCTGTTCACAACTTTTTCAATGCTTTGCCAATCCCTTGGCAAAAAGTCAGTACAAAATTCATTAAAATCCCAACTAAACCTAATTTCATTTTACTCTCAATAGGTTTTCCTCAGTAAACCACATGGTAATATTTGTGCAAAATAGTTATTGCCAATATTTATGAAAAAAATTAGCTGACATTTTCCAATATATACAATGGTGTTATCAAAATCTACAACAACCAAACAATCTGCACCAATTGCAATGTTATATGCAATTAATCACATAGTTAACTGGGTAAACCCATTTTTGTATCTATCTGACATATATCCTAGTAAGAACTCAGCCATTTCTACTCCAAAACTAACCAACTCTACCCACCCAGAAGTTATTGATTTAGGGATGTCCGTTATTTGTAGCTTTCAAAAGACACAAAAACTTTGCTAATAGATTAGATACTGTTTTAAAAACAAGGGGGTTTTAATATGATAGAATTTAAATAGTTCAATTACAACATGCACCAGGAAATAATTACTATAATAACACTTAAATACAGAACAAGGGTTTAAAACAGTTGTAACCATGCTAATTGTTTCTATACTGAGGTCGTATAACTGACAACCTTACAGAACTAATCTCTTACCTGCCGGTAAACTTATTTTCCTTTTGCTATCTAAAGTGGTTGTAACATTTTAATTGTTTAAGTCTCATATATTATATAAAAAATTAAAGTGTTTTTGTGTACAAATCATTGGCAGGCACTGCCAGGTGGTACAGTTTATTGCGATTCATTGCCAAGGGTTGTATGATCCTCGGTGTTGATTTGGTAAATTTTCTGAGATGATTTTTATTCTGCCTATGCCCCAAGCTGTATAAGCTCAATATACTAGAAAAGTCTCTTCGATGCAACTTGAAACAGAGGAACACTGTATTAGTGCATGAAAGACACTGTAGTAGAGTTTAAACAAGAGGGCCATGAAGGCCCTGGGTGCTCACCTGAAAATGATGTACATTTAGCTTGATTTTGGCAAACTGGAGCTTCTATTTTTAAAACAGATTTTTCCTATATTTTGAACTAGTGACCTACCTATTGACCCAACATGACCAATATACAAACTTGAGCTAGCTTTTGTCAGGAGGATCAACCTCAGCAAGTTTGATGAAGATTGGTCTATAATCAGATGTGTTAACAAGGTTTTTATATAATCTGACCTAGTGACCTACTTACTGACCCAACATGGCCAACATATGAACTTTGTCAAGAGGATCATTCTGAGCAAATTTGATTAAGATTGCATTTAAATTGTGGCCTCAGGGGTGTTAAAAATTAAAAGTTGACCCAGGACAGATGACGGACAACACACGACCGACAATGACTTTGTGCTCAGGTGAGCTAAAAAGAGTTGCCCCATTTTGTCTACCAAAGAGGACGCTTACAACTAAAACTGATTAAAGCAGACAAAGTGAATTAGAAAATAAGTATTTCCAGACTCTGGAATGAGTAATCTTTTCCAAAAATTGTCAACAATATTTTCAATGAAAAAATGTGGAGCCTGAGCGACATTTTGGTCTAAAAGACTGGCTTACAGATCACAGTGTCTCTCCAATCCAATTCAGACAGATTCTGAAGAATGTTTGATGGAATTGGTTTTTCTCCTGGTACTCAGTACTCAAGGTTTCTTCAATCCCAGAAATGACCCCATAGGTTTAAGTGAAAGAATCTTGCCTGGAGCAAACAACCACATTACCCACTCTACTCCTTTAAAATGCAATAACAATGACAATTATTTTTTGCTTTAAAAACAAAGTTTGATAAGTTTTTTTTTGTTTTTTTTTTTGTTGTTTGAGTCAAAGCCTGAAGTAATCCACTAACCTTTCAGAACAGAACTGAAGGTTTGGGATTCCAGGTTTTGTGGCAAAAGATACAGTGATCTACATGCCAGTAATCAAGATCGATGTGGTCTCCCAAGACCCCATTCAAGCCCTGCACCATGTTGTCTCCAAGACCCAATCCAGGCCTTGCAGGTATTATATATATTGGTACCATAAGTTCTACTAGAGAATTCTATAACACATTCGACTAGATCTGACTTACAAAAGTAATAGCCAATACTTACATTTAAATGAAGGTTTTCTTTTTGGCTCTGACTTTGTGTCCTCTTGACTAGTACTCCGGACTACTCTTAAATTGGACTCCATACCACTAGAACCCTGAAAACAGGATAAAAAAGGATATCACAGAAATATGAGGTCCAATAGTCTGAATGCTCAACTTAGTGATATCTCCTTATATAGGTTTGACTTTGCTTGATATTATAATCAAGGGACAATCACATGAAGTTATCATGTTGAGAACATGAGGTTATATTGCAGAACCTCTAAAACTAGAGATTTTAACTACCATGTTATGGGATTTTAACTTGACTGAAATAATTAACTCCTCTGGGGAGATTTTCTTATCTTAAATAGAAACCCATAAAGTCTGCAACAAGGATGACAAAGTTGAATTTCATGTAACAGAACAAAAACACTAATATGCTACATAAAATTGGCATGGGCAAGCAGTTTGCATCAGAGACTTGTGAAAACCTGGTGGTATATGCCTGAACAGAAAAGATAGTGCCTGGCTTTCTGGACAGAAAATATGCTGGACATGTACTTGACATACATGTATGTTTGACATGTACTGGTCATGTGCTAGACATGTACTTACCAAATCTGCTACTGCTAATTCTAACTGCATAAACCAAATCAATAGAGTCTTTTCATCATCATTTTGTAGAACATACTGATCCCCTGTCCTCGTCGATACCTGCATTAAACAAAACATATACCGATTGAATTATCTATCACTGTCCCTATATATATATATATATATATATATATATATATATATATATATATATATATATATATATATATATGTCCTTGATTTTTAGTACCAACAAGGAAACAATTGTTGGGAGACTAAAAATTTTGAACTTCCTCAAAAATCAGTTCTTTTAAACCAATTTTTATTTATAAATTATTTTATATGAAACACATGTTGATTCAGGTTTGGTTGCTCTTGATACATGAACATTTTTATTTTGCATATGGAAAAATATTTTTACCTTTATGTGATTACCAAGAGAGAGAGAGAGAGAGAGAGAGAGAGAGAGAGAGAGAGAGAGAGAGAGAGAGAGAGAGAGAGAGAGAGAGACACAGAGAGAGCGTGTGTGTGTGTGTGTGTGTGTGTGTGTGTGTGTGTGTGTGTGTGCATATATGTGTGTGTGTTAAAGAATATCTTCAGTTCAATATAGTGGAACTCTTCTATTATGTAAGTTAAAAAAAGTGTAACAACTGTCCTTAAAATTATTGGACCTTTGCCTAGGTGGGCTAGTTACTTACCCGTACAACTGTCTTTTTATTGGAAGAATCTTTAGATATTTTAGCTATTTGAGCATCCTGTAATGGAACAATAAAGTCTGGTTTTCCGTGAGGTGATCCTGGTTGACTGGTTGATGCTTTTTTATCTTTGTAGAATATAATATTAGTTTTAGCTAGGACTACATAGGAAGTGTTCCAATTTTTTCTGAAATAAAAAGTTGTTCATGTAAAGAATCACAGGAAGTTGATGTGTATATGTGCTTTTATTAAACAAACTGTGGTCCTGGGTTAGTGCTTAAGTTTGCATTTACAGATATGATCCATGTAGTATCTCTCATCATGACAGTTATACATTATATATTATATGCATTATAATTTTCGTAAAAGTAAATTTAAAAAAAGGTCAAATAAAAAAAAAAATGATTTCTTTTCTTTTCCTTATCTCTATATAAAAGGATGACTTTTGAAACTGTCATAGCATTTTCTAAACATATGCTACTATGCTTTTTATGATCAAAGGGAGACAATTCATTCTGGAGACAAGGGAGATCATTCACTTTATGTAGAAATTTGATTTAAGTTAATGGGGTTTTACATCACAGTCAAGAATATTTCACTTATATTGTGATGTCACCAGCTAAAAAAGTCACAGAAATTTTTACCTTTGCAGTGTGCATAGTATATGTAAAGGCAGAAACATTTGATATAACTTACTTGACTTTTTTACCACTTTCTAATACTTTCTTTACTTTCAATGAGCCAGTTAGTGGTTCTTGCTGAAACCAAAAATTTATAAAGCATTAGACTTGCAAGTTATTTTGTTTGCATTGAATTACTCACAAATACAGGTAGTTTACCCCCTGGCAACATTAGGTATATAAAAAGGACAAGAGTAAAAGTTATCAAAGTGATTTCAATTTTTTTGGGGGGTCTAAGGCCTTCCTAAAAGCATTTACAATGATTTACTAATCTTATCTTTTCTCTGATGGCATAGTACAACTTTTTCAGAAACATTCCGAAATTTCAGGCCTTGACTAAGGCTTTAAAACAAAAATATAAGTGCTGCCATCTTTTTAGAATCTTATGAATAAACCAAAGTCAGTTTGTGTTGACTTTGTGTTATTGCTGGTATTTATTTATTGTTATCAAAAACCTGGACCCTGGATAACTGGAAGATACCTATACCAGTACCACAAAGGTTTGGATAACTGGAAGATACCTATACCAGTACCACATAGGTTTGGATAACTGGAAGATGCCTATACCAGTACCACATAGGTTTGGATAACTGAAAGATACCTATACCAGTACCACAAAGGTTTGGATAATTGGAAGATACCTATACCAGTACCACATAGGTTTGGATAACTGGAAGATACCTATACCAGTACCACAAAGGTTTGGATAACTGGAAGATACCTATACCAGTACCACATAGGTTTGGATAACTGGAAGATACCTATACCAGTACCACAAAGGTTTGGATAACTGGAAGATGCCTATACTAGTACCACATAGGTTTGGATAACTGGAAGATACCTATACCAGTACCACATAGGTTTGGATAACTGGAAGATACCTATACCAGTACCACAAAGATTTGGATAACTGGAAGATACCTATACCAGTACCACAAAGGTCTGGATAACTAGAAGATGCCTATACTAGTACCACATAGGTTTGGATAACTGAAAGATACCTATACCAGTACCACAAAGGTTAAAGTTTTTTTGGATTTTCAACCAAACAAGACTTCTCTGACAACATGACTAGTCTTCTTTCAACAACATTACAAGTATACAAACCTATTTTGCAACAAACTTTTAAACAATCTTTGTTTGGTTTGCCAATAACAAGAATGATTATACTTAACTATTTACAAAATATATAAATGGCAGATCTAGTACGGTACACTGATAAGTTATGAAGGTTAAATTACTAAAAAGGACCAATGGGCCTGTATTGCTCATCTGGATATAGCAACAATAACTTTAAAAGCTAACAACTAATGTCTATATATAGATAATTTAAAAAGAGCCAAAATTCATGTATTTAAAGAATGCATGAGAATGGAAAAAATTCACAAAAAATGCTGTGGTTTGTCATGGTTTTTTTTTTTTTATTTTAGTACCTACCTGTGCCAATTGCTGACCAACTATTATTGGTTGTTGAGGTCTATCATTAGGACTCTAAACATGAAAAATACATATACATGTAAATTATAATTGTATAAGTTACATTATAAATAAAGCAGTCATGTATATTTTATTTTGTTATATTTTTACAAAAATATCACTACTACGAAATTCTTTAATATTTCTGTATATTCATTTTTAAAATGATAAGAATTCTGGATGGAAATTTTTAAAACAATTTTTTTCAAAACACTCGATTAACAAGCTACAAATTTAAACCACATTCGGTAAAATATAAAGTTACAGGAGTAAAAGTGAGACCAGTTAGTCTGGAAGAATAAGCTTCTTTCAAGTACACTTGGTACACTTAAACTTTTTTCATCAAACAAGACAGGTTTATTTGTTTAGTTAAACAGCTTCCAGCTCTAAAATCTATTAATTTTGGTAAAATTGAACAAATGTTAACTAAATATAACCCTATAAGTGACTGAAGGATGAGGATCTCTCCCATATTGTAAAATAAAAAAGCTCAAATGTGCCAAATGTCCTTGATTTTTTATTTTACACTTATATAAATAAATGGACATTAGCCAATATCAAATATAAATTTGTTAAGGTATAAGTTATTATTAGAATAAATTAATTAAAAGTCTTCGTTTAGTGTCTGAAGCTTGTCAAACTAAAGAAAATTAACCTACAATAAAGATTTAATTGTTAATATGTGAACTTTATATTACTAGCAAGATACAAGCAAGAAAAAAGATGCAAAAATAAACTACAGCTAATTAAGTAATTGAATACTGTTATATTGAAATTTTATTTTGTTTTTGATGAAATGAATGTATGGGAAATCTAAATATACATGTATATAAATACTGGATCTGTGTTTCTTCTTTGCATGCTATGATAAATCCTGACAGATCTTAAATATGGCATCTACATAATTATATTATGATTGCAGGGCAGGATACAATTATATAAATTAAATAAATTAAAGAAATCTTACATCTTACATCTGCATATATAAACAGTGATTACAAAGTGATATAAATTTTTAACCAAGATATGAAATTGTTCTAAAAAATTGACCTTAACAACAAACAAAATGCTGTCATTGGTTGTCTTCCTTTTTTTTTTTTTATTCCATTCCAACAATTTTAATGACAACATCATTTCTAACATCAAATTGTTGAGAACACATTTAATGACAACATCATTTCTAACATCAAATTGTTGGAAACACATTCAATGGCAATGTCATTTCTAACATCAAACTGTTGGAAACACATTCAATGGCAATGTCATTTCTAACATCGAATTGTTGAGAACACATTTAATGACGTCATTTCTAACACCAAATTGTTGAGAACACATTTAATGACAATGTCATTTCTAACATCGAATTGTTGGAAACACTTGTAATAGAAACATTATTTCTAACATCAAATTGTTGGGAACACATTCAATGACAATGTCATTTCTAACATCGAATTGTTGGAAACACTTGTAATATAAACATTATTTCTAACATCAAATTGTTGGGAACACATTTAATGACAATGTCATTTCTAACATCGAATTGTTGGAAACACTAGTAATAGAAACATTATTTCTAACATCAAATTGTTGGAAACACATTTAATGACAATGTCATTTCTAACATCGAATTGTTGGAAACACTAGTAATAGAAACATTATTTCTAACATCAAATTGTTGGGAACACATTTAATGACAATGTCATTTCTAACATCAATTTGTTGGAAACACTTGTAATAGAAACATTATTTCTTACATCAAATTGTTGGGAACACATTTAATGACAATGTCATTTCTAACATCGAATTGTTGGAAACACTTGTAATAGAAACATTATTTCTAACATCAAATTGTTGGAAACACATTTAATGACAATGTCATTTCTAACATCGAATTGTTGGAAACACTTGTAATAGAAACATTTTTTTTAACATCAAATTGTTGGGAACACATTCAATGGCAATGTCATTTCTAACATCGAATTGTTGGAAACACTTGTAATAGAAACATTATTTCTAACATCAAATTGTTGGGAACACATTTAATGGCAATGTCATTTCTAACATCGAATTGTTGAGAACACATTTAATGACAACTTCATTTCTAACATCAAATTGTTGAGAACACATTCAATGGCAATGTCATTTCTAACATAGAATTGTTGGAAACACTTGTAATAGAAACATTATTTCTAACATCAAATTGTTGGGAACACATTCAATGGCAATGTCATTTCTAACATCGAATTGTTGGAAACACTTGTAATAGAAACATTATTTCTAATATCAAATTGTTGGGAACACTAGTAATAGAAACATCATTTCTAACATCAAATTGTTGGGAACACATTCAATGACAACATCTTTTCTAACTTCAACTTGTTGAGAACACTTTCATATCAGGTTTAAAATTAAAGGTTTTACACAAGGTTAACAGACATTATGAAAAAGTAGTCAAGCTGCTTAAATAGCAATCAACAAAGCTCAAGATCAGCTTCTTAATTACATTGAATATGTTAATATTTTTCTGAGAGACATTCAAGTATGTATGGGTATTGAATCTATAATAAATTCTGCAGATATAAAAAAGAATAATTCATGTTCTATCTAGACACATACCTATCTAGGTAGGTATATACATGTATACATATTTCTATATATTTTATAATTATTATATGTTATGTCTTACATCCAGAGAGAGCATGTTCGCCGGCAAGGTCGACGATTTGGGAATTAATGGTCCTGCAGCCGAAGGAGGGTGAAAGCTAAGGTGAGATTCGAGATACATAGACCGAGTTTTTAAGCGATCCTGGAGTTTTGGGGGTATTGTTCTTGATACTTTGCTATTACTCTCCAGCTCCGAAATGTTGTCATCCGGAGAAGACATGTCTCCGTTTGACTTAGCTTCAGTTACAATCTGTAAACAAAATCACATGATTCAAGGTTAAAAGTTTTTCAAATATTACAAGTTTACTTAAGAGAATCAATAAAGCCAGTGTCTGGAATTAGACTAACATTTTATACAGCTTGAGATTTCTAGTTTTTATCTTTACCATAATAGCATGTAAGAAAATTTACAAAACATCTAATGTACAATTGAAAATTGTAGTTTCCAATGAAATGTAACAAGTCTTAGAACTGCAAATAGACTACATTTTTAACCATAGATAGATATTCTGCTAGTATGGAATGCCTTGTAAATAAACTATAAGTATATATAATTTCTGAAACAGAAACAGAATTTTGCTAACTTAAATACAACTTGTATTGTTTCCACTGGTTCACAAAGAGTTACTCAATAATGTAGTTGTAGATTTATCATTATAAACTAAAATCATATCATTGGATGTTAATAATTAGGTTAAAGGTCAAGGTCAAAGGGACATTTATAATTTGTACAGATGAACTTCATAAAAGACATTTATTCAAAATGACAAAAGGTGAAAATGTCAGTTGAATTATCTTGAACTTTCATGATTAACTTAGTGTAATAAATATTTTATTTTTAATAAGAATTTTTTAGAATAAGTAAACCACAAAATCCATCCCAGAGGAATGTGGAATTTCAGAATTGTTCAGGTATTTCCAAGTTCCTCAGGAAAGCACAAATTTGATTTAGATATTAGCCATCCCGTCATGTGATTAGATTTATTTTGTTAATCATACAATATATAAATTAAATTAAACAGACATTATGTTAACATTCTAGTAATGATAAATATAGAGAAAGGGTAATTTAGAAACAGAATGATTATCAACAGAATTAGTGAATACATAAGTGAGATTTAAAATATACTATGTAAAATAAAATTAAAATAAAACAAGTACAGCTTTGTAGGGTGAGGAACCATTAAAGACTGAATTGTCAATGGATTTGAAAAGAAAGACTTATTCTTTTGCCAACAATAAATAAATAAATAAATAAATAATAACAAGGCATCACAAGTGATACTCATACCTTTGCAATGGAGTATTGTATAATATTGTTTTTTCAAAGAATCAGCTATATTTAGCTGCTAATTTGCATATTGCACTAAAAACATACAAAAGGAAAAAGTTACCAAAGAACCCATAAAATATATTACATGTCCATAGTTCTTCTTTGTATAGACCAAATTTTAACCAAATTGATGAACAAATAGATAAGTAATGGCCTTGTTTTTCTATTTATAGTAATGGCAGCCATTTAGGATTTTGGATCTGGCTAAAACACAAACACGTCTGAGATATTACCATAATTAACCCACGTATAAAGTTTAATGAAGTTCTGTTGAAAAATAAGCTTGTTAGAGCTGACAAGGAAAGTAACATAGTACATATGGGACAAATCCTACATCCTCTCCAAATTTTGTTTGCGAGGAGATAATAAAAGATAATTTATGTCATGAATTGAGCATATATTATCCCTTTATCTTTGGAATTATATTGAATATTTTTCAATCTTGGAACCTGCAACATTTTACCTAACATAAAGTAACATGATAAGGCATATTATATACAATGTGTATATATACTGTACATGTATATATATGTATAAGAAAGAGCAACCTGTGAATATGCAATAGGTTTTAGCAAACAAATTGCACTTGCAATAATGAAAACAGATACAAGACACAAGGAGCAATAATGTAGAGTTGAGGTTGTTATTCAGAAAATTCATAATGTTCATCACATACAAAATGAGCATGACCAACAAGCAATAAAAATCATTCATATTTATAAATTATTATCAGGTATAGACAAGATCAAGAGATGGTTCTACATTAAGTAAACAGCTACATATTAAATAGTAATAGATTAAGTCATAATTACTAAACTATGGATACAGCTAATAACATAATTTTCTGGAATACCGGTTATTCAACCCTCAACCCTTGTTTAGACCCAATTTTTTTATTATTTTTTTTTTTTTTTTTTTCAACTGAAAATTCAAATGGGAAAAGTGGAAATAACTCCTTCAACAAAATGTATAAAATATTAAATAAATACTTTAGCAATGACCTCCAATACTAGATGTATGACAAATTCAATTTAATACATATGTTATTTGGGAGTATAAAAGGGCATTACTCTATGACATTATGAATATACAAGAAACTGAATAAACCAAGAGTGAAATAGCTAAAATCAATCTTTTTGATTTATCATTTTTAACAATATTTTAAAATTGTTTTGACTAAGAAATGAAATACTAGCAGATAAATTAAAGATTAAGCAGACAGACATATGCTAAATATAGTAACAGAAAAACAAACTGAATATCCATGGCAACATTACCTTTGGTAATTCCCAGACTGTTTCATTTCCACCAACTTTATAATAATAGGTTTTACCATTTTCTTTAAGCACACTCTTACACCACTAAAAAAAATAAAAATAAATAATTAACAGGAATTCAACAGATTTAAATGTCTTGCCTGGTTAGTTTTTGATCCAGTAGAAAATACATTACTTTAACATAAACTTTCACATTTTGACAAGCCGTCGCCACTGACACCAGAAAAGTAACACCTAAGTCTCGCCTTATAGCAAAGCCAGGCTCCACAAAAATAAATAAATGAAAATGAATAAATTAGTCAATAGATTATCAATCAATCAAATCCAATTAAAAAATAATGGTTATTGGTTTAACCCCTAGCTTGACTGTGTGGTATATAATGGAGCAAGTCCTCTATAAATGTGCTGGTCCAGATTACTCAACTTATATATATAACAGGTACCAGTAATGACACCTGACCTGATGATAAGTTTTCCTATTCAAAAAAGAAACTGGTACTCCTAGTGGCACCAGAACCAGATTACACAAGGCTTTAACTTACTAATGTCCTTGAGATCTGCTTTAAATAGACTGATTAAAGCTTGAAACTTTTTACAAGAAGTCTACAAGTATGTGTAAAAAAAAACTATACCAAATCTCCATTAAAAGAGACTGGCAATTACAAGTTTTGTTGGGTAAAAGAAAAGTTGCTTTTAATATACTTTAATTAAGGCAGACTCTTAATTCAGAGAAAGTTTGCCTGAGCATGATTTGAAAATAGACTTTAAGAAGCACTGTGGTCAGTAAGCCAAGCTTAAGACAACTCAGCCACCCAGGCAACAACTATACTGGAAATTTTCTCATGTTTAACATAATTGGGTGATACATACAACATACAACACAATGTGAATTAGTAAATCATGATCACAAAATTCATCATTTTTAGGACAACATTAAATCATGTAATTCCTTATGATCATCCGACACATACATTAGGAGTTACCGTTGTTTACCACATTGTTTCAATGTTATCAGTGGTTTTGTTTGCCTAAAATTACCACCGAATAAAGGTAGTTTCCCCTTGAGAAATAAGACTAAAATTTCCCAATTTGACAACTAAAATTCCCCAAAAGGCAACAGTGACACACAATCAAATAGTTTAAGTTAAATCCAGTTGTCCAAAACTGTTCTGACAGACAAAAAATGTTAGATATTGTCACAATATAAGATCTTTGCAATGAATTTCAAAATTCTGAGCATAATATGTGACATAAAAAGGGTCCAAATTTTCCCAATCTAAAAGGTAGAAGGTAGTTTTTAAAAACCATAGCAAAATCACTGGTTATGTTGTTTTTTTTCACTACAGCATACATTTTTATATGTGCAAAGCTGGGGGTTCAGTTATAAACAGTAAATACTTACATGTATCCAAGAAATACACCAATGGATAACAAATAATTTTTATCAAAAACATGAATACCAGTACTTTCTTACCATCAATTGTCCATAATATAATATATTGGCTTACTACTGTTGCAAAACATTCCAGTGACTCAAGCATACAACATACATTCACATTTCATACAAACATTTTAATGACAAAGATGAAGATTGTAAGATTATAACCAGTACCAGTAATTATCAATGTTTCTAATACCAATGTGAAAGATAAATATATGTGTTAAGTAAATGGTGTCTTTTTTTAAAACATATTTTCTTAAAAATTTTGAAAGAATATAAATTTTAAATAAAAATTATTACCAGTACTAGCTAAACAGTCTGAAAACTAATTCTGTTTTACCCAACTAAGTTAATTTTTACCAGAAATAGCATCCTGTCACTTCATTATTGACATGTTTATATGTATATACAAAATTTTATAACAACAGGCCCAATTAAACTTTTCCACTTAGGGACCGTCGATGCCAAATATGGTTCTATTTCAGGTGTAATAGTTTCAGAGCAGTTTATTTGCATATTCAGCTAGTTATGAGCTATTTATAAAATGCAAGAAAAATGTGTTACTTACATTGTATATTAAATGGCTATCCGTCTTCTCTCAATATAAATCAAAATTTGACTAAATTCATTGACAATTAAACCTGTAACGGCTAAAAATGGATGCCTAAATATTTACCTTTTCATTATTTGATTGGTTGATATAAAACATTTCGTCCCCGGATTCTTCTATGATCCATCCATCAGGCAAACTGTCTGATTTTCTTTGGATCCTAACTGCTGGAACCTGTTTAGGTTTTAATCTCATCTTTCTATCTAATTCTTCAGCCTGAAAAGCAATGTAGATGGCAGTGTCAAGAAAACATAAGAGGCACTTTTAATGCAATTTACATTCACATATACTGATGATACAATCATGGAAATATGAAATGTACATATATAAATTCTGTGATACTTAACAATTGGTTTATATGTATGTAATACTATATATATATATATTATATATATATATATATATATATATATATATATATATATATATATATATATATATATATATGATGCTGAAACTAAAATATACATGTACAGAGCTTTCACTGAAATATAGTATTGTCAATTAATACATAAAGCTCATATTTTAAGGGTTCAAAAGAGAAATATACCAGAAATTGTTACTGAAATACTGAGATTTACATGCCAATCATATAGTAAAAGTTGATCTTCATCTCAATAGTATACATATAGTTACTATTTATTTGATTCAAAAACATGATCTATAAAAATACTACAACTACTAATAATAAAGGAAAGATTAGTCTTACACTAATCTCAGTAATTTTCATTTGTTTGTTTACACAATCAATCTGTCCATTTTATGGCTGTTACACAATAAATTAAAGATGGATATTTCATTGAATATTCAATAACTTTATACATAAATTGACTATCACCCACCCACCCTACAACAAACAAACAAACAAACCCACCACCCACCCACTAACCAACCAATAGACTAACCAACCCACCAACCAAACATTTTTTAACAACATACAAATCAATCAATCAACCAATCATAAGACAAAAATTATTATAGATATATTTTTTCAATAACAAAAAGTTGAAATAATTTGATGAAACATTTTTTGCTATAGTATTAGGGACTCGAACACACAACCTACAATACAGTTAGTCTATCCTTGGTTAAAAATAACCTCTGAACTAACCAAATGATACAAAAAACAAACTTGTTCAAATGTTGTATTAATCTAACACATGTCACTATACATAGGTGTATTTTAATAAGCTTAACTTGAAATTTGAACTGCCAGTTGGAAGTAAAAGTGTTTTACGCCAGAGTTAGAATCTCACTTAATCAAGATAGTCTGTTCTGGGATGGTGAAGTGAATTTATGCCAGAGTTAAGAATCTCACTTTATCAAGAAAGTCTGTTCTGGGATGGTGAAGTGAACTAGAGCAGCCAAACATAACCAACGGTCTTTGGCAAATGAACAGACAAACTTTTTCACACCAGGATCTTTCAGAGCAAATTTTCAAATCTAAGGATTAAAAGTGCTATGTTTTGTACATGTGTATAACAAGGCTTTATCTAGACCTATTAGCCACCAAATCCTAAAGTAATTACTGATTTTCATTTTGAAATGCATTTACAAAACATGTACAAATATTTAAAGTTTTTTTTTAATATTTTTCTCATATGTAACAAAACTTACCAATACTTTAGATAACACCATGGCAGCACAATAATCCTTATGTGAAAGTACTGAATAAGTCATGATGTCACATACATACATCAAAAATTTTACGAAAAATGTTCAAAATTTTACATATATTTCACTTGTACTGGAAATAAATCTCTTCAAAATATTTAGTTTATATTCCATAAATTAATATAAGAATCATACAAACTTTAAATTTTTCAACAATATTTTCAAAATATTTTATTCCTATTCCATCAGTTCAACACACAGTATTTAAAATTTAAAATTTTTACAATTGCACCCAAAACATTGTGTCCATAATTTTTTTCAATTCATCCAGAAATTAGAAATAACCACACTTAAATAACGTTTAAATCTTGAAGTACAGATCTTCAGTTAAATAATCAAATTTTAAATTTAAATAAATATTTTCAATCAGCCAGTTGTCATTTAAAGCAGTTTCAGCAACATTAATAAATAACACGCCAAACACAGCTATCAAAATATTATACGAACATTTCCATAAATTCATCCAGAACATAAAATACGCTTGTATCTTACAAACTTAGAGTTTTACATAAATATTTTCAAAATACCATGTACATATTCCGTGTACGAATTCCACAAATCAAACTAAGTAACCTTGTACGAACAACCTAAACGAATAAATTACTTAATAAATCAGTTAATTAGTATACATATTTACAAACATAAAACCAATAAGTGCCAATAAATATCGTGTACTTTCAGTAGATACCAAGCCTTATGATACTTTTTACAGAAAAACAGTTGATTACTTCAAATAAGTTTATTCATCCTGTTTACTTGGTAAAAGTTATCAAATTACTTCGACTTACCCCACATTTTGACTGTAGGAGTTCATATTAACTGTAGAAGTTCAGGAAGAGGAAAAAGAGTCGTCGTAAGATAACTAAAGTACATTTTAAATCCTTAAATACATTACTGGAGGAATTTCCTTCTGACATTTTGTGGTAATTTATTAAGTAACTTAGTATCAATTGCATATTATTATGAAAAGTAAATAAAATGATTAATATACAAGATATATAAATCCATGGTAATCCAAATCTGTCCTTTGATTGACTGATTGATAAGTGGGTTGATAAGTCAGTTGATTATTGAATGACTGAATGAATCAATTGACTTCATTGTTGACTGAGTGACTGACCAATTAACTGATTGACTGATTGTTACATGATTAATCATTGAATGACAAATTGGTCACTATTTTTCGTGTATTATTTGATCATTTATAGCCTTGGATTAACAGTTTTATTAAGATTAAATCAAATGTCATACCTACTCCATGAAGCATTGATTAATCATCTCATGATGGTAAAAACAAACTTATAAAAAAATTTTTTTATTTTTCTCATCAACTTGTTCTGGTACTGGGTTTTTTCTTGCACAATATTATAAAATTTCACTATATCTATGAAACATGATAGTCATCAAATACAGACCTCATTCTTGAAGACACAAGTAACCAAGGACATACATGTAACTGGTAACCAAGTATATAACTGGTTACCAAGGACATAATTGTTAACCAAGGACATAACTAGTATCAAAGGATAAAAATGGTAACAAAAGACATAACTGGTAAAAAGGATATAACTGGTAACCAAGTATATAACTGGTAACCAAGGATAGAGCTAGTATCAAAGGATAAAACTGGTAACAAAAGACATAACTGGTAAAAAGGATATAACTGGTAACCAAGTATATAACTGGTAACCAAGGACATAGCTAGTATCAAAGGATAAAACTGGTAACAAAAGACATAACTGGCAAAAAGGATATAACTGGTAACCAAGTATATAACTGGTAACCAAGGACATAGCTAGTATCAAAGGATAAAACTGGTAACAAAACACATAACTGGTAAAAAGGATATAACTGGTAACCAAGTATATAACTGGTAACCAAGGACATAGCTAGTATCAAATGATAAAACTGGTAACAAAACACATAACTGGTAAAAAGGATATAACTGGTAACCAAGTATATAACTGGTAACCAAGGACATAGCTAGTATCAAAGGATAAAACTGGTAACAAAAGACATAACTGGTAACAAAGGATATAACTGGTAATCAAGGATATAACTGGTAACCAAGGATAAAAGTAGTAACCAAGGACATAACTGGTAACAAAGGATAAAACTTGTAATCAAGGACATAACTGGTAACCAAAGATATAAATGGTATCCAAGGATAAAAGTTGTAAGCAAAGATAAAACTGGTAACCAAGGATAAAAGTAGTAACCAAGGATAACTGGTAGCAAAGAACATATTAAATGGTAATCAAGGATATAAATACCTAGGATATAAATGGTTACCTAGGATATAAATGGTTACCAAGGATAATGTGGTAACCAAGGATAAAACCAGTAACCAAGAACATAACTGGTAACCAAGGATATATACTGGAAACAAAGGAGATACTTAACTGGTAATGGTAATACATGATTGTATAAAACATTTCTTTCAAATTCTGTTCTAACAGTAATCAGCTAAGTGTTAATGTTTTCTGTTTAATAAAAACGCAACTTAAGATCAGCAACATGTAAAATATTTTTAAATGTTGTAAAAATTGGATTTTTATTTTTTTTTTTTTTTTTTGCATGTACACTCCACAATTATATAATTGACATTTTTTTCACATGACCTGGAGAATCTATAATGATGTACATGTTAATTTTAGGTACATTGTATTTATAATCAAAGTTAAGAAACTGACATTGTCACATGACCTAGGGATCTTAAATTCCCGTTGTTTCAAATGAGTATGACTTGGGGTATTGAAGCTGGTAATTATATACATAATAAAGTTGATAATTTTAACATGACCTAGAAACCTGCCTATGGGTCTATTAAATGCATGTTAATTTATGTACAGGTATAAAATCAACATCAAATAATTGTACTGAAGCTGGTTATTTTAGTAACAATTGTGACATTTAAATCTCATTTCTCCAAATTATATGGGAAGTAATTCCCATTACACCTGTCAAAATCTGATCCGACTTCCTGGTTATATGACACAATTATATAGAAACATCTGAGTGCAACAAGAAATTCACACTTTTTAATTTGGTTCATCACTTTACCTACTACCCAGTGTTAAATTTGTGGTGATCTGGGCTTCGAAAAAAAGCCATGTTTGAAACATTAGGTCCATAAAATAACAAAACTTAGGTAGCATTTTTTTTAAAAAGACTAGTGATAATTAAGACAAAGAAATATTTAGTTGGAAAGGGGTAGATATGGATTGATTTAAATTTAAACCAAAATATATGGAGAAAGATAAATTGTAGAACAGTTGATTAACTTATATCTCAACAAAGAGGCAACAGAGGGGCCTAGGTGGGCCCACAGACTGTTTTTTTTTTTTTTTTTTTTTTTTTTTTTTTTTTTTTTTTGGGGGGGGGGGGGGGGTTAATGATTATTTTGAGGTCAGGGGGCATAATTCTCTAGATTAACACTGACAGCTACCATTAGCTGATTAAGGCTGATACTTGCACTTTAATTAAATAAATCAATGGCAGTAATAACAAGAGACCCATGGGCCTTAACGCTCACCTGAAGGTATGTCTAATACTGTTTGCAAAGTGCAATAGACAATATATTAAGTACAGAAACTTTAAAAGTTTTCTCAAGTTAAGAACTCCCACAAAACTTAATCAGAAATATATCCACTCACAATACTCCCACAAAACTTAATCAGAATATATCTACTCACATTTCATTTATATGTAGCTTATATAATATACATGAAGTAACTGTAGTGCAATGAATAATGTCCAAATCATTAATCAATTTCAGTATACTTATGCAGCTATGTCCTTGACCTTTGAACATATATGACCTCGAACCACATATGATTGTCATATCAATACCTACAATATTCTACTATACATGCCTATAAAGTTAATAGTTTTCAAGATAATTAGTAATTTAAGTCTTTTTGCAGCTGTGACCTTGACCTTTCAAAATATGACCTTGATCCATATATCAAAATGATCATCATGTCAATACCTATTCTAATATACATGCCTATAAAAAAAGTTAATAGTTTTCAAGATATAGTGACAAATATATAATTTTTAACAATTTACCCACTCAGTGCCTTACAATTTCCCCATTTTGAGCCCCATGGCTACCATTTGTGCAAATCTGAAAATAGATGACCTAAGGATGTTATAAATGGAATAACTAAGGTACATCTCTTGTAGATTCAGAGGAGAAGATTTTAAAGTTTTTCACTATTTCCCCAAATGGGACATAACTCCTTCATTTGTGCAAATCTGAAAGGGCTTCACCCAGGCATGATGGTTACCAAGTTTCATTTAATTTGGCCCAGTGGTTTTGGAGGAGAAGATTAAGATGTAAAAAGTTTACACAAGACGCATGATGCAAGACGGACGAAGATGGATAGCAATAGCTCATCTAAGCTTTCAGCTCAGGTGAGCTAAAAATCAATACAACTGTACATGTATATACATGTATTTATATATCAGAAGGAAGCATGAAGATTTACAAACATGTACATGTATTTGAAATCCTTATGTTACAAAAACATTATCTGAATTATCTTTAACCACAAATAAGCAATACTATTACATATATACATGTATATATAACCAACACGAGAAGATTTTCAAACTTGGATTTAAAATTCTTTAACATAAACTTAAACCTTGACACATACAACATCTGAAACCAACAACTGGTTTTTATGGGTATAAGCTTTATAAATGATTTACACAGCTGAAATTGACATTTTCATTAAAGAAAAAAAGTCCCAAGATATATTACTTAGTTATATATAGATCTGATTCATTGTCATATTATTAACCATGTTTAATATATATATATATATGTATGTATATATAAAAGTTAAGGTGAAGTGGTGTGGGGTGATATGGAATATTAATTTTTATGCCCCATTTAAGATTTTTTTCACCTACCAGTATATTGAGGATGCTTTAGTCAGTACTGACATGACAGATAAAACTTAAATTCCAAAATAAAACAAAAATCCAACAACTGAGCTGACAAACTTTCTTACACTAGAAACTGAAAGAACTGGATTTGAAACTAGGTCAAGTAAAAGAAGTAGTTATTCATAAGCTTAAGTTTTAGATTTAGATTTAGTTCCAGGTTATCAATGCTCCTAGCTGGAAGTGAGGTTGTGGACATTAAAGGGTGAACAACTGAACAACTAGTAAAAACAATTTATAAAAACATCTAAATCTATGAATGTAACAAACCATACATGTACTTTAAGCATACATATATATATATATGTTAATACACCTACTAGCAATACCAGGTCTCATGTTACATGTAAATTAGGCTATTTTTACTGCAGAGGAAATATTTAAAAGTATAAGTTTCCTATTTAGTGAGATATAGGTAACAATTAAGATCTAGAGTGTCATTTAATAGTGTACGAATGATTGATATATTTCTCATGAAAAATCAAATTATGTGCCCTTGATATCAGATCAAGGGGAAATAACTGTTTTACCCACTAAAGTAAAATGAAAGTAATAAAACACCCAGTGCTAATCAACTCAATTCTTCTTTGCAATAAAGAAACAAATCTTGAAAGAATAATTCTGAAATAAAAAAGTCTAACTTATAGCAATTAATGTAAATGATATGTGGAATTACAACTTTATTTACATCTTAGGATACAATAGACTATACTGTGTGCACTAACAACAGGCCCAATGGGCCTAAATAGTCACCTATTTAGTACTGTAGTTCACAAAAAAAAAGATTAAACATAACAAATTTCTATCTTGTTTTTTTTTTATCAAAATAGAAATGATTTACTGTGACCTTGAATGAAAGGTCAAGGTCAACAAGCTTTGCAAACTTGGTAGGGCTTTGGTCAAGGAGCATCCAAATAAAGTTTCACCATCAATGGTTCACTGGTTCTTAAGAAGAAGTTGAAAATGAGAAATTGTTTACGACACACACAGCACATGACAATGGACAAACAATGATTGCTATAGGTTGCTTGAGCCAAAATTAAGGGTAATTGTATTTCAATAGCCTCGGTATCATAAAACAAGGATAAAATTGCACTGAAAAATCTCAGTAATTATAAGTATGCAACCAGATTGCAGGATCTAACTTTTTTCCCAAACTTTTTTACAGACAAAAACTTACCAAGTATACTTAAATCAAAAACAATTACATGACAGATAGTTTCAAATTATATCATTTAAGAATAAATTATAGCACTAGCATTATTATTATTATCCTTGCAGTCAGCGTATATGTATATAACAGCTTAATTTAGAATATACCCTCGACATGCAACATGCAAATTATTTTCCACTTTGTTATTAAAAACATCTTCCATAATATCACCAGAAATTTCAGACAGTCAAAAAAAGGTACCAGTACATCATGTATCAGAGAACATATTCTTGTTAAATGTTGTATGATCGATATTTAATAAGTTATTATGTTTAAAATTTTACTATATGTATGATAGTTGGTAATATACTAATATACTAGTATATATATATATATATATATATACATATATATATATATATATATATATATACCAACTGTGAAACATGTGAATGTACTATAATTCTTAAGGTAACATATTTTTTGAAAATATTTTGTAAATTTCAATATGATAAAATTTATTAAAACATGAAAAATGATTTCAAAACAATTCACCAGAATTTGAGCCTGTATTTTAAATTGTTCTTACATAATAATTCTAATAACTTCTACTACTCAAAATTTATAATTTTGATCTGTAACCAGATATGAAAATATTCTGTGCACATTAACATCACCAAACAAATGTTAAAGACAAATTGTTTGATGATATCATAACAAGTTTCTAGATCTAATAATCCCAATTTAGACAAATTGTTCAATAATGATATTTAACATCAGAGTTCTAGATAATTACTAGGAAATTTGTATATTAGGATCTGTAACCATGGGAACCAATTAATATGGAAGATGTTAAAATTAAACTTATGAAACATGCAGGTAAAATGTACATGTTGAATTTTCCAGTATACCATGTGATATCTGCTCCAGTATATTATGTGATATCCATGTGATATCTGCTTCAGTATACCATGTGATATCTGCTTCAGTATACCATGTAATATCTGCCACAGTATATCATGTGATATCTATGTAATATCTGCTTCAGTATACCACTGATATCCATGTGATATCTGCTTCAGTATACCACTGATATCCATGTGATATCTGCTTCAGTATACCATGTGATATCCATGTGATATCTGCTCCAGTATACTATGTGATATCCATGTGATATCTGCTACAGTATACCATGTGATATCCATGTGATATCTGCTACAGTATACCATGTGATATCCATGTGATAATTGCTCCAGTATACCATGTGATATCCATGTGATATCTGCTCCAGTATACCATGTAATATCCATGTGATATCTTCTACAGTATACCATGTGATGACCATGTGATATCTGCCACAGTATATCATGTGATATCTATGTAATATGTGCTTCAGAATACCACTGATATCCATGTGATATCTGCTTCAGTATACCATGTGATATCCATGTGCTATCTGTTCCAGTATACTATGTAATATCCATGTGATATCTGCTACAGTATACCATGTGATATCCATGTGATATCTGCTTCAGTATACCATGTGATATCCATGTGCTATCTGTTCCAGTATACCATGTGATATCTGCTACAGTATACCATGTGATATCCATGTGATATCTGCTACAGTATACCATGTGATATTCATGTGCTATCTGCTCCAGTGTACCATGTGATATCTGCTAACATTTGAAAACTTAACAAGTGTAATTTCTCATGGTAATGGAATTGTTTTCAAAATAATGTCATATTTAGCAAAATCTTAAACAAGAGGCCCATGGGCCTTAACGCTCACCTGAGGAAATATCCAAAAACTTACAAAGAACTTAAATACAAACAGTTCACAAAATTCCTCAAGTTTGGAAAATCCTGCAATAATTAATCAGAAATGTCTAGTCACATTTCATTTATAATAGCTCATATGCAGCATTTAACTATAATACAATAGATAATTTCCAAATAATTAACCATATATGGTTATGCAGCCATGATTTTGACCTTTGAACATGTGAACTTGAACCTTATATCAAAATGGTTTTAATATCAATATGTACAATATTCTGATAAACATGCTTGTACAAAAAGTCAATAGTTTTCAAGATAATTAGCAATTTAGGTCTTCTTTTGCAGCTGTGACCTTGACCTTTCAACATATGACCTTGTATCAAAATGATCGTCATGTCAATACCTACAATATTCTAATATACATGCCTATACAAAAAGCTTAAAGTTTTCAAGCTATTGCACAATTTTAGTATTCATAAGCCAAAAATAAAATTTCAGGGGCAACAACTCATACATGGATTATCATATAGTTACGAAACTTGGTACCTTTTTAAATTTTGTCATCGGGAACATTTTAACAATGTTTTGAATTCATATATCTCTTAAAATTTGCAAGAAATTTGCCTAAAACTGCATAAATCACAAATTAGGTCATGACCTTGATTTGTGACCTTGACCCTATTTAAAGGTCATTTCAAGCAAAAGTCAAAACTGAAAACCCCATGTCAATATCTGTTCAAATAGTCAAGTTATAACAATTTTGAGCCATTTTACGAAATTTTTAAAATTAAACGCAAAAACGCGTAACCCATTTTTCGACCAAATTTCACGAAATGAACAAACTATAGGCTTAAGACCCTAGAGAAGCCAAATATAACATCAGATTTTTTCTCTCATCATTGGTTTTAGAGAAGAAGATTTTTTAAGATTTTTGGACCCCTAGGTCACCTTGACCTAGTTTTGGTAGTCATGGCAATGCCATGAACAAATCTGAATTGCACCGGCCCATATATGCTTCTGACCAAGTATCATTGAATCTGTCCAGCAGTTTTGGAGGAGAAGTCGAAAATAGGTGTTAACGACGCATGCACACACGCATGCACACACGCACGCACACATGCACGCACATACACACGCCGCGTCCATGCCATAAGCTCACATGACCTTTCGGTCAGGTGAGCTAAAAATGAAAATGCAAATAATTGTTTCATACAAATAACTAAGATTCCAAATTTAGACAGTCTGAATACTAAAGTTTCAGTGTTTTCTATAATGAACAATGTAATTAAAGCAAGAATTCTACAAAATTAAATGTCTCACCTGATTAGTTTTTGATTGAGTAGAAAATACTTGTTTAACATTTTGACATGCCACTGCCGCTGTCGACATCAGAAAAGTAACACCTAAGTTGTGTCTTATGGTGATGCCAGGTTTGACAAAAAGTATTATACTGGTATGGTCTGATTTGGGAAGTAACAATTATCACTATGCCTAAATTTCAAAATCCAGAATAGTAAGGACATCACATGGTATATGGCAACCCTGTAAAACCTCGAGTTACATAGTAATAAATGTCATTGATTGAAAATGCTAGAGCTTGTCAGAAAGGAGCTAAGCGTCAACATTCCACTGTGTCTAACGTTCAATATACCAGATATAACCAGATATTTGTTCTAATACAGTCAGACAAAGAGTGTGAAGACGAAATAAGAATAAGGTTCACCAATAAACCACATAATCAATATCCCATGATATTTATGTAGAAGGATACAGAAAACTTCTCAAATAACACTGTTTTTCAAGAAAACATAAACTTTATGGAAAACATGTTATGCACAAACTTATATACTATAAGGCATGGTGGTGTTGCAAAAGTAGGATATTTGTTTGTTGATGTTCGGTTTTTTTTTTTTTTTTTTGTTTTTTTTTGGTGACCTGTTTTGGTGCTTCAAAGGGAAATCATTTGTGGTTTTTGTGACCTGTCTTGGCAATGCAAAGGGAAATCATTTGTAGTTTTTGTGACCTGTCTTGGTGCTGCAAAGGGAAAACATTTATAGTTTTTGTGACCTGACTTGGCACTGCAAAGGGTATTTTATGTTATATGTGACCTATCTGGATACTGGTAGGTGTTAACTGATCTAGTTTTACATACCTGACATGATTATTTCACTTTTATAAGGACATTATCATAAAAATAAGAACTCTAACACACAAGTCTTTATTGAAAAGTAACCATGTTTCAGGTCCTCATGAAAAAGACTTGTTATATTTCATGTGTTTGCAGTTCTTACTTAATGAGTGGAGTAGAATGTTGTTTTACACAGCAGTCAGGATAAAGAGTCTTCCATTTATATCCAGATGTTCAATTTTGAAATGGTTGAGAAAACCAGAGTAGCTGGAAAAACAAATAACAAAAGCAAGCTGACACCATTTCCCATAAAAGAATTTATTCAAAATAAAACTTAGGCACTGAAGGTCACGGTGAGCGATAAGCTAGCACTTAAAACCACTTAGCCCCTGAGGCCGAACAAATGAACAGTAAGTACTAATTTTTAATTCTTTGGTCAGACCTAACCATGGTTTAAACTTACAAATTTATACTTTTCTACTGCTTTGTCTGACTGTATTATTGATATCAGTACACATGTACTTAAACTTACCAGTGAAGAAACCTGAAATTTTGTTTGATGATTTCAAATTATAATTAATACATTTGTTAAAAGTAAATTTTAAAAAATTGCAAAATTGTTAAATAGTTTTACATGCATTATGCACACAACACAAACAAATTTTAAAAATAAAATCAAATAAGTTGCAAGTTAAAGTCATTGTCAAGTAAAATATGTGTACAAGGTTTACAACTGCAAGTTAAAAGTTAGAAAAATTTGAAAAAAAAAATACATTAAAATAGTTACTGTTTGAAAGACAAAAGTTTAAGAATGTCAATATGCATTTAATTCAAATAAAACAAAACAAATTGTTTAATAAAAAGTTTTCAAGGTTATTTAATTTTGGTATTAATATCATAAAGGAAATTTCAATAATTTCATGAAGTCCAATAACCAAACAGCCTGCTCAAGGAAATAATGTAAATATAGTGGGGTGTGAGTGGAGTAATGGTGTTTCACGCCCCAGTCAAGATTCTTTCACTTATTTTGAGGTGGTCAGTTCTTGGATGGTGGAGGAAACAAATGACCTTCGGCAAGCAAACTGACAAACTTTCTCACACTAGGATTCATCCCAAGTGAGATTCCATTCCAGTTGGTGAGAGGCAATGTGATCCATAAGCACATGCTTTAGACCACTTGGCCACAGAGGCCCCTATTGTAAATGGAGAACCATGCTCAAACATGTCAAATTTCACAATACCTTACTTTAATATACCTGATATACTTGGATAATATTTACAATAGAAACAGGAAAAGGAGGAAGGGATGGAACAATTGTAAATATTTCAGTATGGATAACATTCAGAAAAATTGTGATAAAATAAAATGCATTAGGGAGTGTAATAAATTTAATGCAATGAACGATGGAGATAATATATTAAAACCCAATAAAGAATCCACAATATCAATGATGTTCCATATGTATATAATCCTGTTATCAAAGTTATAATTCAAAACTGAGACAACTACAAAAGCGCTAAAATTACTAACTATAGGTACTGGCACTAAAAATCATTTAAAAGTCAACCCCCCCCCCCCCCCCCCCAAAAAAAAAAAATAAATAAAATAAATAAATAAATAAATAAATAAATAAATAAAAATTGAAATTTACTGGTAATGAACTTCAAAAACTGAAGTCATATGTCTAAAGATTTTAATCATAAGTACAAGTTCTAAAAATTCAAAACAAACTAAAATGAGGTTTTAATGTTGCCATAGTAACAAACCTTTCGAGATTTTTAAGATATACCTGCTAAAAAGATTTCAAAACAGTTTAATTTGTAAATAGGTATCATGATAAGTTTTAATATCAGCATAGTAACATACCTGTTGAGATTTATTAGGATGTCTTGGTGGCTTGTAAGTCCTTTCATTTGTATCTCTGTTGACATAAAATGTCCGTCTGGTTTCAGGGTGAATGTACATATCCCAGACTTCCAGCAGTGTCTTGATGTATTGTCCATATTCAGGTAAAGGCGGCTGAGAAGATTGTAAACTTTCTAAATTAGCGTATAAACCATCACCAGACTAAAAGAATATGTAAAACAAGATATTTATATGTGTAAACTGAAGAAAATTATGAAACCAGATTTAAGATCGCTCAACAAATGTTGTGCTAGACTGGTTAGTATTCCAAGATACTGTAAATCAGAAAATTTTTGTATTCATTTTATTTTCATGGAAATATACAAGATTAAAAAGAAGTTGGAAAAAACAAGAAATTTAAAGTAATTTTCTTATATTTGCAATGGCTGGTTCCTGAAGATGTGACAATATGAATATAATTAAATATTGCTACTGGGTAGTTTTACAAATGATTTCTCTAAACAAATGCTCATATAATGAAGCTTTTGGCAGAGTCTGTTATTTGACATCATACTGCATTTTCATTTACATATCCAGTTACATTAAGGAAATCAAAATTTCGGGACCAGACATACAGACCCTATATAATGGATTCACCAGACTAGTAATCAGTACGATCAAAATACATGTATGAAAAAAATAAGATGTCAGTGTTACAGATCCCTAGAATTATACCTTTTTTATAGAAATATTATTACTTATGCAGTTCCCATAGAAATAATTGTACATAGTTATCAGTTAGTACCCTGGTAAAAACCAGTTCACAGATAATCATGCAAAACTACATGTATATATATTCAGCAAAAAGATAAAGGACATAATCATTATATACATAAAGATAATCTCTTTCTTAATTTATTCATGTTAGGATTGAAACTAATCTCGACTCAATCAAAAAAAAATTGTAACATATAACCATGTCCTTTTATTAAATTTCTTATCATATTCACACAGATGATATTTATCTTGAAAGCATGTGACAGAATTACATTCAAGGAAATAATACAACAGTCATAAACAGTAGTGGAGCATTTGTATTTTACATCCGACTGCAATCAATTTCAATCATTTAGAGACAGCTTGTTTTGGAACCATGATGAAAACTGGTGTATCTAGAGAATACGACTGGCTTTGGCATCTTATTTAGGTTTTTCTGAGTGGGATTTGAACCAGTGAAATTTGGCAGTGAAACACATTGTGATCTATAAATAACCTGGTATTTAGACTACTCAGGTACTGCAGTTAGTTGTTACTGGTACATGTATAGAAATTATTTAGCTGGTGAATGGTGTTAGTTTAAAGCAGTATTTATTATGAAAGACTATAAAACCACAAATTACAGTTCTTAAAATAAAGTCAAGTACCAAATATTATATGTATTCATATTATAACAGCCCTTTATCACAATAATACCCAAATCTTAGGAATTCCATCTGCATCTTAAATAAAATTGACACCTAATAAGGCTATTGTTGCTAAATTTTTTAGATTTAATTTTTCAATGACCTTCACCTAAGAAAACTTAATAAACTCTTGATAAACTTACATTTTCTTCAGCATCGCCTGAATTCTGTGTACTTATACCAGATTCTTCTCTATATTTATCCAAATTAACATAATCTCCCTCGTCAGAAAAACAGCGACGTAATCTTCCAGTAGGATTTTTATTTGATTCTGCATTTTGTATAATACAATCATCAGTGTTTTCATAATCAGGCTCTGGCTCGTAATTTTGAGGACCAGCCGCCATACTTTTATTTACATTATCATCATTTCCTTGAATCTTATTCTTGTGTGAGTCATCTTTATTTAAATCTTGTGTCCCTTCACTACTAGATGCATTGTTAAGATTACTTCCTGAGTCGGTTGTCAGTTTAACACTTGAATCTACTGAATCTTTTTCATCTGGTATTATTGCAACATAATTAGAGGGAACAAAAAATGATAATTCATTTGTATCAGCATCTTTCCTAATCACTTCCCACCAGTCATCATATTTCTGGAGTAACAGGTATTCTTCACCCTGTTTCATTGTAACCATATGTCCATCATCGTCTTGATAAGAATAGTCATAAAGGGCTTTTAAATTCACCTCTGGGAAATCTAAATCTGCATCCTCTAACTCTTCAGCCATTTCTGTGTTGTTTTTTTCACAATCTTGACTATCTATTAATACTGTTTATGTTAGTTTTAAAAAAAAAATTATGTGCATATATTTAGGAAATAACGTATGAATTTACAGTAAATGTCAATTGTAATGTGACAAGACCCTACCTTTATACATAAACTTCTGACAGTTTTGCTTTTATCAGTTAATAAAAACAGTTTAAATGATTTGTGCTTCAATTTCACATCAAGATTTTACGAAAATTACCGGTATTGTTTGTTTATATAAGTTCATGTATCAATATCTAGACTTTAAAATTAGTGCAATAGACTTTAGAAAAAAAAATTACTTTTGGGTATGGTGGCATTTCATGGTCGAGTACTTATCAGCTAATTTTGGTTGAATGAGATGTGTATACAAAATAAATCTGATATGACCTCCCAATATAATTAGTAGTGTAGTTTGGGAGGCCTGTTTGTGTTAAATATCTACATTATTAGCACTGATATTAACTCAGGAACGATCGACTTAAAATCCGGAAGTTTTACAAGTGGCATCGCCCACCATGTTTACGTATTCCAAACGTCGTTTGTAAAAACTCTTTTCATTAGTTAGTTATAATGTTTCATCCGGAATTATTCTGAATTTCGGAATTTATTGGGTTCTTTCATATAATATCAACATGGACGGAGAAAACGTGCCTCATGTACAAGTTAGATTTTTCACCAAACAGTCAATGTAATTTGAGTTTTATAGTTTTAAATTAATAATTTTGTTTTTGATAAAAGACTTTAAATCCCTTAAAGGCACATTGACACTTCGCATCTCTCTCTCTCTCTCTCTCTCTCTCTCTCTCTCTCTCTCTCTCTCTCTCTCTCTCTCTCTCTCTCTCTCGAAATCAAACTCGATCTCAACCTCTCTCTCTCTCTCATTTGTGTTACATAGGCCTTACTCTTTTAGATATTCATTATCTGCAACAAAGACTCCTTGCACTACAGACGAGGGCAGCAGTGCTCTGCCATCTGACCTATGAAGACATCAAGTTTGCATCTTTGATATTTTTATTTAACCAGAGACACACATATCAATGAAATGAAAATCTCTGATTCAACCACTTGTACTTGCGTGTTTTCAACCATATAATGACTTGTTTGCTTGGTATGTGCAGATACTTTACAACTTTTTCCTTAACTGCTAGTTCCTATGCATGTAATTCTTAATGATATTTTAGTGATAAAGTCCTAATATTTTAACTTGCTAAGGACACTTATTTTTAGCTCACCTGACCAAAAAGTCATGTGAGCTTATGGCATGGTGCGGCATGCGTATACATGTGTGTGTGTGCATGAGTGCGTGCTTGTGTCGTTAACACTTATTTTCCACTTCTCCTCCCACACTGCTGGACAGATTTCAATGATACTTGGTCAGAAGCATGTATGGTCCGGTGCAATTCAGATTTGTTCATGGCTTTGCCATGGCTACCAAAACTAGATCACTGTGACCTAGGGGTACAAAAATCTTAAAAAATCTTCTCCAAAACCAGTGATGGAGGAAAAAAAAAGATGTGATATTTGGCTTCTCTAGGGTCGTAATCCTATAGTTTGTTCAATTCATGAAATTATGTTGAAAATTGGATTACGCGTTTTTGTTTTATTAAAATTTAATTTCCGTAAAATGGCTTCGAATTGTTATAAATTGACTAATTGAACAGATAATGGCATGGGGTTTTCAGTTTTGACTTTTTCTTGAAATGAACTTGAAAAAAAAGGTCAAGGTCAAATTCAAGGTCATGACCTAATTTGTGATTTATGGAGTTTTAGACAATTTTCTTGCAAATATTAAGAGATATATGAATTCAAAACATGGTTAAAATATTCCTCATGACAAAATTTAAAAAGGTACCAAGTTTTGTAACTATTATGATAATCCATTAAAGTTGTTGCCCCTGAAATGTTATTTTTTGCTTATAAATACTAAAATTGTGCATTAGCTTGAAAACTATAAGCTTCTTGTATAGGTATGTATATTAAAAAATTGTAAGTATTGATATGACGATCATTTTGATATATGGTTCAAGGTCATATGTTGAAGGGTCATAGCTGCATACATGTACTGAAATTGTGAATTATCTTGAAAACTGTTAACTTTTTGTATAGGCATGTATATTAAAATATTGTAAGTATTGATATGATGATCATTTTGATATATGGTTCAAGGTCATATGTTAAAGGTCAAGGTCATAGCTGCATAAGTGTACTGGAATTGTTAATTATCTTGAAAACTATTATCTTTTTGTATAGACATGTATATTAGAATAATATAGGTATTGATATGACCATTATTTTGATATATGGGTCAAGGTCATTTGTTGAAAGTTCAGGGTCATATCTGTAGAAGAAGACTGAAATTGTTAATTATCTTGAAAACTATGAACTTTTTGTATAGGCATATATATTAGAATATTTTAAGTATTGATATGACAGGTCATTTTGATATATGGTTCAAGGTCATATGTTCAAAGGAAGGTCATAGCTGTAGAAGAAGACTGAAATTGTAAATTATCTTTAAAACCGTTAACTTTTTGTACAAGCATATATATTAGAATATTGTTGGTATTGATATTACGACAATATTGATATAAGGTTCAAGTTCATATGTTCAAAGGTCAAAATCATTATTTGGAAATTATTCATTATATCATTAAAATCATGCATATAAGCTATTTATAAATGAAATTTGACTAGATATTTCTGATTAATTATTGCCAGATTTCCAAATTTGAGGAATTTTGTAAAGTTTTTGTAATTAAGTTCTTTGCAAGTTTTATGACATTTCCTCAGGTGAGCGTTAATTGGAAAACTTTTTTTTTAATTTTCACATTACCACAATTCCATTTGCTGGTAGATAAATGTGCATGTACAAAATGTTGAGGATTGGAAAACTTTTTTTTAATTTTCACATTACCACAATTCCATTTGCTGGTAGATAAATGTGCATGTACAAAATGTTGAGGATTCATCTCATCTTCTTTATACCATTGAAACAAAGATAAGCCCCAGGCTGATGACCATGTAGGCTTGAGGTAGACTTTTACTCACTCTGCAAACTGAGCCACCCAGAACTATAATGTACATGTTTAAAATTTATTTTAATCGTTATTACAGATATGCTGTTCCTGATGCCCCATTTTCAGTACAGGCAGTTGTCGGAACAAAAGAACTCAGTTCTCTTATAAATAGTCTTTTAAAAGGTGAGTAGATTCACAAAAAACTGTAGAATTTAACATATTTTTTAAAACAGCATTGGTTGATAAAATATAATTACATGTGGTTCATTAAAAGAATTAAATTAAATTACAGACTCTGACAGAATTAAAGTGAATTCGTTGACTTATCCTGTATAGAATTTTCAGGGATCATTGTTTACTCTTTAAAACATTTCCATGGAAACAATTTTCAGTACCATGGATACATGACAAGAAAAGTTAGTTTATGTTTCACATGGTCTGTTGTATGGTATGGTATGTGCACTATGTGATATATGTCTTTATAAATGCTGATTTGCACCATGATAGAATCAATATTAAAGTTTTAATTCACAGAAAACTTTCTTCTATTCCTAAATCCTTTTACTGGTCAAATTTGTATGTCCAGTGAATTCTGTTGTTCTTGTTAACCCAGGTAGTTCAGCTAATCATTACAATAATTTTAATAAATTACAAAATAATCATACAAATTTTTTCACATAGATTCTTGTAATAATACCGTGTTTAATATCTTAATTGTAGAAAATACCTCTGATCATGCAGCTGTGGATTTCGATTTTATGGTGAATGGAGAATTTCTGAGAGTAACACTTAATAAACATCTCGAACAGAAAGGCATATCTCATGTAAGTGACACTGTTTAGTCTGCATTTTGTAATCTTTAACTCCAAAATTCCAGGGTGGGTGACTCATATGTTAAAAGAGCTCAATCTGTATTCCAATAAATTTCAGGGTTTAAATGGGGTCGTCAGCCAGTCCAGGACCTCTAACTAATACAATCTGTAAATCTTGTTTAAAATCTTTGATTTTGTACCCGCCAAAAGTATAAAATCAGGAAACGAATATTGCCTTAGAATTTGTCAAATGATCAATTGTTTAGTAAGGTTACCTGATACGGTTTTAAATTACATCTATTAGTCTTTAAATATTAAAAATGTATATTGAGGTTGGTCACATGACCAGATTTTTAGACATTTTATTTGGTACATTCTCTATTGAAGATTCAGTTTGTTTAGAATTTAAGCATAATTTTAGACACTTGTGAATCAGCCTCTGATATGACAAAACTAATTTTTGTTTTTTAATCTTATTTTATTTTTTATTTATTTTTTTTTTTTTGCAGGAAACTATAGTAGAGATAGAGTATATAGAATGTCATCCAGCACCAAAACCAGAGGATTCATTATTACATGATGACTGGGTCAGCAGTGTACAAGGATGTCAAGACTGGTAGGAATTTTTACACTTTAATACAACATGGCTTGAAAAATCTCTCTCCAAAACCCCATTCCCAGTGATAATTTGTCTTATTACTTGCGTTTTTTTTTTCTCAGTATTTTGTGTGGATTTTATTGAACAAATAATGTTTTAAAAATGTCCTAAAATATTAGTTCATTTTACACATTTTTTCAATTTACTCAGGATTCAGTTTACCAAAATTTTCAGTATACTTACGGTTCAGTTACCATAGATTTTCAAGTTATTTACTAGGGTTCAGCATACAAAAATTTTCAGTGTACTCGCAGTTAAGTCATCACATACATGTATTTTCATTTTACTTGGGGTTCAGTTGTAACAGATTTTCAGTATACTCATGGTTCAGTTTACAAAATTTTTCTATATGCATATACTTGTGATTCAGTTTACATAGGTTTTCTGTTTACTCAGGATTCAGCTTGTTTACTAAGGATTTAGTTTACACAGCTATTCAGACAACTCACATATTTCAATTTACCAGAGTTTATTTTAGTTTACTTTGGTTTCAGTAGACTGATTTTCAGTTTACTCAGGGTTCAGTTTACACAAATGTTCAGTGTATTCAGTTTTGTCATTACATACATATATTTTTAATTTACTCAGATTTTCAGTTTACTCAGGTTTCAATTCTAACGGATATTCAAAATGGATTATAAATATATATTTTCAAATTTTACTTTCAGTATTTTATGTGGTTGTTATGATAACACATTACGACTATGGTCTACCTCTGGTCAGCCACTAATGACCATCCCTGGACACTCAGCTCCATTAAAATGTGTCAGATGGATATCAGTAGGTATGAATATGACATTTTCAGATAAGTGAACTTTTTTGAAAGCCTGAATTTTCTCTAAATGTATGTTTATTTTACTCTTTAATTTTTATATTTTTGGATAAGGCAAATAAATTTGTTAAGTCCTATGAATATGAATTCAGTAAATTAATGTTTTGTTGGCATTATTGATCAAAATCATGAATTTCATACATAACCTCGCTTTGGTTGCCATTCAAATATCCTTTATTTCACACTTCAGATAAGTAGAACTACAGCAAAACCTTGTTCTAATGCCTTTCATTAATATTGCCAGATTTATCTCAAAAGTATTTGAAATCTCTAAGGCTATATATTTTATGTTTTGCCATATATGTGTACCCTTGATTTACCACCTAACTCTGTTCTTTGAAGCAGACCTGTCATCATTTTAATCGTAAGAGAATATCGGGATAAAAAAACCTTACTGGAAAGTGGAATGGGCAAGCTCTTGCTTGCATTATAGACATTGACAGGCATATATTGCCCTGCTAAGTGGTAATCTTGTTTATTTCTGTTGTAGATGGATCAGACTGCAGGTTTATATCAGGTTCACATGATCAGACGATATTTTTGTGGCAGTGGAATCGTGACAGAAATGAAGTAGATTGTATACACGCCTGTAGAGGTCATGCTGGAAGCGTAGATTGTTTAGCTGTTGATTCTACAAAACAAAGGGTAATACAGTGAAGAAAAAACACAAATTTGTCTCAGTTTAAATAAAGAGTTTTTATGCCCCTTAAAACCCTTTAAACATGTTTTTAATGGGGACAACTATAAGTTAGGTGTCAATGAATATTCATAATTTGACATCAGAAAACTTCAACTACATGTTACATATTCGATTTAAAACAAATAAAAAATTGTACATACTTGTACTTCATATGAACATGTGAATTTTGAGAGATTTTTGCCAAAAGTTTGGTTTTCTTCAGGTACTCCAGATATTAATACCATCGCAGAACGGACTGCCCTGATAAAGTTTTGTCAGTGTTTCTGTGGGCATTCAAATATTCCTTGATGATTTTCACTCGTGTTCGACATGAATTAGTTTTGCAGATCTATTGTTTGTACTGGTCATGGTAAATACAAGCTCTGCATATTTCCAGAATAACAAAGTGATTCAAGTTGTTTTTAAATAAAATTGGGTCAACAAGCATACCACAAATCCTAAAACTCGTAACATTTCTTTGGATGATATACATGTAATTGAAAATGTCAGATGAAAGGGAGATAATCACTTATCACTTATCTCCACAACCATGAGAATAATAAGAAAAACTGTTTCATCAGAAATAGCTGACAATTAGCTGAAAAAAGGTGTAAAAACAGCATTAAACCAACTTACATTTTATAATGGGTCTGATTTTAAATATTTTTTGATTTTGTAGTTTTGTAGTGGTTCATGGGATAAAATGTTAAAGATTTGGTCAGCAGGTAAGAAATTACATTATACTTCCTCATTCAAGACATTGAATTTTGTCTTCAATTATTTAGTTAGTTCCATGCCAACCTTGAGCTTACCTTAGTTGAGATACCTCAATTTCATTATATAGGGAACTCTTGTACATTAAAAATGTATTTTTCATTTAAGTGGAAAGATAAAGGTGTGACTTCTGTCAGGTACATGTATTTTTAAATTTACAAATAAAAAAATAGCTTCTCTATTGTAATAGTGATGTAATGGTGAAAACAAAAAGAAAGAATTGTTATTTACTTTGGAATTAGAGCATAGACTAGACTATGTTACTTTATTTACAAATTACATATTGATCATTAAGTATGATTTTGTTTGTTTAGAGTTTACACAAGATGATGAAGACGATGAAGCTGATGATGAAAACCCAAGAAAAAAGAAGAAAACATCAGGAAAGAAAGTACAAACCAGGGTAATTTTTACTAACAGTTTACTATTTATTGAAATTGAAACATGGTGTTTTACATCTATGTCAAAATTCTTTCATTTCTGAGATAGTGAAAAAACATGGGTGTCCAAATTAAACCATCATTGACCTTCAGCAAGGGAACTGACAAACTTTCTCAAACTATAATCTACCCAAGTGAGTGGTACTGTGATTTCTATGTCAGTGCTGTAGACTACATGTATTTAGCCAATCAGGCTCCTCATTGGTTAGTTAATGTGAAGAAACAATACATCAGTAAAAGTGGAAGTTCATTTTGATTGATTTGAAATGTTAGGAGGTTCTTTGGTGAAGTATATAGTCATTTGACCTGTTTGAGCTCAGGAGTTTTATAAGGGTTTTTGCACACAATAGGAATTTGGGTTCAAAGGTTTTACAAGATATTGGAAGGGGGTGGGGATGATGATATGGTAAAGTAATAAAAATGAATTCAGAATAACCTCACTTCATATTTATTTTAACTCAGATGAATTTTAATTCCTCTAGGTTCCAATATTAACACTGTCAGGACATAATGAAGGAGTGTCTGCAGCATCCTGGATCGGCGACAATGAAATTTGTACATCTTCCTGGGATCACACTATAAGATTGTGGGATATAACTCAAGCGACACAGAAATCTTTACTTGTATGTGGTATATAATATATAAATACACACACACACACACACACACACACACACACACACACACACACACACACCATCCCCTCTTTTTCTACAAGAATTTCCAATTTGTCTCATCATTTCATCATACAGCTGCACAATATGATTGTTACAGATATACCAAGGGGTATATACTACATGTATGTTGTACATAACTTTTATATTATAACACCCTTACCACCCTTTCTAAACCCGACATATGCATCCTTTATGTTTCCCTATTAGAGATATACATTTTTTACATCATTCTTCTGCATTTTAGAGTTGTTGGATATATCATAAGCATAACAGAATCCTTTAATGGCATGTGTTTTATAAATGTTTTATAAGTGTTATTTTGTTATTGTCCCCCGCTTTCTGTCTGTCTGTCTGTCCGTTCATCATGTTAGGTTACCGTGCAATAACTTCAGTAACAATTAAAGGTTTTTTAATGAAACTTGGCACAGAGGTAGCTTATGACAAGAGTTGGCTTGGGATTGATTTTCGGGTCACTAGGCCAAAGGTCAAGGTCACTGTAACCATAAATAGAAAATCTGTTTCCAGTCATTTAAAGGTTAACTGTTCAAGATTTTTTAATGAAACTTGACACAGAGGTAGCTTATGACAAGAGCTCGCTTGGGATTGATTTTTCGGTCACTAGGCCAAAGATCAAGGTCACTGTGACTATAAAAAGTTAATCGTTCAAAATTTTTGTCCCCCACTTTCACCGAAAGTGAGACAAACAAACGATATACCATAGTACCAATTTCCCTCTTTGCATTTTATGCTAGGACTGTCCATATTACCCCTCATATATCATTACAATTACAGAAGTCTATTTCATTTGAAAGCAGGGGACATAAATTCTTTGAATTTGCTTGTTATTTTTCTGCTGTAAAAAGAATTTACAACAAAATTGTAATACATGTGTTTCCATGAAATTTACAACAAATCCAATACTTGTATCAAATATTGAAACAAAAATAATTCTGAAACTCTAGTTTCACTTAAAGTTATGAAAATTTTTCTTATTAAGTTATCAAATACTTAATGTTTAATTGCGATAATTACAAGTTCTTTTGCACTGACATTTATTATGTTTACTTTTTTAAATGAGTCTCAGATTGCTATTGGTTTAATTTGAACAGTTGAGATTTGTACCTGTTATAAGTTTGTAGTTATTTTTCTTTTCAGCAAGGAACTAAAGCTTTCTTTGATGTATCTTACTCACATTTAAACAAGATGATAATAACAGCATCCTGTGACCGACATATACGATTGTGGGATCCTAGAGCTTCGGGTATGTGAAAGAGTTTAAAGTCTATTATTTTATGCTCTCAGACCATTGCCTGGTGACATTCCCTTGGTATGAACCTGATTTGAAAACAGTTGAGTTAAATTGGTACAGAAATTTTAAGTTATACCTGAAATGCAATTTTTCTTAATTTAAAAATTCAGAATTTTCCAAATTTTAAATAACTACAAAGTATGTACAATGTATTTAGAAGCCGACTTCCATGGTTTATTTGAATGGAGTTCTTTCCCTTTCTATTATTTTATGTTTTTGCTTTATTTTAAATCAAGTATAATAATTTTTTACCAAAACTTTATTACAGATGGTGCTATTGTTAAATGTACATATTCTTCACATACTGGTTGGGTGTCCAGTGTTAGATGGTCCGAGACTAATGAGTACTTATTTTTATCTGGGTCACATGACACAGTAATGAAGTTATGGGATACAAGAAGGTGAGTAAAGATTTTTGTCACAGATTTTTAAACCACAAAATTGTTTCCCAAAACAAATCCATGACACTATTTATCCATGACTATTTGTTTTAATACATTAAGTCTTGGCAATTTGACCTTTATTTGTAGTATTAGCTAGCATTTTTTACTAAAAAGCCATACACATTTCCGTGTGACAAATAAAACATTTTGACTGTCCTCTGATTAAGAGTTTAAAACTTTTTAAAAAATTCTGCTGTTTCCTTACCAATTCATTGTCAGTTTCAGTGGAGTAATGTCATTTTATGTTCCAGTTAAGATTCTTTCAAGTATATTAGAGCAGTGAATTCTGGGATGATGGAGGAAACCAGAGTACCTAGCACTGACCTTCCGCAAATGAACACTCTCCCACAAGGATTTGCCCCAGTGCCATTATAACCTTGGTTGTTAGAAACACCTTAACCATGTTTAAACCAAGCCATTTGTAGCAAGCATGTTGCCTTTTGGGTCACAAGTTTTGATGTGAAATATTTTGTCATATAATTGCACTGTTACAGGAAACCCTTCTAAAGCAAGCATCACAGTATAAAGACCACTGTCCACTGAAACCAGTATTTTAAGGTCTCAGCATATTTCAACCAAAAACAAATCGTCTGTATAAATATTATGAAGGTCACATACATGTATCTGTTAAGTCCGAATTCTCAAGGCCTTATTGGTGTCCTTGTATACAAGTTTTTTAATGTATTTCATAAAATCTTACAATTGAAACCTTTTATTTATATTTTAGCCCAAAAGCACCACTCTACAATATGAGTGGACATGAGGATAAAATACTAGCTGTTGATTGGTCAGTTCCACATTTACTCCTATCAGGAGCAGCAGATAACCACCTTAAGATTTTCCGATATCAGGACTCACACAGCAGTTAACACATCTTAATAAATTGTAACCCTGGCGATCTGAACAGCTTGATTTCATTGATGAACAGTGATGATTAGGGCTGATTATGTAGGCTTCTTGTGATACCATCCATATCATCGTATTTACTCATTCTCTGATGTCATTCATTTCACATTACAAATTTCACTTTAGAAACTTCCTGTAATCTGAGGCAAATGAAAAATTTTGAATCTTGTTATTCACATAGAAAGTTGCCATATAAAGATCATTATCTCGTAAATATCTGACCAATGTTTTCACATTTTAACTGTTGTATGTGATTTACTGTGTATACTGTTCTGTGTAAACAGTATACATGCATTTTAATGGACCGAAATATGTATTTTAATGGACCGAAATATTTGTTTGAATAATGTGTACATGTCTGCTACCATTTTAAACTATAACTGAAAAACTCAAAAATAAAAAAAATTAATAATTTTCTGTGTGATTTTGATTCATTGATTACAGTTAATAAATTAACAACAGGCTTTGTACATGCAGCTTGAAGTGCATGCAGAATTTTCCCAAGAATTAGGCTGGCCAAGAAACTTATATACTGTACATGTACATATTCTTCTTGAAAGTGCATGTACATCTTGAATTTTCAGTAACAGAAGGTACATGTATTTTATAAAATCAGATGTGTAATTACATGTATAAACCTTTGTACTTTTTTATGACTAATTCTGCAAGTGTAAATTCATTGAAATCTTTCCACTAGCACATTAACTCTGTTGAAATAATTACAAGTGCATTCACACTTGCGAATTTCATTTTTTGAAACATTTCTCAGGTAGAAAAAAAAATTTGTTACTGAACAAAACTACATGTATGACTGAAATGAGAAAGATATAGAAGTGAGTGAAAATGTCAGAACTATTTCACTTATATTGAGCCATTGCCAACTGTAGGTGAAGCTGCAGAATGCATAATGTATTAAGAGTCCTTTTATTTCTTGTTATACATACAAGTTGATTGGTTTCCAATAAGTGCCTGATCTCCTTGAGTTGGCATTTTGTAATCAGTGGTTGTTTGTCTTGTTGTAGCATGTTCCTTATTTCAGTTATTGTCAAGAACATATTCTTTAGCTGAATTTTTCTAATTTCATGGAAAAATAATCTCTATAATATACAGTGTATATATGAACTTGTATATTCAGGTGCAAAAAATGAAAAGAAAAAAATAAAGAAAAAGAAGAATTCCACAGATTTAAATGTCTCATCTAGCTCCTATAGATACCATAAGGTTTAATTTGGGTTTTAAAACTTACTGATTCCTATATTTACCATAAGGCTGAAGTTAAGTTTCCTAATTAAACCCCACCAAGACACTTGCTTGAAAGTTTAATCTACTGTTTGTGTAAATCAAATTTGTGACAGCCAACTTGATGAATCGCTAAAAAACGCATTTGAATGGTGTTTTGTATCATTCACTGCTACATGCATCTTTATTCAACATAGCATATTTCATTAGATGGATGTATCTTATTGATTGGAATAATAACAATGAGAAATGTTTACATCTGAAGCTCTAAGTGAGGTATTATGCCATGTGCCAAAAAGGATCACTTATTATTGTATATTTGCCATAAAATGAACATTTTTCTTTCTACAGAAACATTCTAGAATTACTAACATGACGCGTCAGTTAAGTGAATGTTACCAAAATTTTACTCCAATCTTCAAATTTTATTTTCTGTGGTTTGTTTTCAGAATTCACTGACACAACCAGTGACAAGTTTTACCTTTTGGAGATCATTGTACTTGAAGCTGACAAAACAACAATGAATTTGTAATTTATAACAAAATCTTTTATTTACAAAAACCTAATAACAACAACATTTATTTTGGTCATAATAAACACTGTACATACATTCTCTATTATAATCTGTCTGGGACAACATGGTTGTGCTATCCAGGACCAACAGTAGGAACCTGCTAACTCCACCAATCCAGTAAATATACCATTACATTACCTATGTTGATAAACAAGAGGCCCAATAGGGCATGTATTGCTCACCTGGCATTTTCTTTTGAAAATAAACCAATTATTCAAAAGTACTTGCCATGTACTTTAGGGGAGAAGAATTTCAAATACACCTTATTTTCATATTAAGTAGTAATTGCCAAAATAAAAAAACCCGTTACATCTGTTATGTTTCCTTTCCCGTGACATCTTTTTTTATGTTTCAAATTTCAACATAATTGTACATATAATGGTCATTTATTGGTTTTTGCTATTTATAGTAATGGCAGCCATACTGGATTTCAGATGGACATGTCGGACAAAACTTTTAATCTATAACAACTAAGGACCTACCATACAATATTTCATTTGAATTGTCCAAATACATACTTTAAGAGGAGAAGATTAAAAGTTTACAGACAAACACTTTCTATTGCCATAAGCTCATCCTTGCTTTGCCAGGTGAGCTAAAAAGGACCACTGCGAAACAAAACATTTAACTTGAACAAGATGATAAGGGTGATGATGAACATACAACAACATGATTATTAACCAACTATATTATTAAATGAACAAGAATTTCACAGAATTAGATGTCTTGTCTAGCTTCTATTGTCATCTTTAAGAAGGACTTTGGTTTTAAACTGACTTTTAACATCAATTTTCACTTACTGACATTCCACTGAAGTTGACACTGGGAGAATAAAAACTAAGTCCTTCATTATTTGGTTACTTCCAATGCTAAGCAGACAAAAAAGCCACTGTGAGAGTAAGGATACAGCAATCTTTCATTTAACAATAAAAAATACTGGAAGACCGAAAACTGGGCTATCAATTTCAAACACACCTTAGTGTGTGAAGTACATAATCTTATCATTAATTTAACCTATTTCTAGCATAAAAAAACAGCTTTTAAAGTGAATAAAAAATTGGTGCAAAACACTGCCAATTAAACCAAATTTCCTTGCAAAAAACCACTCATTAAAAAAGAACTATTATAATTACATACTTATGACTTACACATGTAAATTTATAAATTCATATGCAAAATTTTCATATTTTTTTAAAAAAAAAAATGAATTAATAGAAATTGAATAATTTAGACTTTTGCCTATGAAAACTCAAAAATATATAAAAGTAAGGGACATATAAGAGGCTAAAGTAATAGAAATACAATATGTACAAGTAGACTGCAGAATACAGCTTACAAAATCTTCAAATATGCCTCAAGCTAGATTCATAACAGGAAAATTTATAGTGTCTTTTGTCAGAATCCCTATGAAAAAATGTAAGATTATTTCAAGAGCAAATATACATTTACAATTTTACATTTTACAAATATCAGAATCACAGCACTATTTTTAGCCATTCATTTTTCTACAAAAAATGTTCAATACATATAATATAAAATATGAACACATTAATTCATTGTATTTAAATCTTCTGTTTTTTTGCAATATTCTTTGCAAAAAAAAAAAAAAAAATGTTAATAAATAATTTCAAAACCATAATATATAAATATACAATATATATTAAATTTTTAAAACAATGTGATTGGCTAACAAAAAAAAAACAACAACTAAACTACAAGAAATATTTCTAATATATATTATTTTCGAGATATTTCTACATTTGTTACATTTTTGTTTTTACTAAATCCACAGAGGAACATGACAACACCAAAAACTTAAGGAATAAATTGTATGAAATTGGGACAGTCAGAAATTCAAAAAAAAAAAAAAAAGAAATAAAAGAAAAAAAAAAGAAAAATGTTACTAAATTTAACATAAAGCAATACTAAAACATATTGGAATATTTTATTGCCGAGCCTTTAATTCCTGGAGGGTAAAATGCAAAACTTTCTATTTGTGGAAGAAGGTTCAATCTTTTTTGTCATGTTGACACACAATACATATATGTACACTATCATCATTAGCGCAATGCTTGTTATGATGGAGTTATTTTAATATATGAAGTTTGCAATTTTGTCATAAAGGAATGGTATGGATACATGACAATAGGTTGTTAATAAATTTCATATTTTAAAAACATCACATGTAACATTTGACTGAAAGAGATAATTATTAAAATAAGCCCCCATAATAAAGATGTGATGAAAATCAATGAAAACCAAACTTTGGCCACAACTACAAATATGTAGTGAAAACAATTAAGACAAAATATTCATGATACTTATATGAACACATAATTATACATTGTCTGAAATTCTTCATTCTCATTCACACAATTTTTTTTTTTCAGATCTATCTTTCATTCTTGCACAAGAATTTTCAAATGTTCAAGACTACATTCTTTCATCTTTGGCAATGTCTGTCTCTTTCTCAACATTCCCACATCTTTATGCTTTCATTTCATTGTTTCCATGGTAACATTACAATGGTTATGCCGACCTTTGACCCTCAATTCATGTCTAGTAGTGATGTCACACGTCATATTTTTCTTCAATCTCTGACCTTGCTTGGTATTTTGCTTGGTACTTTACCAGTTTTAAAGGTCAGAATACTTTTAACGAAACTGATCCGCGAATCTCAAAACAAGCTGGTCTTTTCATGCAAATCATGTGTAATACTTTGATCTCTTTGGAGAACTTTGATCACTGCAGTGTCATTATTTAACATAGCAATATACAAGTCCTCAAAATACAAATTTCAATTTTGAGATTGAAATAAATAAATGTTCCTTAATGCCGCAGTTCCCTATCTTCATTTGTTTCTACTTGATCTTGTGTTTGCAGATCGTGAACTATGAGATCGTTGTCGACTAACTTCTAACTCCCACGGTAAACTGAAATGACTGAAAAACAATAAAAAAAAAAACTTTAAAAATCTTAAAAAAAGCTTACTGAAATAAATAGTTAAACAGTTAAATATCATCAACAAAAAACTCAATATTTTATAAATAAAGCCCTTATTTGGCACAAATACTAAAAAAAATTGAAAATTTAATTTACATATCAATATAGGAGATGAAACTATGTCAAAACGACACATTTTAGTTTAATCTTTGATGACTTTAGAAGCATTTTTTATCAAGTTACATCCCTTTTTTGTCATATTTTACAGTTTTCCCATGTTGGCAAATGAAAATGAGAATTCAACCTTTGTATGATTCAGACAAAAAATAAACTAAAAGTAAGAAATTTGTTTTTAATACTTTACAGTTTATAAGCAGAGTCAAAATGTGTAAATTTGCCTTCTTTATTGCACTTTTAAAAAGGGAAAAGAATCAAGTCTTTTGTCTTTCACTTATACTGAGATGGTCAAACCTACTTTTGGCAAGTGAACTGACATTTTTTTCCATACAAGGATTTGTTCCTTGAGAGATTTTAAGTGGCTAGAGGAGCTCCGATTTGTAGCCACATGCTTTAAACCACTTGGCCACCGAGATGGACATACATGATTATACATACTTGGATTCTATATTGGGTAACGTGTGTCCAAACGCCATCACTGGTATCTCATCACAAACTTCTATATGTGTTACTACAATAAACAAACAGTTTATAATTATATATATTATGATATACATGAACTCAGACATTGCATTGAGAGGGTAAAAATCATATAATAATCAGTAAGAAGTTGTGTATATATATTACGTGAATGTTTTAAAAATAAACTTGTAGACCTGGCTCCAGTTTCACAATCATTCACTCAGCTGAGTGTACACTCAACTCAAATATTCCCATTTTTCTCTCATCAATATTTTAAAAATGTGAAGTTTTATTAGACAATGTTTTGTTTTGTTCAACAAATCTACATAAAACTGTTTAAATATAACATTTGATCTTCAATTTTAACTGTTTCATGTCTTAAAAATCGACGTTGAAATAATCCCAAATTTGAGTTGAGTGAACACTCAACTGAGTGAATGATTGTGAAACTGGGCCGGTAGGATATGTTTGTTGAAGTCATACAAAATTTTTTTTGCTACCAACAGGGCCCCAATTAACTTCTAATGTTATGATTTTTAGTCTCTCTCTCTCTCTCTCTCTCTCTCTCTCTCTCTCTCTCTCTCTCTCTCTCTCTCTCTCTATATATATCTATATATATATATATACAATATATATATACACACACAAAAAGATTCTCAGTAATTCAAGTTTGATTTTCAAGAATCAAAAACCATATTCTAAATGGGTTAAACCGTAGTCTTGACTGATTAAAATTTTATCATTTTTTTTAATGAACACAAAAATGATTCTGCATCTCATTAAGAATATTGTGTTTTTAAGACATTTGTTTTATATTTCATACCACACTCAGACTTGTTACATCCAGGAATTCAATAAAGACAAATTCAGAGTAATTTTAAGTGAACTTACTATCATCTAACAAAGGATAAAATGATTGCATTCTATCTGACTCTTCTCCTTCAGGACATTTTTCTTCTTTATCTTTTAATTTCTGATAAATACTCTGTTCTCTCATTCTCTGTAAATCCCACCTAGACAACAGAAAACCCAAAGGTTTTTTATCCCAATTTCAAACTGATCAGGATGAAATCAAATAAAACTAACTAAATGTTACAAATAATTTGGAATTACTTTGCTGTTACTTCAGATTCAATGTTAAAAAGGTGTAACAAGAGTTAATTCTAATATGATGCCATTACTTTGCCCCTAAATGAATCTTAACTAAGCCAAAAAAAAAAAAATGGACCTGTTGTATTATGGTACAAGAATAGACAATACATGACTGCAACACACAATCACAATCTTATTCTACAAATGAAGTTTTGAAAATATCTAACAAGCCATCTCCAAGAAATGCCACAAAAGAGACTTTAGGTGGAAGAAAATTAATAATTAGAAACACAAGGAAACCAATGTGTCTCCTGATTTTTTGGGGACATTATAAACATGAAATGTGATATGTGATAATATGATACAGTGATAAAACACTTTAACTAGAAAGTATGAATGTGGCTGTCAATACAAATACATGTCATTTATCTTGAAGTGACACAAAATATTCTCATGATTCTATTTTCAGAATTCATATATTTTTATATTTACCTTTTTCTTCTTTTTTCTTCTACCTCAGGTTTCTGATGCCTTTTTATAAATATTTCATCTTCGAGATTCTGTAAAATAAATCAATAATTTTAAAATTTTAATGAAGCTAAAGTACAGTATACTTCATATATATATATATATATATATATATATATATATATATATATATATATTCCTTCTTTTCAAAACCGCTAAAGCCACCTTTAAAGGACATGCCTTCAAAAAGAGTCTAAAACTAATACCAACCATATATCAGTTGTTTGTTTAATAACTTGTTGATAAGTTGCAAGGTTAGAGAAACAATACTTGACAAACTTCCAGATGTGACCCAACAATTATTCCTGTTTTCCTTCAATTGTAACTGAGCCACACTCCCAGTTACTAATTTATCATTTTGGTTAGTTTCAAGAGATATGAGGTATTACCGATATATCTTTTTTTTTCTCTTAAGATAAATACTAACTTACAATACCAGTTATATGACATTCTGAAACTTTGTAAGTATAACATATGTTAGGATTGTGCAATAAATTTCTATTTTTCAAGAAAATATTTTTAAACAGACTGTTAATGCATCAATACAATTTATTTCTTTCTACACAAAATTTGTAAAGTTATAAATTAATAAAACCACATTGTTCAAAGACAGATTTCAGGAATTCAAGATGTTTACCTCAGTGCCCTCCATGACCCAGAGTTTGTTATATTTCTGTATTTTCCAGGTAGGGACCTCAACTGAAAAAAATATATATAAATACATGTATATATATTTTATATATATGATTTAAATATCATGAACTAGATAACATAAAAGATTTTTTAAACATTTATATGTAATTTATTTTTTTATTTGCCCACACTTTAAGATTAAGATGACACAAAGGTTGAGTGTCTGAAAGATTATTAAATGTTCACAAGAATCGGACCACAGTTTTCTTTAGAAACAGAAAACAACTCTTTACTCTCCTTGCATGCTTTATATTTTAAATACCGAGTATGAAGCAATAAAAAATTGGGAATATTTAAAATTATTATTTTATGTTAAGTGTTATTGTTTGATATTATTATTCTGTTACGCAGTTAATTCCTGTCTTTTCATTTATAAATTTTAAATAAATATACATAGTTGGTATAGTATAAGGGAGATAATTCATTTTTGCAAGCAACAACAATTGGGTTCTCTCCCCTAGGTCATGGATGAAGTGTCAGTTTTACAATGCTCTCGCCAATATCATATCTTTATTTACATTACTATGACAACTGCTGTGAATAAGTATGTGTGTTTTCTTTACAATGCCACCATAATTTGTAATAAGATGTGACTGTCATTTAAATGCTACAAAAGACCACATATATACAATATATATAACAAAATAATTACTATAATAGCACTGGTGTTCACCAGTTCCTCAATGTCTGTGCTAACTCACCTTCTAGTTGACCTTCAGCTTGTTTAAGTATGTCACCTCGTGACATAGTATCTATCTCATCAGAAATTGGTTTATAAAATGAAACATAATAAGATTCATCGGTCCGTAAACATGAATTGTCAACAATTTGTTTTTGTTTTAATTTCTTGTTGTCCTTTTTAAACGTTATAATGTCCTGATTTTCCTCCTCACTACTAGATGTCACTGTACATGATTTCTGATGACGTCTTTGTGTTTGTTTTTCATGTCTTTCTGATTTTTCGTTTTTGTGTGTTTGTTTATGTGGTTCCGCTGCAAATCTTTTGTTCAAACTTTGTGGCTCATGTCCAGTTTTCCTACAAATATCAAGCATACATGTATTTATCAGAAACAGAGTTATAAACCTTCTTTAACCGAATTAAAAATTGGCTCCATTCTCAAATTACCATTTTTTTGAACTTTTTTCAGTGAGTGCTCAAAGTGAAAGAAAATCAGGAAAATACTACTGTTTACAATACAACTTAAACTTATTTTATTATATTTACACTTTCAATTTGTCTGCCCTCTAAAACAAACATGTGCTATTCAATTTGCATTTCAAGGCAACTGTAATTATATTGACTTTAAACCTCCTTTTGAAACAGTTTAATGAATTTTTCCCCCTTTTTTCTTAACCATGATGTTGAAATCTAATAATCTACTTATCTAACACAAGTTTGAAAATTCAATTTTAGTTGTTCTAGTACATATTTTTTTAATATGTACCATATCTACAACATATGTATTTCTAATATAATTTTAACTTGTTCCAAGACAGGTGTAATATATATGCGTTGTCGCCAATATTGTGTTATATGTAAGTACTGATTTCCAAGCACAATGGGTCCTGAATACAACATCAGTCTGTGAACAACAATATTAAAGATTCACTAGTTCCTGACCATGAAGTTTGACAATTGACAAGAACTTAATCCTGCCTACATACACAAGTTTTCTGCTCCAGTATACGGGGAATTTTAGTTGTCAAATTGGGAAATTTTAGTCTAATTTCTCAAGGGGAAACTACCTTTATTCGGTAGTAATTTTAGGCAAACAAAACCACTGCATTGTATATAAAATAATAATACTGACCTTTTAACTCCCCTTTCTGTGTTTATTTTAGATTCTGACTGTGGTGTTCTAGCATTCTGATGAACATTGGTTCCTGTAACTTGTGGTGATCGATGTGGACTTTCAGGTGTATCATCTTTCTGCTTCAACAATGACATACGTCTTTCCATCCGATCTAGACGACATTTTAACTGTCAAATTGTAAAATAAATCAATTTTCTTACAGTGAATATTTTAAAAACATTACACATTAGCAAAAGCATGGTATTTAAAAGATCCAATAAATCAGAGACGGATGTATGGTAAACTGATCCCACTATAAACTACAAGATTTTTGTTGCCTTGCCTAAAAAACACGAAGCTTGTCAGATAGCATTATGGCTTTTTGCCAAAGTTTTTCACAAATCAAAACCAGAATTGAAGGAAAGAAAATATCACAGTTCCAAATAGAAACATATTAATGATACTTAGGTCCAAGACCAGGAAATTTACAGTAAACAGTACCTAGGCATTGGTCCAGTAAGTCAGTGGAAAGTTTTTCCCTTCTAATAACTCTTTATAATGCATTGGTATCTTGATAACCATTAACATTACCATTAGTGTCATTACGGAATATCAGCACATTTGAACTTTTAGAACTTTATTACAAGAGTTCTAGTACCTTTAACAAATTAAACATGTATTAAAGCTGCATAATTTTTTTCAATTTTCTGAATTTTTTTTTTCTTTTTTATTTTCTGAAAATATATATTTTTTTAAAAATAGATAACTTTTTATTATGATCCATGAGATTCATTTTCTAGAATTTCTTTCCTAGTAGCTGTAAATAAACGGAATCCTCTAACGTCTAATGTTTAACGATGATTATTATGAGCTAGGAGTATGTGCACAGATGTACGGGAATTACAATAAATCGAAGGTGAAACCTGACAAATTTTATTAATTGTCTGTCATTACTATCCATATTTATTCACAATGGTGTTACGTATCCCTTACAAAGTCACAAATGACAAATTTAATGAAAATCTGTGTTTAATTTATCATATTTCACCGTTTTGTAAGTTGTGTTTAAATGACCTGGTTTTTTATGATGTAACCATATTCTAAAATTAAATCAAACCGTCTACATCTCACTGGGAAATTATAGTTATTTCTGTATTTATTTGAGCTTTTATGGTTGAACCAAATGTAACACTGTTCATTAGGAACATCATTAATTAGATCAGCACCATTTTAATTTTTTCCTCGGAAAACTTAATACAGCTCTAAGTTATAATCTTGTAGTTTTGTACGTATACATGTATTTGTTTTTGTAAATTAATGTATACAAATGTAAACCAAAGCTAAAAACCCTGAGACAAATCTGTAATTATCCATGATAACAAAACTCAGGTGTAGTGAAGTAACAATAGACTAGAACATTCGTTAGTACATGTAATATAAATAATTATAACTAAGCCAATGACCTTTTTCGCCCCCAAGGCAAGACTGGATTTCTCATTCCCCATGTAAGGACCAAGATCATATACTGTCATGCCTGAGGTATTAAAGCAGAAGGGATGACTTATTTATCAAGAACTGAACACTGATATTCATCTGATTCATTATGTAAAGAGTCTATTACAGCACTTGTTATTTCTAAAAGTTTATGGTGCAAGAGAGATAACTCCTGTTACATATATTAGTTTCACATTAAAGAGAAGCAAGCCAGATAATTGGTTTCACATTAAAGAAAAGCAAGCAAAAAATTATCATCTTTAAAAAAAAAAAAGAAAAGGGGAAAAATACATCATTCCACAGAACTTTTAATTCAAATTATCAGTTTTAAAATTCATTTTAAGTAACAAAAAAAAATCAAAATTTAATCTGTTAATGCATATATTTTAAGTTTGATACATTTGGGCATTTCAGGTGAAGAAAAATAATATCAGTGATGTATTTATACTTTTAAAAAGACCACAAAATATCAAAACTTAGACTGTCAACTTCATTTTATTGTCTTTCTAAAAAATGTTTTAGTAAAATAAGAAAATTTTATAGATTTATATTTTAATTTATTATCCATCTGGTCAGTCAGATTATCAGTTATTACATTAATATTGATTTAATATTAATTAGATACATTAATTATAATTTCAACTTCTTCAAACACATCTTTCAGAAATCCATGACGGATAACATTTACCAGGTAGCATATAGATTTAACCATTAAACAAACACCTGTCAATCAATTTTGTATATTTTAAGGTAACACCTGTAAGGTAGCATCCTGTTGATGACTAGCATTGGAATGTTGCTTATAATTAACAGGATGTTTACAAAAATACATTATTGACAATCTCTAAAAATAATTTTGATGTAAATCACACACTGAGAAAACAATGAAATAAAAATAAAAAGATTATTTTATTTTGAGTTAATTTATGAATTGGATTTGAGTGTTAATTCACAAGATGATTTTAATGCACTAAAATTGGTCCTATCAAAAATAATATCATTATTTATTATTATTCTATGTTTTCATTGTAAACAGAATAATCTTAATTTTTGAAAACATAATTATTCATCATGCAGCTGACCTAATTACTTTCATGAATTAGACACAATTAATGGGTCACACAATTTAGTAGCTTTGACAACTATAAGCTGTCAAATTTTTTTAAATTTATCAACAATAATGTATTATGTCAGATGAAATGTGTACTAATTAATATTTTTTCCTTAAAAAAAAAAACCCTTTTCATTTTTTTCCTTCCACATTTTTTTGATTTTGAAACATATTTTAATTTGTTATTATTATTATTATTATTATCTTTTATTTATTTTCAAGCCAAAAAGTAGCTCTAGAGAAAATGCTCTATTTATAGACATGTAAACAATAGAGTTACCTCCCTTCCGCCAATACACCATATTAGAATTTCCCCTGTCCTATTTAAACCCAGTCATTTAAATTATGTTGATACCAGGTTTAAAGTCTTATAAATGCAAGCAATATGGAATTTAATTAACACCCTCTCACTGTTACTTTTGTTGAAAACCAAAAATTAATACAAGCAACACTACTTAAGAAATTTTTTTTATTTTCTTTATATATATATATATACATATATATATATATATATATATATATATATATATATATATATATATATATATATATATGGAGAGAGAGAGAGAGAGAGAGAGAGAGAGAGAGAGAGAGAGAGAGAGAGAGAGAATTGATTGTAAAATGTTAAATGTAGCAAAATATTTCGCCCATGTTGTTTACAAATAGACCCACTTTAACCTCTAAGGGTTGATATTTCGGGCATTATTGCCCCTGTAAAGAAGCAACATCAAAGTCGGATATAAAAGGCTATTCTACCGCAAGAGTTTACTTTTTGTCATAAAATATAAATTGTATGTTTGTATTGTTTTAATGTAAATTTTGGTTTGTTGTGAAATAAGACATCTTTATTCTACTTTGAATACTTCTTAAACTATAAAATAAAAAATATTTAAAAATTAAAAATTTATCCAGTTAACTGTAAAAACAATTTTTTAACATATATCTGTGTATCATTGAAAAAATATCAATTGCAAATTACCCCCCCCCCCCCCACTGATAGCATCATACATGGTTCCACTGTGATCTAAAGGTAAATGGACAAATAGCTGTTACAGTTTATAATGACAACTACAATAATATATCCCCCGGCTATTTACAACATAATGTTTTCAAGCGCATCGACAATTCACGTCGCACGTATTATCGCCATACATGTTCACAACCTGATTTTAGTATACACCATTTCGACTTCTTTAATTTAATAAAAATCGAATCATTTTTCAATCAAAGCAATATTGATGGGTTATAAATATACTTCTTTGTTTTGTAAACAAGTCGCCACTAGTCTAAATTCCGATCACCGACCTAATAAAATGGCTAACTAGGCGTTATACGAGTGCATAATATATGTAGCGTTGTCTAAACGTCTGCCATTTTTGTTCGACTACTTATAAAATCACCTTACCTCTCCATTAACCGGTTTTTTAAACCAGCTTCTTAAACCGATCACCAAATCGGATGGAAACAGAACTTTAGTCATCGCCTCTAACCTTTTAGTGAGCCCGGAAAACATAAACTTTGATCAAACATCAGTTCTATATGCCTGAAGTTAGGGTCTGTCTCGGCACGAAACAAAGGGACAACACCAACATGTTTGATCACATGATCAGTCATGTGACAAAACATCTAAATCAACATTTAACGGTCTTTGTAAAATTCTTTTAATCACGATCTTGAACATTCGGATGGATAGGATCTGGTATTTTTGTCTAATGTGATTATAATTCTTTGACTTATTTTTTATCATCTGTTACAACCGTTCCACAAAAACAGTGCATTCACTCGGAAGAACGAGTAAATCACGTGATTCACTTGTCTATGAATAGAACTCATAAACTAGGTCAACGGAATTTCATGCGGTTGCCTGTTGATTGGCTAATGCACCAATGATTGCAATTTGACTATCAATATATCGGTCGGTTTGTGTTTAATATGCATTTTGAATCAAATTTGTACACAACATTTAAAAAGCAACCAGGTGCGCCAAATGACGCGGGTCATGTAAACAAATTTGGGGTGAATTTTATTTCTGGGCGAGAGGGGACGTCACAAATAACTATAAACAACACCCACGCAACATACATTATTTTACGTTTTTAATATGCTATTGTAAGAAATCAGACTTACAGCCTCTCGTTCCGATATCAGATTACCAATTTCTTTGTCTTTTTGAATTAACAATTCCTGTTGATGTTGGACTAAGTCGATATGTAGCATTAAAAGTTCTTTCAACTGTTTGGTTCCGTCAGTTGTTTCAACACATTTTTTACTAACGGAACTACTTATATAAGCGGAATCTGACAGGTCCTCCATATTTCTTTTGTTTGAACTATCTTCCATGGGCCTATTTTCTGTCTCCGATTGTTTTGCATACTTCAGACTTTCTTGTAAAGCCAAAGCAAGGTCATTTTCAAATGCTGAATTTTCACTTCCATATGAAATTTTGGCGGTCCGTCTTCGTAACATGCCTTGTCGATAATCAGAACGATACTTTGGATCAACTGACATGTCCGATTTCATTACATCAGGTTAAATCCACAAAAAATCTAACAGATTATGGATTGTTTACTCTCGATGAGTTTAAATATATGCAAATGACTTATTCCGGAAATAGACTAATACAGGGCTTTTGTACCTCCAACGTAAAAGAGTTCTACTTTTAAAAATTATAGCGGGAAATATGAACAGGTGCTTGCTTGAATTTTAATTGGTTTTACATTATTGTGTGGTACCACATCCTTTTCGGATTCTATCAGAAAAAATATTTCCATACAGGGACGTAGCTACCTAAGACTCGACTAGACGCGTGTATAAACAAAAATTGTCTTTTCTCAAAGGAATTAACAAGTATTTTTTTTAATTTCAGCATTCCGAGTACATTAAAAATGGTACTTGACAATATTATACAATTTTTAAATGCATTGACTGATGAAATTTAAAAAAAAAGTATTTGACAATGAGATATTGTTAGCGCTGAATGCTCGAGCACCCGGTGGCGAAGGGTCTTATGGCCTCTTAAAGCTGTTAGCGGATCCAGCACAGAGTTTTTATGGGGACCAGAGGAAATTGAATTTTTAATAATTCCGAAGACTATTTGGCCACATTATTCTTGAATTTTTAAAAGGCGTGGTTGTTGTAGATAACAGATGAAGTGAAACCGCCTTCAAATAAACCTTTATCGGTTTGGAAAATATGTTTTAGAACAACTTGGCAGGTACTTGGGGAAAGGTACCCCCCTTCTTCCCGGATATTTGTTTTCTGGTCAATTTGATAAAATTATTTAGACTTTTTTACTTTTAAATATTTTCTTATCGTTTTTATGATGTGATATGGTCGATTTTTTACCTTCTTAAAACGGATCAAACTCGAGTAAAAAAGCGTTGCAATATAGTTGTTACGTCATAAGGAAATATTTATAAATATCCGGGAAGAAGGCGGGTACCCTTCCCCAAGTACCTGTGTTTTAGAATTTGAGTGGCATATTATAAAGTCGTTTGTGCGTTTTTAATATTTAAACATTCTATATAATATATCTATTAACAATAGTAATCTATTGTACCCGTTTCACACTTACAACATCTGTTATGGACACCAAAATAAATTTAAAAATTTTTATTGTAGAATATATTTCGGAGAAGTAACCTCCCTTCGGTCGATAACTTCAGGATAGTACGGTACTGTCATATGACTTCTTTTTGGTCCTTTTTTGCAATTACTAGTCATGTGCAGAATTTGAATATTTTTTATGGTAAATATCAATATTTTGCACATGACAGCAGTATTAAATACCGACGACATTATTTCTGCATTCGGTCAAATTATGTTGAACAGAGAAGAACAGTGCGAGTCATAGTAAAACAATGAGTGATTACGTTTTACACGAATCTTCCAACCTAAAGGACTTACGAGACACTTTAAAAATTCAATAACAATTCTTTGAAATACAAAAAGGAAATTTGTAACTAAAACATAAAAACTTGTTAAATTATCAATCAATTAAAAAAAATCATGATTGATTAATTTTGATCTGATAGAGAACATCATATGAATATGTAAATTAAAAAAGAAAAATTACTTAACGCGCTATTTTTAGATCGCGTTTTATACATCTTTAAGCTGAAATACAATCATTTATTGACATTAAATGTTCGTTTATAATTATATAACAAACATATAAATAAGTCTGCCCAAGTCTTATCGACAAAATACAGACTCTAAATCAATAACGTGATTAAAACCGATAATTATATAAACAATGAATTTGAGAAACGTGTTTCGAGACCAATGATTGTAAAGTAAGTGTAGTATTCTATGGGACGTGTAAAAACATATATCACTTTGTCATTTTATTTAATTAAAGTAATGATGTTTTAGAATTTTTCCATATCCATCGTAGTTTTTACTTCTGGGGTGGTTAAAGAAAGCAGAGTACGTGACCCGGGGAAAACCACCGAACGAAATAACAAACTATCTGTCGTATAGTAGGAATCAAACCTAGGCTCCATTTTTACACATTTATTTATTTATTTATTTATTATTTATTATTATTTATTTAATTATTTATTTTACCGCCTTAATGGCTCATTGGTAGAGCGTTCGCCTTGAGAGCGTGAGGTTGTGAGGGTCGAACCCATGCGCGTCATACACAAGACTTTAAAGCTGCATTAAGTTTTTCAATTTTCTGATTTTTTTTTTTTTTTAAATATATCTTCTAACCACGATCCGTGACATTCATTTTCTAAAATTTCATTTTTTAGCTGTAAATAAACGGAATCCTCTAACCGGTTGGTCAGAGTTTTACGATGGTAATTATGAGCTTGGAGCATGCGCACGGATATATGGAAAACCCTAGAATCGAAGGTGAAATATGACAGTTTGCATTAATTGTCCTTCATTAATATCCAGATGTATTTGAAATGCTTACTAAGTCACAAATGACAAATTCAACGAAGTTCTGTGTTTAATTTATCGTATTTCACCGTTTTGAAAGTTGTGTTTAAATGAGACCGGGTTTTGATGACGTAACCATGTTCTAATAGCTGCATCTCGCTTTGATAAATACTGTAATTTCTGTATTTATTCGAGCTTTTATCGTTGAACCAAATGTAACATTGTTCATTAGGAACATCATTAATTAGATTAGCACCGTTGTAATTTTTTCTTTGGAAAACGTAATGCAGCTTTTTATCAAAAATTGAAATATGGCGCTCGGCATCAGGAGGATAGATTATCGACTGATTCACCTAGTGTGAATAATGGACCGGATGAGTGCTTTACTTGTCTATGGCACACTGGACTCGGTGAGCTAGCACCTAACCAAAGAGTCGCCTCGAGCGTGCGCTGCTACAAATTCAAATTCAAATTCTTTATTAATCTCATAAACATATTTACAATAATGTATATAGACAATATTAATATACAAATCATAAATAAATAATATATTGTAGTGGACAGTTTACATACCTGGAGGAGTGACCCTGTTATACAATTACAGATATAAATACAAAGTCTTGATAGTAACAAAGTATTTTTTATGATTAAATAGTTTTTAAAGGAGAAAATGTTTGGTACCCTGAGATCTTTTGGAATGAATAATCGTCTTTCAGATACAAATGCAGCATAATTAAAAATATAATGAAACTCGTCAACTATTTCGTTTGAATCGCATAGAAAACATTTTCTTTCATTTCTAGGAACATTATTATATCTACCAACATTAATAGGAAGTTTTACATTATTTAATCTATATCTACAAAATATTTTGCATTTTTACATGTTAAATTTAACAAGTATGGCTCTATATCTAAAGTATTCTTATATAATCTATAATTAATAAATAGTGGGGAGTTTTGTAAATCACTGTACAATTTTTGTAAAAATTGATCAAATAAAGTTTGTTTGACATGGCATTTTAACCAATTTACACTGTAAAAATTATGTGTGAGCCAAATTTGGTTTAATCCACATTCTTCTAAAATACTCTTAACATAGTTTAACCAAGGAATATTACCGTCATTATGAACAAATTGATAGTAAAGTAAATTATAAATATTATTTGTTAGTTTACTGTTATGTGCCAATACAATTTTTGCCCAATAAGTGATAACTCTAGTTTTAACATCAATAGAAAAAGGTGTTCTTCCAAGTTCATCGTATACCATATTATTCGGTGTATACTTGTTTACACATAACACATGTTTATAAAATTTAAAATGTAATTTTCAATAATGTCTAGTTTGCTAAAATCCCATAATTCGCAACCATATAATAGTGTTAGTTTAACAATTTTATCGAAAAGATCTAATTGACAGTCAATAGATAGATTATGTATTCTAATTTTTTTAAGTACACCAAACATAGCCTTTTGTGCTCTTTGAACAAGATCTATCTTTGCTTTATTAAAAGTACCATATCGTGATAAAATTAGACCAAGATAAGAAAATTCATTAACTACATCTAGTTTAATACCTCTAAAAATAAATTGAGGTTATTTGGAATCCCACCTTTAGAAAATACAAGTAGTTTAGTTTTACTAATATTAACATTTAGTTTCCAATTGTAACAATATTGTGAGAAGGCATCTATCATAAGTTGTAAATCCTCTTGTGATTCTGCTAACAAAACAGTATCATCTGCATATAATAAACACAGTAATTTAACATAGTTTAGAGCACATTTTTCAAACTCTTGTGATACAGTTACTTAAACCTTTCACGTCTTTTTCTGACACAAAATTCTAGATCATTTAGGTATAATGAAAATAAAAATGGGGATAGGCTATCTCATTAACGAACACCGATATTACAATCAAAGAATTGAGAACTACAGTTGTTAAAGTCTATTCTTGACTTGATACCTTGATAAAGATTGTGTATAACTCTGAAACATTTTCCGTCGATATTATTTCTAATTAATTTCGACCATAATGCTGGACGCCACACATTGTCAAAAGCCTTTTCAAAATCTATAAATACACACTATAGTTTTTTACTCGATAAACGTAATATTCCGAAAAGGTGGTGCAATACAAAATATTATCAACAGTATAATAGCCCTTTCTAAAACCTGATTGGTTTTCATTCAACAAATGTATACTTTCAGAAAAATCAGTTAACCTTGTATTAATAATACTTGTAAACAGTTTACAAAGACAGCTTAATAAGGTGATGGGTCGGTAATTTTTAGGGTTCTCTTGTTCACCTTTGCTTTTATATATAGAGATAATAATCGCTTTTAACCAGTCAGATGGAACAATACCTGTATCAAAAATAGCATTAAAAAGTTTAACATACACTGGTAAAAATAAATCTATAGTATTTATAATATATTCATTAATAACTAAATCATCACCCGGGGACTTTTGTGTCATTAACATTTTAATACAGTTCTTAATCTCTTCACTTGTAATCGGTTGGTTCAAAAAACTATCATCATATGTAACATCATAAAAATCAAAAACATCATCACTTTCATCATTAACATATATACACACATTTATACATGACAAACCATACTGCGCACTTGAACATCACACGCATACACGATCCTGTTTTTAGATTAATCTATAGAGATTAATAACCTTGCTCTCGTCGCGGATACTTGAAAAATTACCGTCAAACAACATTACAACAACAACTTTATTTGGTTTTAAATATATGACATATTTTCTGTTCTAAAAACCTTATAAACCCAGAGGTTATTACAAGAGTATGCTATTAATGATTCAAAATTTATTAAGTGTACAAAATTTATTTAATACAACGTTCATGTATTATCAGGGATATTGGTCTGGAGAGAAGATCAACAGACTGTTATTATTATTATTATTATTATTAGGAAACATATGTCGGTATGTTGAAGTAGAATTCAGAAATTTGTAATTGACAAACATGAACTCTGTCATCTCAACTCGACCACGACATCACAGACATGTTAATGATAAAGATAGTCAAACACGCAAAGAAAAGACAAACAAATATTAGGAAACATTAGGTTCCTGACTGTGAACTTGCATGGGAATAAATGCCCAGTGGCGTGGATATAGTACTATTAAAGAAAACCAAATTATCCCAATCATTTTAAAAAGTTAAAAACAAAATTTGTTATCTTATCAAATAATCAAACATCAAATCTAACATGTACATGTCATCCTTAAAAGGAAACAATTACAAATACCAAAGGGACAGACTATAATATTATGTACAATATCGGATTCGCTCAAGCACAGTCCTGGTATCTTATGGGGACCATAGATTACGACAGCCAAAAGGTGTAAAATGTATATTTAATCGTCGTAATAAAATAACCGATAACGACCGAGAGAACGTGCATTTCTGAGCAAAACAATTTCGCTGTAAAGCTTTAGATTTGAGATTCCTACATCTCATTTGTTTCTTTAAACATGTTCGTTGTTGTTGTTGTTGTTGTTGTTGTTTTTGTTGTTGTTGTTGTTGTTTAAATGTTGTTTAACGCCGCAACAACAAATTAAAGCACTTATGAAAGGTAACAAAAATAACATTATACCGCCTCTTTTATACAACAATACTGTTTATGAGGATGACGATGATAAAGCTAACATACTTAATGAATATTTCTGTGAACAATTAAATATAGATGATAGTGGTGTTAATGCCCCTTTGTTGAATATGCCCGACACATTTCTCCACAATATTTCAGTAACTAGTGATGATGTTAAAAAAATTCTTTTTAGTCTTGATATATCCAAAGCATGTGGTCCCGATCTTGTCAATCCCAGACTTCTCAAATATGCTAGTAACGAATTATGCCAGACCCTTGCATTATTTTTTTAACAAACTTTCAGATAAATCTATTTTTCCAAATTGTTGGAAAATTGCTAATATTATACCGATATATAAGAAAGGTGACCCTAGTATTGTTAGTAATTATCGGCCTATTTCTCTTTGGAATATCATTGGTAAAGTGTTTGAAAAATGTGTTCTTAAATACTTAAACAATTACTTATGTAGCAACAATATGATTACTAGTCTCCAGTCTGGTTTTAGAAATGGTGACTCTACTGTCTGTCAATTACTAGATATCTCTAACGACATTACTTAAGCACTAGATATGGGTCAAAGAAGTCAGAATCGTATTTTGTGATATCAACAAGGCCTTCGACAGAGTTTTGGCATTCAGGATTACTAGCAAAATTAAAGTCTATTGGAATTTGTGGTAAACTCATTCTTTGGTTTGAAAGTTATTTATGTAATCGAAAGTGTAGAGTTGTAATTAGGAAAAGTATATCTGGTTGGTTGAATATTAATGCTGGTGTTCCACAGGGATCGATATTAGGTCCCATATTATTTTTAATTTATATTAATGATATTGTAATTGATATAAATTGTAAAATCCTCTTATTTGCTGACGACACTGCTCTCTATTGCATTGTTGATGACCCAACTGCAATCATCCCTTATGCTTAATGCAGATTTAGAAAAAATTAACACTGTGGTCAAAAAAATGGTTAGTCTCATTTAATCCTAAAAAACAGAATCAATGATCTTTTCCAGAAAAAATAGAAAACCATTTCATCTCTGCCTTTATATGGATAACATATTAGTCCAAGAAGTCGAAGAACATAAGCACCTTGGTTTATTTTTCACTTTCGAATTTTATGGCATTATCATGTTGAAAATATTGTTAAAAAAGCCAATTCACGTCTTTCAATCTTAAGAAAATATAAATCTATTTTATCAAGGGATGTTTTAGAAAAAATATATACCAGTTTTATCCGACCATTACTTGAATATAGCGATGTTGTGTGGGGGGAACATACCAGAAAATTTAAAATTAAGAATAGAAAAAGTAAATTTAGAAGCTGCCAGAATTGTCTCTGGTGCAACGCGCTTTGCATTGCTAGTATACAAATGTTTTATTCTGAAATGGGATGGGGAACACTAGAGAAAAGACGAAATAATCACAAATTAGTCCAATTCTATAAAATGTATCATAATCTAGCCCCTCCATATTTGTGCATGCTTATCCCACCTTCACAAAACGATATCCATCCCATAATACGCGTGGTTCCCAAAATATTCGAAGTATATCATGTAAAACTTCTTTTTATCAAAATTCCTTCTTGCCAGTCACTACTACAGAATGGAATAATTTACCTAATGATGTAAGAAAAACTCCTTACCAATTTTTAAGACATTTATTAACTCTCATACCAAAGTTCCATATTTTTATAATTGTGGGACAAGAGTGGGTCAAATACTCCATACAAGACTACGATTGCAATGTAGTTCTCTTAAGTATCATTTATATAGTAAACATTTAGATTCAGAACCCTTTTGTAGATGTGGTCAAGTAGAAGACACCAATCATTTTCTTTTATATTGTCAGAATTTCAGTCATATTCGAACAACAACAATATTTACACTTCCCTTTGTTCTAACAGTTGATAAATTATTGTTTGGTGACCCTACTTTGTCCTTCGAAGACAACAAAATTATATTTCTCACAGTACAAGAATTCATTTTAAGAAGTAAACGCCTTACTTAACATTATTTACTGTCTTCGTCTTTAATATTCAACATGCGAGGTCATGGCTTCATCATTATTCCATTGTCAATCATGTTATTATTATTACTTAATATACACCCATTTTATTTTATTTTATTTAACCAACTACATAATTATACTTATTATTATCATTATCATGTTTACGATATATTTTTTTCAGCGATATATGAATACACTCATATATCTATTTTTTGCACATGTACTCACTTTGAATGCATATTTATTATTATTATTATTATTATTACTCCATCACTAATTATTTTTATCAGAAGTCTATGAATTACAGTATTAATGGACTTTTATTATTATTATTTTAGTATCATTTATTATTATTATTATTATTATTATTATTATTCCACCACAATTGATTATTTATATTATTATTACTACTATAATTATTATGTAATTGATTATACACCTTCATTAGATGTTTAACTTTTTGAGATATAGGAGACTGGTTAATATTAGAGATATTCTCTAGTTCCAGAATCCTATGAATTTATTGTTTGTAATCGTGTTAAATGTATTATATTTAATTAAATAGATATTGTTTAAACTAAATTAAAGTTTCTTTTAGGAGCAAAGTTATTAGTTTCTGAGGTCCAATCTAGAACAGTTTCTGTATGCGGTAGATGAGTGCCTCTGCGCACTCAGGTCGATGTTATGCTAACATGCTAGCATACATAGTAAGTATATCACAGACAAGCACACCACTCCAAAACTAACATTATCCTGTTCCTTCTGAATTAAGAAGTTTTTAACCAATGGTCTGTTGAATTTTGGTTTTCACTCGAAATAACATGTACTAAGTTCATTTTTGTCTGTAAAATACTTGCATTGCCTAAGCTCTTTTTCAATATTCCACTTTATATTCTGTAATAAAATCAGAGCATCGAATAATGAATGTTTCTAGATAAAATTAACCACAAACTATAAATACGTGTAAGGACGTTATGGCACTACAAAAATATTGAATGCTGTTATATTCTTATTACCTTTGCCTATTTAAATTTGGAGTTCAATAAAAACAAGTCTCATTATGTATCCGTTTTATTCATTCCCTCCATTCGTTGCTTTGTTTTTTTACTTGCATTGTCTAGTGCAAGTTATTCGTTATCATAATTTAAAATCATATTTTAAACATGTTTTCGATTTTTAAATCAAACTGTAGACGATAAAATATCAGGTTTTCAGTAAAACCTTTGCTTTTAGTTTATTTTTTGAACATTTTTTTCAGAACCTTTTAAAACCTTTAATATGCTAATTATTACTGCAATACATTTTTAAAATGTTCATTAATGGCTTAATAGTAAATTTGATGCATTATCTTCTCTGAAAGTCGTTATATTCTAAATCCAAGGCTATAATGTTAGCGATAACTGATTTGTAATCTTCTAATTGCAGAAACTGTTTGTCGCTTATATTGTGTGAGATGTTGTCTTTGAAATATTAAATCATTTGATAGAAAGAACATGATCAAAAGGCATGCATGCGGCTTCCGTATTGATTTATAGAGGAATATTGCTTGCATGTGTTCATTTTGATTTTCTACTTTCCGTTATTTAAGCGTGATACATTTGTACTGTATTTCATTTTTCTATAAAACAATTTATCCGTAAAAATTATTATGTTTAATATATATTTCATATGATAAAAGAAGGAAAATTTCAATTAAAAAAAGAAACTCGTAGTCTTAGCAACAGCCAGTGGAAACAATAACAGTACATAATGCATGTAAATGATAAAACTATTACTAATTAAAATAAAATAAAAATAAAAACAAAACAAAACAAACAAACAAACAAAGCTCTGTTTTGGACGGTCCATGGCGTAAATGACCAACACTTTTGAGACCCCCACCAACCATCACACTTATTTTACAAAAAATTCCCCACGAATACGTACATTTAAAAATTAAAAATCAAACAAAAACCTAACTGGTTTATGACATCCACAATTAAAAAAAAATGGAATCTATTTTAATTTTTTAAGATTTGACGGCTTATTTTCCTAAAACACCAATAATATATATATCAAGATTCAATTCCAGATTAGAAATTAATGATTAATGAATGAAATATTGAAAACATATACATTTATTTCATGGTACTGTGGTGACAATATCAGCAGAGATCATCAGATAATAACCTCAAGTGTCATAATGTTACACAGTTATAGATGGTTTGTTTTATATTGTTATTTACGAGCCATTTTTACATGTACATAGTTTTCATTTCATTGTCATATTTTAGATGAATACGAATTAGAAATCTAGCAAAAACGTTCTAGAGGTCGGTAAAACTCGGCTAAAATCGTTTTGTACCCTAATATAAAATTTCCTGACTTCTGACGTCAAAGAATATAGATCATAAAATTTAAACGAAGAGTGCAAAAATTAAATACAGAATAAAGATATTTGTTTGTTTCTTCTTCTTCTTCTTATTTTTTTTTTATACATAGTCTCGTAGAATGTGTCAAGGACAATTTTGTAACAATAATTTTATAATTGTTCTCTAACAAGCTAGCTTAAAGCATTGTTCCTCTGGTGTATATTTTTAATGCAAATTTATTTTGAAAATTTATAATAAAACAAAACTATTCTGTGTTTATATTGAAATTTTTATTGGTTGTATGTTCATTATTTAGTAAAATAAGATTTTTATATAAATGTCTGTAGTATTGGCCACTGGTTGTAAAATAAAAATGTTATAAAATAGTTATTATAGGGACCCAGAGAAAATTGAATTTTTAATAATTCCGAAGACTTTTTAGCCATATTTCTCTTGAATTTTTAAAGGCGTGGTTGTTGCAGATAACAGATGAAGAGAACCCGATTTTAGATAAACCTTTATCGGTTTGGAAAATGTGTTTTAGAACAACGTGGCAGATACTTGGGGAAAGGTACCCCCTTCTTCCCGGATATTTGTTTTCTGATCAATTTAATTAAAAAAAAAGATATTTAAAGGTTTAACTATATCTTATGTAACTATCTCTTATTGTTTTAAGTCTTGTTTATGCAGTATGTACTATGTATGTTAAATGGTGAACACTGCAATCCAGTATACCAATAATATTTATTTATTTATTTATTTATTTATTTATTTATTTATTTATTTATTTAGACTTTTTTAGTTTTAAATATTTCCTTATCTTTTTTATGATGTGATATTGTCGATTTACCTATATTTGTTGTAATATAGTTTTTACGTCATAAGGAAATATTTAAAAGTAAAAAAGTCTAGATAATTTTATTAAATTGTCCAGAAAACAAATATCCGGGAAGAAGGGGGGTAGCCTTCCCCAAGTACCTGTGTTTTAGAAGTGGCATATTACAAAGTCGTTTGTGCGTTTGTAATATTTAAATATTCTATATAATATATCTATTAACAATAGTAATCTACCCGGTTCACACTTACAACATCTGTTACGGCCACCCCTATACATTTAAAATTTTTTATTGTATTCGGAGAAGTTACCTCCATTCGGTCTAATACGGTAGTGTCACATGTAGAATTTTGAATATTTCTTTTTGGTCCTTTTTTCCGATTGATAGTCATGTGCAGAATTTGAATATATTTTTTGGTAAGTATCAATATTCTGCACATGACAGCAGTATTAAATACCGACGACATTCTTTTTGCATTCGGTCAAATTAGGTTGAACAGAGAAGAACAGTGCGAGTCATAGTAAAACAATGAGTGATTACGTTTTACACGAATCTTCCAACCTAAAGGACTTACGAGACACTTTAAAAATTCAATAAACAATTATTTGAAATACAAAAAGGAAATTTGTAACTAAAACACAAAAACTTGTTAAATTATCAATCAATTATTTTTTATAAAAAAATCATTATTGATTATTTTGATCTGATAGAGAATATCATATGAATATATATGTAAATTAAAATAGAAAAATTACTTAACGCGGAATTTTTAGATCGCGTTTTATACATCTTTAAGCTGAAATACGATCATTTATTGACATTAAATGTTCGTTTATAATTATATAACGAACATATAAATAAGTCTGCCCAAGTCTTATCGACAAAATACAGACTTTAAATCAATAACGTGATTAAAACCGATAATTATATAAACAATGAATTTGAGAAACGTGTTTAGAGACCAATGATTGTAAAGTAAGTGTAGTATTCTATGGGACGTGTAAAAACATATATCACTTTGTCATTTTATTCAATTAAAGTAATGATGTTTTAGAATTTTTCCATATCCATCGTAGTTGTTACTTCTGGGGTGGTTAAAGAAAGCAGAGTGCGTGAACCGGGGAAAACCACCTAACGAAATAACAAACTATCTGTCGTATAGTAGGAATCAAACCTAGGCTCGATTTTTACCCGGGGAAAACCACCGAACGAAATAACAAACTATCTGTCGTATAGTAGGAATCAAACCTAGGCTCCATTTTTACACATTTATTTATTTATTTATTTATTTATTTATTTTACCGCCTTAATGGCTCATTGGTAGAGCGTTCGCCTTGAGAGCGTGAGGTTCTGAGGATCAAACCCATGCCGCGTCATACACAAGACTTTAAAGCTGCATTAAGTTTTTCAATTTTCTGATATTTTTTTTTATATATATATATATATATCTTCTAACCACGATCCGTGACATTCATTTTCTAAAATTTCATTTCTTTTAACTGGAAATAAACGGAATCCTCTAACCGGTTGGTCAGTGTTTTACTGATGGTAATTATGAGCTTGGAGCATGCGCACGGATGTATGGAAAACCCTAGAATCGAAGGTGAAATATGACAGTTTGCATTAATTGTCCTTCATTAATATCCAGATGTATTTGAAATGGTGTTATGTATCCCTTACTAAGTCACAAATGACAAATTCAACGAAGTTCTGTGTTTAATTTATCGTATTTCACCGTTTTGAAAGTTGTGTTTAAATGACCCGGGTTTTGATGACGTAACCATGTTCTATAGCTGCATCTCGTTTGATAAATACTGTAATTTCTGTATTTATTCGAGCTTTTATCGTTGAACCAAATGTAACATTGTTCATTAGGAACATCATTAATTAGATTAGCACCGTTTTAATTTTTTCTTTGGAAAACGTAATGCAGCTTTTTATCAAAAATTGAAATATGGCGCTCGGCATCAGGAGGATAGATTATCGACTGATTCACCTAGTGTGAATAATGGACCGGATGAGTGCTTTACTTGTCTATGGCACACTGGCTCGGTGAGCTAGCACCTAACCAAAGAGTCGCCTCGAGCGTGCGCTGCTACAAATTCAAATTCAAATTCTTTATTAATCTCATAAACATATTTACAATTATGTATATAGACAATATTAATATACAAATCATAAATAAATAATATATTGTAGTGGACAGTTTACATACCTGGAGGAGTGACCCTGTTATACAATTACAGATATAAATACAAAGTCTTGATAGTAACAAAGTATTTTTTATGATTAAATAGTTTTTAAAGGAGAAAATGTTTGGTACCCTGAGATCTTTTGGAATGAATAATCGTCTTTCAGATACAAATGCAGCATAATTAAAAATATAATGAAACTCGTCAACTATTTCGTTTGAATCGCATAGAAAACATTTTCTTTCATTTCTAGGAACATTATTATATCTACCAACATTAATAGGAAGTTTTACATTATTTAATCTATATCTACAAAATATTTTTGCATTTTTACATGTTAAATTTAACAAGTATGGCTCTATATCTAAAGTATTCTTATATAATCTATAATTAATAAATAGTGGGGAGTTTTGTAAATCACTGTACAATTTTTGTAAAAATTGATCAAATAAAGTTTGTTTGACATGGCATTTTAACCAATTTACACTGTAAAAATTATGTGTGAGCCAAATTTGGTTTAATCCACATTCTTCTAAAATACTCTTAATATAGTTTAATCAAGGAATATTACAGTTATTATGAACAAATTGATAGTAAAGTAAATTATAAATATTATTTGTTAGTTTACTGTTATGTGCCAATACAATTTTTGCCCAATGAGTGATAACTCTAGTTTTAACATCAATAGAAAAAGGTGTTCTTCCAAGTTCATCGTATACCATATTATTCGGTGTATACTTGTTTACACATAACACATGTTTACAAAATTTAAAATGTAATTTTTCAATAATGTCTAGTTTGCTAAAACCCCATAATTAGCAACCTTATAATAGTGTTGGTTTAACAATTTTATCGAAAAGATCTCATTGACAGTCAATAGATAGATTATCTATTCTAATTTTTTTAAGTACACCAAACATAGCCTTTTGTGCTCTTTGAACAAGATCTATCTTTGCTTTATTAAAAGTACCATATCGTGATAAAATTAGACCAAGATAAGAAAATTCATTAACTACATCTAGTTTAATACCTCTAAAAATAAATTGAGGTTATTTGGAATCCCACCTTTAGAAAATACAAGTAGTTTAGTTTTACTAATATTAACATTTAGTTTCCAATTGTAACAATATTGTGAGAAGGCATCTATCATAAGTTGTAAATCCTCTTGTGATTCTGCTAACAAAACAGTATCATCTGCATATAATATACACAGTAATTTAACATAGTTTAGAGCACATTTTTCAAACTCTTGTGATACAGTACTTAAACCTTTCACGTCTTTTTCTGACACAAAAATTCTAGATCATTTAGGTATAATGAAAATAAAAATGGGGATAGGCTATCTCATTGACGAACACCGATATTACAATCAAAGAATTGAGAACTACAGTTGTTAAAGTCTATTCTTGACTTGATACCTTGATAAAGATTGTGTATGAACTCTGAGACATTTTCCGTCGATATTATTTCTAATTAATTTCGACCATAATGCTGGACGCCACACATTGTCAAAAGCCTTTTCAAAATCTATAAATACACACTATAGTTGTTTACTCGATAAACGTAATATTCCGAAAAGGTGGTGCAATACAAAATATTATGAACAGTATAATAGCCCTTTCTAAAACCTGATTGGTTTTCATTCAACAAATGTATACTTTCAGAAAAATCAGTTAACCTTGTATTAATAATACTTGTAAACAGTTTACAAAGACAGCTTAATAAGGTGATGGGTCGGTAATTTTTAGGGTTCTCTTGTTCACCTTTGCTTTTATATATAGAGATAATAATCGCTTTTAACCAGTCAGATGGAACAATACCTGTATCAAAAATAGCATTAAAAAGTTTAACATACAGCTGGTAAAAATAAATCTACTATTATTTATAATATATTCATTAATAACTTAATCATCACCCGGGGACTTTTGTGTCCTTAACATTTTAATACAGTTCTTAATCTCTTCACTTGTAATCGGTTGGTTCAAAAAACTATCATCATATGTAACATCATAAAAATCAAAAACATCATCACTTTCATCATTAACATTTATACCCACATTTATACATGACAAACCATACTGCGCACTTGAACATCACACTCATACACGATCTTGTTCTAGAGATTAATAACCTTGCTCTCGTCGCGGATACTTGAAAGTTTACCGTCAATAACATTACAACAACAACTTTATTTAGTTTTGAATATATGACATATTTTCTGTTCTAAAAACCTTATAAACCCAGAGGTTATTAGAAGAGTATGCTATTAATGATTCAAATTTCATTAAGTGTACAAAATTTATTTAATACAACGTTTATGTATTATCAGGGATATTGGTCTGGAGAGAAGATCAACAGACTGTTATTATTATTATTATTATTATTATTATTATTATTGTTGCTGTTGTTGTTATTATTATTATTATTATTATTAGGAAACATATGTCGGTATGTTGAAGTAGAATTCAGAAATTTGTAATTGACAAACATGAACTCTGTCATCTCAACTCGACCACGACATCACAGACATGTTAATGATAAAAATAGTCAAACACGCCAAGAAAAGACAAACAAATATTAGGAAACTCCTGACTGTGGACGGGCATGGGAATAAATGCCCAGTGGCGTGGATATAGTACTATTAAAGGAAACCAAACTATCCCAATCATTTTAAAAAGTTAAAAACAAAATTTGTTATCCTATCAAATAATCAAACATCAAATCTAACATGTACATGTCATCTTTAAAAGGAAACAAATACAAATACCAAAGGGACAGACTATAATATTATGTACAATATCGGATTCGCTCAAGCACAGTCCTTGTATCTTATGGGGACCATAAATTACGACAGCCAAAAGGTGTAAAATGTATATTTAATCGTCGTAATAAAATAACCGATAACGACCGAGAGAACGTGCATTTCTGAGCAAAACAATTTCGCTGTAAAGCTTTAGATTTGAGATTCCTACATCTCATTTCTTTCTTTAAACATTTTCGTTGTTGTTGTTTTACTGTTGTTTAACGCCGCAACAACAAATTAAAGCACTTATTAAAGGTTACAAAAATAACATCATACCGCCTCATTTATACAACAATACTGTTATGATGATAAAGCTAACATACTTAATGAATATTTCTGTGAACAATCAAATATAGATGATAGTGGTGTTAATGTCCCTTTGTTGAATATGCCCGACACATTTCTCGACAATATATCAGTAGCTAGTGATGATGTTAAACAAATTCTTTTTAGTCTTGATATATCCAAAGCATGTGGTCCCGATCTTGTCAATCCCAGACTTCTCAATTATGCCAGACCCTTGCATTATTTTTAACAAACTTTCAGATAAATCTATTTTTCCAAATTGTTGGAAAACTGCTAATATTATACCGATATATAAGAAAGGTGACCCTAGTATTGTTAGTAATTATCGGCCTATTTCTCTTTGGAATATCATTGGTAAAGTGTTTGAAAAATGTGTTCTTAAATACTTAAACAATTACTTATGTAGCAACAATATGATTACTAGTCTCCAGTCTGGTTTTAGGAATGGTGACTCTACTGTCTGTCAATTACTAGATATCTCTAACGACATTACTAAAGCACTAGATATGGGTAAAGAAGTCAGAATCGTATTTTGTGATATCAACAAGGCCTTCGACAGAGTTTTGGCATTCAGGATTACTAGCAAAATTAAAGTCTATTGGAATTTGTGGTAAACTCATTCTTTGGTTTGAAAGTTATTTATGTAATCGAAAGTGTAGAGTTGTAATTAGGAAAAGAATATCTGGTTGGTTGAATATTAATGCTGGTGTTCCACAGGGGTCGATATTAGGTCCCATATTATTTTTAACTTATATTAATGATATTGTAATTGATATAAATTGTAAAATCCTGTTATTTGCTGACGACACTGCTCTCTATTGCATTGTTGATGACCCAACTCAATCATCCCTTATGCTTAATGCAGATTTAGAAAAAATTGACATGTGGTCAAAAAAATGGTTAGTCTCATTTAATCCTAAAAAAACAGAATCGATGATCTTTTCCAGAAAAAATAGAAAACCATTTCATCCCTGCCTTTATATGGATAACATATTAGTCCAAGAAGTCGAAGAACATAAGCACCTTGGTTTATTTTTCACTTCCGAACTTTCATGGCATTATCATGTTGAAAATATTGTTAAAAAAGCCAATTCACGTCTTTCAATCTTAAGAAAATACAAATTTAATTTATCAAGGGATGTTTTAGAAAAAATATATACCAGTTTTATCCGACCATTACTTTAATATAGCGATGTTGTGTGGGGGAACATACCAGAAAATTTAAAATTAAGAATAGAAAAAGTAAATTTAGAAGCTGCCAGAATTGTCTCTGGTGCAACGCGCTTTGCATTGCTAGTATACAAATGCTTTATTCTGAAATGGGATGGGGAACACTAGAGAAAAGACGAAATAATCACAAATTAGTCAAATTCTATAAAATGTATCATAATCTAGCCCCTCCATATTTGTGCATGCTTATCCCACCTTCACAAAACGATATCCAGCCTCATAATACGCGTGGTTCCCAGAATATTCAAAGTATATCATGTAAAACTTCTTTTTATCAAAATTCCTTCTTGCCCTTCACTATTACAGAATGGAATAATTTACCAAGTAATGTAAGAGATAACTCCTTACCAATTTTCAAGACATTTATTAACTCTTATACCAAAGTTATAAAACTATGCCAGAACTGTGCCCCTTGAGTGGGGCGTACAACACCTTTTTTCCACTCCATGCTTTTCATGGCAGGGTATTTTATTTTTAGTGGACCCTATAGAAATTTATCTTGACTAGTTTTTGTTATTTGTCCTATCTTGTTGGTCGTTGTAAGTGACAACTACAAATTCGGCAATTGGATTTGTAAGTCTCGCCACGTAAGCGCAAATTTGCGATTTTCCGACACAAGAACAATCGACGTGATTAAAACTGCGTTTAAAGTCAGTATTTAACAATTTTAACCCCACTGGATGTAACGTATCTTATTTGATGTCAAGTCGCGAGGAAGATCTGTATACCTGTGAACAAAATCGATGATTTTTGGCAAGATTGACTTATCGTATAACCAAATACATCATTTACAGATTGATATAAAGACTTGTATCCGATGGCAACCTAATATTTTATTAATAGTTTTTTAAGTATTCGGCAAAACGCCCAATGGAAAAGATTAAAATTAGACATACGAGACACACATGGAAAATGAAAATCCCAAAAGAGTTAAGGAAATGATTGCATAAAGATTTTATCAATGTTTTGTGTACTTATATCAATACTAATATTGTTCTGGGAAGTACATCATGATTCTCATTATGAATGACATTAATTTTTTTCCATTGTTTACCAGGAAACATTAGTCGACAAATGACCTATACGATATGAAAAGGAAAAGCAATTTAAATTTGTAACGAAGTTGTTCAGTATGTGTTCATCTATCCATGGAAGTCAAAGATATTGAAGCGTGAAGAAATGGATTTTGTAGAATATAAATGTTCTAACAAATACAATGTTTAAGGCTATTGCATTTAAACAAAGCAGCTTGCTTTAGAGACATATTGTGACAATATAAGCAAATATTGACAACGTTTTGTAATACAGAATTATTAATTTTTTGATGATTTAATCCACAGTGACAAAGTTTTATATGAATATCAACATAGAGTTGCTTTGTGAATTGTTTTTATATACATGTATTTTCTTTTATGAATTTATATTGAGGTATAATTGACATAAAGACATACTAAAATCCATCAGTGACAAATCTTGTTTGGCGTGACCATAAAATTTTCTTTGTGAGTATTGTGAGTGTTTAAGACATTATTATTTATATGTTAAAACAAGACGGGGATAAAAGGGAAAAATGACAGGATTTTTGGAATCCGCTTTTAACAGAACTTCGAATATAATACTATTGTGGAGAATGACTCCGATAATATTCAAGACGTATATATTGTATTCCCGCCAAAATGAAGCTGAAGAAAGTGCTCAAGTTTGAGGTCGAGATTGGAAAATTTTTTAGTTTTCTCGCAAAAATTTACCAAAAATACCGGTATCCCTACTATTATGATGCAAGGTTTGCTGACCTATAAATACAAGACATGCAACGATAACGATTAACGTTTCACTCACAGCAGAATGTGAACCTACGTGACAAAACAAAACAACAATTTTTTTCTTTAAATATACATATCTATTAGTAAAAATACTATTATTCATCATAAAAAAATCTTTTTTCGTCGTTCATATAATTTTATTTCACTATAATTATTTCGTTTGCTAATTAAAACCAAGTAGTCCTCGTTCAATTGAGACTACACGTGCGCACGCGGGATGCAATATGGAAAAAATATCGTACCACAAATTCAGTGAGATAAATCTATCAGATATGCGAGAAATACAAACTGTATCTATAAAGTACAGCTGTACTGGCTGATTATTGATAATTTGTCCAATCACAGTTCATAATGCTTCACAATTAATTAACTTCTTTTAGTATATATGTATATCGACCATTTCAATATGTCACTACGTAATTTAGTAAATAATTAAATATTGACCAATTTTAACATAGATAATTACAAAGTACTCTATCGCTTAACAGCAAATATCTACTAGTTCTATTATACAACGCGGGTTATCGGCAATAGAAGTTGAGCTCTTCTTTATTTCAGAATAATGGATTGAATAGTTTGCCTGTCTAAATGGAAAAGTATCATTATCACAAAACATCTTTAACATTTCTTTTATGTTTGTGCCTGTGTTTTCCGGGTTGTTTCTCTTTATTGAGTTACAAGAATTCATTCTGTAATTTTGACATTGAGAAGATTAATTTCGGTTCCATACAATGGAAAAAGCAGCTTAAAGTTTATAATATTTTTCATGTTTTTAAAAAGATTTATGGAATTGCGTTACCTTCGTGTATAACAGAGTGTTTATTGAGGCTAAGATGCTGGTCCGTGAATTATAACAGTGGTCTACAATATTGTGAACTTATTGACAGTGATGCAGAAACACAATCAAATTTAGAAAAGACGGAAAATTTCATCTTTACAACAAAGAATTCCTTCTTAACTGTAAGTAATTCCTTTAAAGAATGTTTTTTTTCATGTCAAAACAAAAAAGGTAACTGTATGCATACGTAAAGAAAAAAAGACAACAAGAAAAATGAATTCGAAAGACTGTAAATTTTTTTTTTTGGTAAAATAAGAATTTTTAACGTTATTTGTAAATCGAACACTAGTTGTGAATTGATTAATATTGCGACGGATGCCATGTTTGAAATATTTAATTCACAAAACTAGATGCTATTTTATCGTTAGATTCATTGTTTCTAAATTTCTACTGTCGGTAGTCTCAGTAGGTGTTTATCCTATCTTGACCCGTTCTTTTTATATTTTTTACCGTATTTTTTATTTGTTATTATTACTTTTGATGATTATGATGATCTCTCTCTCTCTCTCTCTCTCTCTCTCTCTCTCTCTCTCTCTCTCTCTCTCTCTCTCTCTCTCGTTGTTTCTTTTGGGTTGCAATAGTTATTGCCAAATGCCTGATTTAAAACCAAAACATTTTTTTTCGGAATTTCGGAAAAAGCCTAGCGGCTAACAACTGCCGGAGAAGACAAGTAAAACACTAATTAAATCATTGTTAATAAATTTCTGGCTGTGGACTAGCCCGAATTTTCTCTGACCCTTACACACTTTACGGCTGATAGACATAAAGTGTGTTAGGTTCAGAGCAAATTCGGACTAACTGTGGACACAGAATGATGTCCAACAATGTGATTTATATACTTCTGGATAGTATATCTTTTCATCCTCAATTTAAATTCACACGTTGCGGGTGTAGTATTTAGCTAGACAGGAGGTGCACACCCGTCCCCATAACTCTGGTAGACGTTTACGTGTTTGTCAGATTTCAAAGGTTTTGCTTCGCTTTTGGGATTATAATTGGAACGTGAACCAGTATGTTGGTGTTTTTTTTTTACGTAAGAAGGAGTTATATCTTAACTCATTCATACATTTAAAATGATCCTTATTTTATCAATGAAAAGAAAACCTTCATGTGTATTGTGTTAAGCATAAAAACGATGAACTGATCTTGATGATAACTTTAAATAACGGTTGAATAATAGAATATATAGAAAACCTGTACAACTGTACAATTACAGTCCAGTTAATCAACAATGTTTGAGTAAGCCATGCCATTTAAAATTCACAATAAAAATCATCCTATTTTTATTGACCATTCCATAAAATGCATTCCTACAAATAGCGAGTGATAATCCATTTCAGGTGATCATTTAGAACATCAATGAATTTCTTTTTTCTTTTGTTTGTTATTAATGATGTTTTCAAAGTTTCTAGAATTCGTTGGCGTTACTGAATTTTTTTCAAGTTTAAACAGTTTACAACCAATCGAAATAACTAAGGGTACAAATGACTATATAATATCAGGAGACAAAATTTTATTTCTGTATTGAGATAATTAAAAAAATGTCGCAAAGTCTAACCTAATAAATATAAAGAGCCATTCTCACTTTTCACTACCATCTTCCATGATCAATACAAACGCAGTGTTAAGTAAGAATCCATCCATTTCGTACCGGTACTAGTGTGTAATTTTAATAGATATGTGCGACCATTATGCAATTGCTTTTCAAAAAGTTGAATGTGAAGGCGCTGAAAACTATGGACCAGAAACAAAGCAATTATCATTAACCTTGGTCTATTCTATAGCATGTAATTAGACTCTCCTAGTCTTACAATCTTAGCAGTGTTTAAAGAAAATAATTTTTTGTGTGTGCAGTTATAATAAATCATTGCGTGTTTATTTTTCCGAAGCACCGGGCCTCACTTTCTAAGTGGAGGTTCACGCGTTTAACTAAATGTACCAGTTTTCATAGTTTTTACTTTGTTTTTGGGACAGAGATTTGAACATAGACATGTATGTTTGTGTTTAATTATCGACTAAGAAATATAATTTGAGTTTTTTAACCTGTACAAAGGTAAAATGACTTATTTATTTTAGGCATTTCAATTATCCTAATACATGTACATAAATAGAAATTTCTTTAACCGACGTATTGATGTAGGAAAAAATTAAAATTTAAAAAAGTTTAAAAATGTGTTACGTAAAAACTTACCTGGTGACATTAACACAAAATACTGATCTATGTTTACATCACATTCTAAAAGGGAAGTAAAAACTTTGACAACTGGCTAATTCAGTTAAACACGTGAACTTTTACAAGGGAGACCAGGCCGGGTTCTTTGAAAGGGTAAGCTCTTTCTCTCTAGCTAGCTTTGACCGCCACGTCCGAAATCGAATTTGAGAAGATGATAGAAGCATGGATCTATTGGACGTCAAATATATCCCGGTTAAGTTTGGATTATCAACGGGTACCGCTGCTGGTGAAGTAAAACTCCCCGAGGGTATCCATAACTCAGTAGGCAGTACTTTATGCTGTCAGAAAATATACTATTTAGCAAAATTTTCAGCCGTCTAATTTTTTTTAAATTTATTTAAAACTAAGGTCTATTACCTCTTGAAAAGCATTCCTTAGCTGGATTTGGATTCATATAATTTTGGAACTTTAGATTCATTTTTTTCAACAGTTTTGCTTATGTTGTTTTTTATCTATCAAACTTTTCGGCCCCTAGTGTCACTGATGAGGAATAAATTTCCGAAATGTGCACATATGGTACATCAAAATTTAGCAGTTATTTATTATATATTTATAAATATTAACATAGACACTAAAAAGGATGTGATAAGTCTAGGATTGCAATATCCCGGATTAAAATATTTATTTTTTAGCAAATTGCTTTGTTTTATTAAGTTCCTGTAGTTGGACCAAGCTTTTTATACAGTCTTAGCTGTGAAGCAAATACACACAACGCGATAGAAGCTTCAATATAACTGCATATAAACAGAAAGTTGACAAAGAAAAAATAGAGTATCTTTTTACTTTACGTTCACTAGGATAGAAGGCAAATTCTCAAAAATTGTGATAAGTAAGAGATTAAGCGTCAATCATATATCTGTAGAGTTGAATGCTTTGGCGACGGTCTTCATCCCACATTTAACATGGTTCTATATTAATTCTGCTTCATATGACAAAAGAAACAAATAAGCTAGAAATGGTGCACAATTTGTGCCCATAGGTATACTAATATATTGTAGGAAAATCTAGAAAGACTTATTCATTCAACTTCACGTACAGATGTATACAGACGTTCTGTCCTTTAATAATTCTGAATTTTGAAAATATGTGAATGCGATCTAACCTAGTGGGCTTGAAATAAAAGATACGCCTGATTCCCCATGTTCCGCTTTATATTTGGACTTATACCTCAATGATGACACTAAAGAAAGATCACATCTGAAGCTTTACGACAAACGTGATGACTTCAATTTTTCTATTGTCAACTTTCCTGCTTTTCCTGAGTATGGTGTATTTGTGTTACGGTTAATACGGTATAGTGGAGCTAGTACTTTCTATTTCAAAGCAAGCTACTTACAGTTTAATTGTTGACTGGAAAATATTGCAAACCTAGGCTAATCAAGAACCTTAAAAAAAATTTCGTAGCTCTCGGCCTAACTTCTCCGATGGAAGTTCACTGTTTACCTGAAATTGTCCAGTTTTTAAAGTTTTTACTTTGTTTAAATTTTGCATATATGGTACATCAAAATTTAACAGGTGTTTTTGTTAGATATATATTTACTACTAACCCTAAGATGGAACCACTGCTAGTGGAGTTGTTAAACCCCCTGAGGGTATCCCTGAATAGTCAATACTTGTGATGATAGAAAATGTATCATGTAGCAAAATTTTAACAGTTTAATTTATTTTTGAAATATGTTTTGTTCCCTCATGCAAAGCATTCCTTAGCTGGATTTGGATTCACATAATTTTGGAACTTTGGACTCATTAAAAAGATAGAAATTTGTAAGTAAAAAGAAGCATACATAGTAGCAAGCTACGCAAACAAGAACACGTTCCAAATGTAAGTAGAAGAGACAGCTAAACAAGACAAAAACTTAAATAAAAAGACATACACAAGTCTTTAAAACCGGCACTTGGTTAAATTATGCTAGAAATAGTTTTGTTTGTCTAGTTTCGTTTATTCCTCCATTCTTATGATACATGCGATGGAGTTATAGTAACCATTAAGTAAGAGATTAAGGTTACATTGAATGCTATATAAAATGTCGTTTACCGGTTAAGCTTCTTTATATTAGTGAACCACGTGATTTCCCGCTAATGTTTAATCTATTCTTTAATATTGTTGTCAAGGAAAGTGATTTGCCTCAATTGCCTGTAATAACGTTTATAAATATCATATTAAGAGAGGCCATAATCATTGACAATGAAATGTTTGCAAATTCATTAAGTTTGTTCATTTGCATGGCAACGTATCTTTTATAAGGTTATAAACGGCAGCGAAAAACAATTTATTTTCAAGTATTAATTATAAAATTTATAATGTTTGCAAATTACTAGTATTCTACTAAAATTACTAATATCGTTCTAAAATAAAAACCCGATATCACTTTGTTTTTTTTTCAGAAGTTGTTTTTTTAAATCCTGTTAAAACAGGCCAAAGTTTCCTTAATGAATACAGCGAACTTTTTTTCTTTTTAAACGTTCTAAATGACAATATCCATACATTATCAATACTAAATACATATGATAGTATGATAAAATTTTATAATGAGAAAGCATACTAATGGTTGAAGTATTTGATACAACATACTATCTTAATAAATCAACCCATCATGCTAACTGATAACTGGAGAGAATTATTGACAATCATCACCCTTAAGATCAACCCACATTTATGAGTCACGTCCGTTTAAGTCGGACTGCTAACATTACAAAGCTGCCTTGAAGGGAAATTGCATCCTTACTACCTTTTATTTAAATATAAAATACAAATACCAGTTAAATTTTGATATGCCAGATGTGCACATTTCGGAAATTCATTCCTCATCAGTGACACTAGGACCGAAAAATTTGATAGATAAGAAACATAAGCCAAACAGTTGAAAATTAATTAATTTAAAGTTTCAAAATTATATAAATCCAAATCCAGCTAAGGAATGCTTTGCATGAGGGAACAAACCTAATTTATATTGATACAACCACGATTAAACAAAGGTATGAAATGTTTCCTATACAAACCATATTTGTTTCTTACGTCAACAACCTTGACATCAATTTTAATTTTTTAATGATAAATTAAATAAAAATTGAAACTTACTACGTATTTATAACTAAGGTTTGTTCCTTTATGCTGCCTTAGCTGGATTAAGATTCATATAAACTTAAAACTTTGGATTCCTCAATTTTTATATATGACACAGATAATCACTGCTCTGATCACTAAACCGTGTAATTGATTATTTAACAACTTCCTTTGAAGTCTGAATTAGCAAGGGTGTGATATGGGTCTATAGTGATCTAATTATGTTGGTACAGGTATAAAAAAGCGTGATGAAAATAACACTTAACAATGCAACACCCCTTTACCAAGCAAAAAAGAGAGAATAGATCATTTAGACATATTAATGATACTAGGCCGGTGTGGTTCAAAGGATTTGTAAAATTCCTGAAAATGTTGAATAAATTGATGTTATAAAAGGAATTTATTTATTTCCTCGTTTAATCTCAAGTTATAGAAGAAACAATTTCATGGTTAGCCCTTTTCAATTTGGGGTACTAAAATGAATAAGAAAGAACGGTTCAGATAATAATTTTTGATGATCCTTGATGGAACTTGTCTATAAAGGTCACCTGTCTATATAGGTCACTCAAGGAATGCTGCCAAAATTGCCTTTATAGACAGGTGACCTTTATAGACAAGTTAAATCAAGGATCATCAAAAATTATTATCTGAACCGTTCTTTCTTATTCATTTTAGTTCAGTTTTTTGTTAAATATAATTCAATTGTTTTCGTTCTTTTAAAAAATCTCTTGGAGACGCATGTACTTAACAATAATATATTTTTCTGTATAGAAAGAACTTTTTGTATGGTCAATACATATAGGCGTTATTGGCTCAGGAAGGATTTTTGAACGTGCGTATTCATTAACCAACGGTAGTATAACATTGGATGGAAAGGATCTCTTTAATAGTATTTATATATAGTTTTATAATCAGTACTATCATGTATTTGCCCCTTTTTGTTTCTTGTCTTGTTATGTTACTAACTTGCAATGCGGCATGATTTTTTATCTTTCTGTATGAAGGTCAAGAAAATGTTTTACGCACCAGTTTAACAACTTATAACAGCTAAAACTGATTGCTTGTTGTCTAGGAAACTTTTTAGAGTACTAGTACATTTAGCTTACCAAGCATCTTTCTTGTTTGCCTACCCTCTGGAATCAAAGCTCTTCGATAGCTTTCGCATGTAGTTTGACATTTAGTGATCTTGAGTCAAGAAATGATGGTCGTAAATAAGGATAACACAGTTCTTCTACACAAATGTATCCTATCGAAGGAATTTTGTGAGGTAAACTTTAAAGAAAAGAATTCATCCTGTAATTGTTTTGTATTTGATAAAAATAAATCTACATGTTCATTTTCTTAAAATAGTCTGTATTTAATTGCTAAGTCGACAACATTTAAAAAAAAATTTCTATATGATTCCATTTCGAAGTTAAAACTACAATCAGTGTTAGATATGTTAGGATATTTTTTTAAAAATCAATCGGGCAATAAAGCTTATTGGGCATTTTTAAAAATGTAAATTAAAAAAGAAAGATAGAAAAACAAATATTTTACAGATGACCTTATACTCATGAACGCCTCTGTAGAAGATATGTTAATTATAGACTGCAGGACTAAACAGCAGATATTGTGTTAACAAACATCGATTTTTTTTTTCGGCTGAACGCTTAAAAACTTTAGATGGTTTTTGCTTTAATTGACGTCTACAAAATTATTTTAAAAAGCATACAGATGTTGCATCGATTACCGGGTACTTAATTTATTTCAAAAGCAAACAAATGTTGTGATAATTATTGGAAATCTGTTTGCATAATTATACAAAAACCTTAATTTATAGATTTTGACTACATCCGATATCTGTTTAAATGCCACGAGACTTGATTAGATCAGGTTTAGGTCAATGTCATATGCATAAACGAGCCACGTTTACAGTAGCACTACTTCGTCTGCAAAAAAAAAAAAATTCTAGAAATTGTTAGTTTGGTTCCAAATGGACATATATGAACTGAATAAACACTTTTACACTTTTAGAGATGTTAATTACGATTTTGCAGTTTGGTGTTCAGGTGGGTTTTTTGTCCATTACTCAAAAAAAAAAAAAAAAAAAAAAAAAAAAAAAAAAAAAAAAAAAAAAAAAAAAAAAAAAACACCTGCACTCAGTAAACCAAAGTTTATATTTATCATAACAGAACCTGTTTGAGTGACTTGTATGAAAACTTGGCCACCGAGATATTTAAATTAAAAAAGAAATGGCTCAGAAAAAAGATCGGTAATAACGATTCACAAAAATATCGAACAAGAAATTGGTCTTTTACGCCTATTCTGGTTATATCTAAAAGATCCGAAAGACAATATTCTGAAATTAAGTTTTAATTATTCCATTTTGACAGCTTAATTTTTTTTCTTTAAACACAAAAGATAGAAACAAATACACAATGACGCAATAACATTAACAGTCTACTGCCACTGCCATCTTAAGCATGAAAGCACTGGAATTGATTGTAATACCGCCACTTTGCGTCATTAGGCACGAGAAAGCTGTTTGGCTAGGTAACTATCTAGATACGTAATGTTTGGGTCATTGAGAATATCTCGGACTTTTTTATCCAATGAAATTTGTAAATTTAATAATTTTTGAAAAATCGGTATGCAATCACAAGCTTTGTATGATCATAACATGCTGTTAGTGGGTCGAAGAATACCTCGTAAAAGGAACAAATAGAACAATAATATGAAAAAGAGGTTTTTGTATTTCGAATAGTGAAAAAATACAATTTAGAGATTTTTGTGTAACATTAAATAAATCGACAATTTTCGTAGAACTAAATAATAACCTCTTACAAGTTCTTTTGCACTTGATTTAAGTATGTTATTGTCATATTCATGTATATGAACTATACTCAACAATTAAATTTCATTTAAATTAGTGAAAAAAATATTTATTTGTTCAAACGTTTAAAAAGAGAAAGGATAGACGATTTTTTTTACATCGAATGATGTCATAGAATATTGGCTTGATAATTAAGATATATATTTTACCATTAAACCGTGAAATTTCACACAATATCCTGGTAAATGGATTGATCACCTTTTGTGAATCCAACATAGTGTTATTATCGACATAATAGAAAAACTTATACATTTATTTGAACAATAAAATAGTAAGTAATCCTATTATCTATGAAAGCCTTGGCCTGGTGACAAAAACTTTAGGATAATTTTGGTTCAAATGAGAAAAAAGGTAAATTGAAAATTATCTACTGCAATGTAACCAAAAGATGACATAATACAAGGGTTTAAATCAGAAAAAAGGTAAATTGAAAATTATCTACTGCAATGTAACCAAAAGATGACATAATACAAGGGTTTAAATCAGAAAAAAGGTAAATTGAAAATTATCTACTGCAATGTAACCAAAAGATGACATAATACAAGTCATTCATACATTGAAAAGACAAACAGTGGGAACACTGATTTAGACAGAAAAGTTGTTGTCAATTAAAATACCTTTTTGGAGGTGTCTGTTTATTGTTTGGTAAAAAAGAAGCTTTTTTATTATTATTTGAATGTGTATTTATGTAACGCTGGTTATATAAAAAAAAAAAACTTAAAAAACTGACAAAAGTGAAAGACTTGAATTTCCACAAGAGAAGTTAGACAAGGTGCTCTAGTATAGAAGCTACCTCTTTTCAAGTTTGATATCACCGGTAACGTGTTTTTCCAATTTTTACTTTTATTTTTAATTTTTTCTTTTCATATAAGAAATAAGTTTTGGGAAAAAAGGTTGATTGGCCAGTAATATTTCTAACAATGTAAAACAAAAAAGCATTACATCTGCCTATCCCCATTTATAAAGCTTCAGCGTTTCAATAATATGCACATAAGAATCAGAAATGAGTCTTAATTAACCAAACAATGAAACATGTACTAAATTCATTATATACCAGTTTCTGACGTCACATTCTGAACAGTCTTCCATAGTTACAAATGTGAAATGAATCTTTAGTAATTTGTTATGAATTGATGCACATTTACTCAATTGTTCCCTATGTCACAGTATTAAATCATTGTAATAAAGGAATATTGTCATATTGATAGTAAAATTTGACACTACACTTTAAATGTTGTATTTTATCAATGGACGGAAACAGAGTAAACAATTTGATAAATGTTTTGGAAACATTCGATACAGTTAAACTGGAAAGAGATACAAATACTTCCAGGAAAGTTGGACAAAAAACTCCGGTATTGGATACATCAGGAATTTGTATTGTTCGGGCTTATTTAAACAACGTTTCTGAATCAGCTTCCTTACAGCGGTATGAATCTTCATGGTATTCAAAACAAAAAAAAAATATATATACATGTATATGTTTTAATGTATAAATAAATAACTTTATTGCTAACATATAAAAGATGGATTTTTGCATCATTGTTTGGTAAAACAAGACATATTTTAAAATTTAAAAAGACAATAAACAGTGAAATAGGCAGTATCGTTCGGGACAATAGTATTCTTAAGACACAAAAACACACTTTACACTATCCAGTATTCATAAGCCAGTGTAATAAATTGAACCAAATATATATATATATATATATATATATATATATATATATATATATATATATATATATATATATATATATATATATAATTATTATTATTATTATTATTATTATTATTTTATTTTTATTATTATTATTTATCAGTTAAATTTTTGTTTGAGGTGAAAAGAGTGAAGAAAAAAGAATTAAAAAATTAATCCTTTATACAAACATGTTTGTTTTTATATTTCAAAGCAATCAAAGTCATTTACAATTGTAGTCCCAATTACAATCTTCATTAATGGTTAACTGGGGTTAGGTTTAAGGGTTAAATGGTTCTGCTAGATATAGATATATATATATATATATATATATATATATATATATATATATATATATATATATATATATATATATATATATTCATTATTTCCATTTTAAAAAGGATGTTTAGAAAGTCCATTGAAGTTGCCTCAAATTTGCTTTCAAGCAATAACACAAAATGTTGTCAAACCGAGGATTCAACAGGCAAATTGGGCGATATAACAATCATTGTAAGGTTAATTAAATGCAATTAATGTGTTTATTATCACCTTTTTTTCAAAATAACTCAATTCTTTTCAGTGGTCTTATATAACAAGTGTTAGCTTACCTGTGGTCTTTTATAACAAGTGTTAGCTTACCTGTGGTCTTATATAACAAGTGTTAGCTTACCTGTGGTCTTATATAACAAGTGTTAGCTTACCTGTGGTCTTATATAACAAGTGTTAGCTTACCTGTGGTTTTATATAACAAGTGTTAGCTTACCTGTTACTGAGGCGCTTCCGGGTTAACAGAAATGTAACTTGCTTTCTATGAAAAGAATGTAATTTGCATCCCATATTAAAACAACGTTTCGAAATAAAACAAAAATGTATTTGACACTGGTATCTATTTTTTACAAGATTATTATCTCAATCTGGACTATCTTTCCACACAAAAACCTTTAAATTTCAGTTGAAACATAATTTTGCTACTTCATAATTAAACAAAATACAAAGAATGCTAAATGTTTGAGTTTGTATCACCAGGAAAATAGTTTTTTATCGTATTACTTTTTATCAATTAAGTTATTTTATAAACACACAAAAACCCATTTTAGAACAGGGCCGAAAAAACATCGGGGCAGATCAACATTTATCCGAACTAATGAACAGGTTTAATGAAATAATATGGAAAGTTTGTTGTGTTACAAAATAAAAAGTTATTGAAATAAGATATAAATTAATTATTAATAATAAAAATTATTATTATTATTATTATTATTATTATTATTGTTGTTGTTGTTGTTATTATTATTATTATTATTATTATTATTATTATTATAAGCTAGTCTATGGTGCAATTTAATTCCGTATTGTAATACATGTATGGGTCAAATAAAAATATATCTGTTGTCTTGAAAAAAAAACACTGAAAGTTGTTAGCAAGATAAAATCTTTAATTCATAAATCTTTATTATGTCTAAATTAAATGATCTAATATTGAATTTAAATATTGAAACAAAACTATATTTATAAAATGAATCGATTAACGTTCCTGCTCTTATTGTTCATTCCCTTATTAACAATTTCGAAAATAATGAAGATGTTTGAACAAGTTATTTGTTTTAATGAAAATTAATGAAGTCTGAAATGTCACAAATTGTTAGTTTTATTAAACACACTATACTTCTTCCTGTAACAAATATTAAGGGCATACAGTGAGAAAATTTACATATGTAACGACATCCGTAATCAATAAAATGATTAACCTGGTGACGAATAAAATTCTATTTTTGTAAATTTATTTTATTTTGCCTGTTTCGATTATTGGTACAGTACAATGCTAAACAATATAGTTTATTAGAGTCTCAACATATATACATGCAAGGAAAATACATACATATTATCTAAAGAGTGTACACATGCCACCCTTCAAAGAGTTATAAGAGACTATTATATAAATACATAAAAACACATAAAATGACATTGAATATAAAACATAAATGTAACCCATATAAAATCATTTATATAAAAAATTTCTACGCCTCATTAAAACATTATTGCAGAATTTGGCACTATATTTAACCATGTTTTTATGGGCTAGAATCACAGATAATATAGTAGAGTCATTTAAAAAATCAAAATTAAAACAATAATTAAAACAGATATTTATGGCACCCTCAAATAATGGAAACTTTAAATCATCGTATAATTCACAATTAGTATTAAAATAACTTTAAGATTTGGTTACGTAAGACGGCTCGAATCTCAAAGCACGATTAAAATTTTATTTTTTGGTGAAGTCATTTCATTTATTGGTTCAAAATTATGCTTTGGAGATTTGGTTACGTAATACGAATATCAGCAAAAAAATAAGAAAATAATAATAATAATACATAAATAAACAAACAAACAAATAAATAAATAAATAAATAACCTTTTTTATTATTAATTTGTTTTTTTTTCGCTGTAATATTACTTATATTGTTTGATCAAATGTTAAGTTCGGGTCTCGCATGAAATAGGACGAATTTAAAGGTTACAGATATAACAGAAACAAAGCGCAACATCGAAAGACAATGATAATAATTAAAACAAATTTAAATCTAAAGAACTTTTGTTTTCGCGGCGGCACAGAGGTGACATGAGGAATATTCTTTATGCCGCATTGTTACACAAAATCTATTGCATGCTCACGATGAATGAGTGGATGTCATTGGAAAATTCCATTTCTGGAATAACATTGGTAGTGTATGTATCGGTGCTGTCAAGTGGTTGAAAATTTGTATTAAAAAAATACTGTGGTCCGGCGGCTGAAGGAAGTTGTGGAAGTGTGTGAACTGGTGCTTTTTTGTAAACTGTAGTAGCCAAAATAAAGCCTATAGCTTTTATTTTGGAAGTTGAAATATTTCTAGTTCAACTTTTAACGGAAACTTCTCATCTGTTTTCTCTGTAGTATTGAGGCAACATAATTTTCCAAGTTTCTACTCCGGCGTCACTGAGAGCTTACATGCAAGTGGCTTGTATGCAAAAGGCAGTGTAACGGTTGACTACGATTGAAGTTTACTTTTTTATTCATTATCTTTACTTTCGCCTTTGTAGTTATTGTAAACAAGCCGTTCGTTAAGATTGACACACATTCCCGCAATCAGCTGATCCTACAGATATGCATACGCGGTGAAAAGTCGGTCATATCAGCGCTTGGAACAATCTCTTTATAAAGTTGCACAGTGTAGTCGATGTCAAATACTTTATTGGAACAAAAATATTGTAATTGTAAATATTCACCTGATATTTTCTATTTACATTTATACAAATATTATGCATAGCTATTGGTTTCATCGTTTTTTCTTTTTTTCCCCCCTGTTATGTAGTTCATGATTTTGAAATGAACTTTTCTAATTATAATATTGCTATGGTAACAAAAAATGTAATTACAATGCAATTATAAATGTTTTTTTCCACTTTTACCCTTGCCTTTCCCTCATATGTAAAGGAAAAAGTAAAAGTACCTGCTATACGATTTAATGATAAAACAGTCACACACACAAAAAAAACGATAATAGACAAATCGACCACTCGGCCAAAAGCTCTGAGAATAATTCGACAATGGTTGTAGGATGACCAGGCTACATGACGTCATAATTCTGACTTGATATGTGGTTGAAGCGTTTAGATCAAACTTATTTTAATGGTGTATGTATTTGTTTTCAGAATAAAAGTTCTTGTAATCACCAAACATGTGGCAGAAATGACCGATACACAATAGATGAAAACTTAAATTCAACGTGTATCAAATCAGGTAAGATTTGGATTGAGAGGAGTGAAGAGGTGAAAAGGTGGAACGGATTATTGATGGTTTGGAATAATGGTGTTAAAGTGGAGTACAATTGTAAAAGTGGAGTGGATTAATAGTGGAGTGGAGAGAATGGGAGTTAAGAGGTGTAAAAGAGTGGATTAAAGGTGGAGTGGAGCGGAGTAAAGAGGTGTAAAAGTAGGGTGGATTAATGGTAAGTGGATTAATAGTGGAGTGGAGAGCAGTGAAGAGGTGTAAAAGTTAAACGGAATAATGGTGGAGTGGAGTGGCGTAGATTAATGGCGGTTTACACTCCTGTCAAGTTACTTATATGTACATATGTCAAGATGCTCAGTTCTTGGATAAAACCTCGTTACCAGGAGAAAATCTACCTCGGCGAGCGAACTGACAAACTTTCTTACAGTAGAGTCTGACTTATTATACCTAAGCGGTGAAGGGCGCTATTATTTCTGAGCGCGCGCGCTATAGAAAATTCAGCAACCGCCACAAACCAGGGTAGTGTATTTGGTTTACATTTAAGCTGTTATTGTGATCCATGACCCTTTTTGAAACCTTTAGAACCTCTGCAAAGAAACATGAACGTCACTAAGCTATTTGATATCATTTGTTATAATAATTATTGTCTGTTCAACTTTTGTCGAGATTTTTTATAAATATTTGTCTACATATTTCCTAGATGAATTTGCTATGTACATGTACATGCAAACTTCTCAGTTACAAAATGTTTATCTATTTTATTTATTATAGAATGTAATATACCAGTAACGCCAGACAATTCTTCCATTATCTATTACGGCGATCAATCAATTTATGGTAAAACAGGAGTTGTCAAGTACAAGTGCATCTCGGGATTTGTAGCACGCTCTAATTTCAGCAGTGCGCATGCGCTTTGTAACGAAAATGGATGGAGTTATTATTTCATTTGTGAAGGTAAATATCTTCAACAAATAAATTTGTTTGTAGTTTAGGATAGTATTATATTAAGTGCAACAAATTACAACAGATTAAATATTGACAATGATTTTTTAATTCTAATTATTATTGAATTTGTAAATTTTCTGTTTTGCAAACGTGTTGCCCTGACAATTTAAATTTCTCATTAGCCATACAAAAGCTTATCTCTGGAAAAAAACTGGCTATACAAAAAAGAAAATGAATAAAAATTTAAACAAGAGGCCCATGGGCCTTAACGCTCACCTGAAGATATGTCCAATATTGTTTGCAAAGTGCAATAGACAATATATTACGTACAGAAACTTTAAAAGTTTTCTCAAGTTAAGAACTCCCAGAAAAATTAATCAGAAATATATCCACTCACATTTCATTCATAAGTAGCTTATATATTATGCATGAAGTAAATATATAATACAAATACCAGTTAAATTTTGTTGTGCCAGATGTGCACATTTCGGAAATTTATTCCTCATCAGTGACACTAAGATCGAAAAGTTTGATACATAAAAATATAAGCCAAACAGTTGAAAATAATGAATCTAAAGTTTCAAAATTATATAAATCCAAATCCAGATAAGGAATGCTGTGCATGAGGGAACAAACCTTAGTTTTAAATTGATTCCAAATTTTAGACGACTGAAAATTTTGCTAAATGGTACGTTTTCTGACAGCACAAAGTACTGTCTACTGAGTTATGGATACCCTCGTGTAGTGCAATGAATAATTTCCAAATCTTTAAACAATTTCAGTATACTTATGCAGTCATGTCCTTGACCTTTGAACATGTATGACCTTGAACCATATATGATTGTCATGTCAATACCTATAATATTCTAATATACATGCCTATGCATAAGATTAATAGCTTTCAAGATGATTAATAATCTTAGTATTCCTATGTTGGTATGACCTTGACCTTTGAACATATCACCTTGAACCATAAATCAAAATGATCATTGTCATAATACCTACAATATTCTAATTTAATGCCTATACAAAAAGTTACTAGTTTTCAAGATAATTAGTAATTTAAGTCTTCTTTTGCAGCTGTGACCTTGACCTTTCAACAAATGACCTTGAACCATATATCAAAGTGATCATTGTCGCAATACCTAAAATATTCTAATATATATGCCTATACAAAAAGTTATTAGTTTTCAAGATAATTAGCAATTTAAGTCTTCTTTTGCAGCTGTGACCTTGACCTTTCAACATATGACCTTCTACTATATATTATAATGATCATTGTCTCATAACCTACAATATTCTAATATACATACCTATACAAAAAATTATTAGTTTTAAGATAATTAGCAATTTAAGTCTTCTTTTGCAGCTGTGACCTTGACCTTTAAACATATGACCTTGAACTAAATATCATAATGATCGTCATGTCAATACCTAAAATATTCTTATATACATGCCTCCATGGAGGAGAAGATTAAAATGTAAAAAGTTAACGCACGACGAACGACGAACGACGAACGACGCACGACGCACGACGGACAGTGAACCATCGCAAAAGCTCATCTGAGCTTTCAGCTCAGGTGAGCTAAAAAATAATTAATAATAAAAAATTGGTCAAGTTGTCAAGAAAAGTTTGTAAGTAGAACTTCTTTTGTTGAAGATTGTAAATGTAAAATACAAACGGACAACGCTGTCCCTTCAATGAATTTAGCCAATGGTTTATTTTAAAAAAGGACTAAACTGAAGAAATTTAATGCCCGTTTTTAGGCAACTCAATTTACATCGAAACACACAGTATGGATGTAACGAGTTGATTTCAAGAGTCAAAAATTGGTTAAGACAATGTTTTTTACAATGCATCGGATTTTGACGCTACTGGCGAGTAGACGAGGCAATTTTGTTATTACTATCGATGATAAATGATCTATTTTGTATTTAAAATGCACTTTTATTGACCTTTAAAGTGTCAATGCACTTGTCACAACAAAATCGCAGTACATCAGACTGGAACCTAGAGTGGTACTAGTATATGTTTATCTTTTCTCGTAATAAACTTGAAACTTTCAATTTTCGCGTTCTTATGGTGGCTTATTTCTGACATCGACATAATTTTAGTCGACATAAAATTATCTGAACATATCGACTTAATATCTCGACTTGTCATGAAAAGTTGTGATACCAAAATACAAAGTTGAGATACATTACACGACTTGCCGCGATAAAAATAAGTTGCGATATCGAGATAATTATCACAACTGGTCAACCTAGGGATCGCGGCATGTCTTGTTCTTTAACTTAACTTTTCATTTTGGTATCACAACTTTTCATGATATTCTTTCGACTTGTCATGATATTAAGTCGACATGTTCAGATAATTTTATGTCAACTAAAATTATGTCGATTTCAGAAATAAGGCACCATAGGTATCACAACTTTCCATGATATTATCTTGACTTGTTCAGATATTAAGTAATTTTATGTCGACCAAAATTATGTCGATGTCAGAAATAAGCCACCATACATTCTTTGTTGAAAGGCTCTTGTTTTCGTTAAATTGTTTTCTCCTTTAACAACCATATGTTTTCTTCGGGTTTCTTGTTTAAAATGTTCTTTAAATGTTCGTGTGCATTGTTCAGTTTAAAACCAATATAATATATGTATATTATTAAGTTATTTTTTATATAAAAATTTAAAACCTGGTTTTTATCATAATTTTTATGGTGAAGAATTTAATAAAACAGAAATAACGAGTGTTATTGCTACACAGCCGACAACCGATAAAACCACGGGGATGAACAGTTACTGGACACAACAAACAAACACAGAATATAGTGACGCCACGGATTACATGGAAATGACATCGACAAATCATCATGTATCGATGCAGCAATCGGCAACTGAAACCGACGTTAGTTCACAGATTACCGATCAAACCAAATTCACACAGTCTATTGTCGATTCTACTACATTATCCGCACCAACATCAGCAGCCGAAATAACATCATCAACGACGACGTCGACATCGACGACAGATGATAATATTCAAACTTACTTGACACAGTCTTCGATCGATTATACAACATTATCAATAACAACACCTGAAATAACCACGACAACGTCGACATCACCACCACCAACGACAACGACAATAGCAACAACCGAAATAACTACACTGACGAAGAGAACGACGGAAACATTTATAAGTACCGAAATGACCACACAGAATCCAGAAAGTATGTCTTGTTTTAAAAGTAAATTTAAATCAAAACGACTTGAGTAAAAAGGGTTTAAAGACCCGTTCAACTTTTTTCACTTATACCAATGCGGTCAGTTCCCGGATTTAACACAAGTACCCAGGGAAAATGAAACTTATTTTGGCAAACGATATGATTCGCCAGCGGATCTTTAAACCTCTTGGCTATTGAAATCAAATGTTACTTTATATTTATCTTTTTCAATTAGTTTAAGTTTACAACACTATCAAAGGGTGTTTATTGTGCATTATCTGTTCTCGTTTTTGTTACATACTTCTATCATTTGTACCGGAACATTGCATTTGATTCAAATGAAGCTTGAACATCGCCGACTATAATTTTGGTGTAACAAAAATACGACGGAAAAGTCTAAATAATCTCCGTTCCGATTTCTACCATTGCACTCGTTTAAAATTTTGTTTCTTCTCTTTTGAAGTTTTAGCGTACCAAGAAATGTTGAGAAACGACAAGTCAGCAACAAATGGGGGTAAGTGCAAATAATAGTTAGGAATAATAAAAATAATGATAAATGAATGAATGAATGAATGAATGAATGAATGAATGAATTAAAATAAATAAGCAAAAAAGATAAATAGACCATAAATATACAAAATAAACAAAGCTGAAGCTAATAAATATATTCTTTACAATTACCAACGTAACCAAAACCACGAAACAAAAACGAATGAAATAATAATTTATTAAAATAGAAAATAGAATAGAATATAGAAAAGAATAGACGGAAGAAATTGTAAATGGCAGCATGCACTTAGCGAACAGACATTGTTACAATGAACAAGACAGTGAAGACACAGCACAATACGGTGAGATAGTAAATAGTTATTAAATCAGCAATTTTGCAGCTTATCGCTGCTATAGTTAAACAAACCAAATCTCACTATCATGTTATACGGTTTCATTTTCTAATTATAGATTTTGCATATGTTACGGGAAACAAAATGTCTTGGGAAGATGGAAAGAAATTTTGTGAGGGTGTTGGAATGATGTTAGCAAAACTACAAACAGAGGCTGATTATAACACAGCTAGTTCTTTCATAACAGCCAGTGGGTAGGTATAGTTATATAATTTCATGTTTATTTAATTGTTCTATTTTTAAATTTTATTTAAATGTTCTATTTTTAAATGCATTATTGCTGTTTTTTGCAAATAGTTTGCGTAAATTTCATACCGAGCAAGAACAAAGATCGATTCCCTATCGCACTCTTTTATGATTTCTCTTGACAAATGATACTCTACCGGGGGAGGGGGTAATAAAAATGATGTGAAAAAAGGAAATGCTGATTTCGTCTCTGTAAATTGTCAGACGTGCGCCTTCTTGTTTACGGCGTTTTCAAGACCAAAAAAATTGTCCATATTCGCCTAGTCGACCTCATAAAAACAACCAACTAAGTATGAGGTTTATGACAGTCAATAATGATGTCTGACAACTTTTGTACAGAGTTTAAAATGCTCATATAGTTTTATGTTTGAAAGTATTTCAATTATTTGAAATCAATGTTACAGATTGATTGTATTTTTGATTGGTTAACACAGAAATTGATTGGTCATAAATTTAAACTATAGAAAATCATTTTGATAATGTCGTTTTTAATGTAAAAATTTTATTTTACATCATATGGTGATTAAAGGTAGCCTGATCGTCAAGTTTTGCATTTTGTTCGAATGCTACTCATAATAATATTTTTGTTTTTACATGAGAAATTTTCATTTCTCCAAGCTTGAAACTTTGGCATGGGAGTCTGTGTATTATTACTACACAATCCGGAACTACAAGAGCGGCAAACGAACTTGACTGCCACGTCACATTTGTTTACATTCAAGACAAGGCTTAATTTAAGCGCTTTTACGAGATTTTACCATTGTTAAATATGCGCAAAAATAAAATCAATGAATCCATAAAATTTATCACATTTACTCCAAACTTCTTTGCAAATTCTAACTTGCACTTTCAAATTCTAAAATTAAAATGGCGTCACATGGGTGTACCGGTTAGACGGTTTACGCACACGTTAATAATCCACAATATTTTTGATGTGGAGTAACCGCAGGGGGGGGGGGGGGTTGATTTGAAAACTATTATTGTTTTCAGAAATATTGATGGTATTTTCTCGATTTTTATTCAATTATGTATTTATAAGAATACTAGATATAAAATAATAATAATAACAAAGATTTAAATAAATGTGTCATTATTTGTGGACTATTTTGCGGTCGAAAATCATGCCCGTATTGACAATCGACATCATTTTATAACAGTTCAGTTGTTATATAAAGTTTAATCTAGGGCCCTATAAAACTGTATTTATAAAGTTTAAAGGAAAACAAATGTTTATGACCAAAGTAAACATTCGTTTTTGTTAGTATGTTGATCACGTATGGAATACAGATGCTTCATGATTCAGTAGGGTATTTCAAGGATACAACTTAAAGCTGCATTAAGTTTTCCAAAGAAAAAATTAATGCGGTGCTTATCTAATTAATGATGTTCCTAATGAGCAATGTTACATTTGGTTCAACGATAAAAGCTCGAATAAATACAGAAATTACAGTATTTACCACGCGAGATGCAGCATTTGGGAACTTATATTAGAACATGGTTACGTCATCAAAACCCGGGTCATTTAAACACAACTTTCAAAACGGTGAAATACGATAAATTAAACACAAAACTTCGTTGAATTTGTCATTTGTGACTAAGTAAGGGATACATAACACCATTTCAAATACATCTGGATATTAATGAAGAACAATTAATGCAATCTGTCATGTTTCACCTTCGATTCTAGGGTTTTTCCGTACATCCGTGCGCATGCTCCAAGCTCATAATTACCATCGTAAAACACTGACCAAATGGTCAGAGGATTCCGTTTATTTACAGCTAAAAAAATGAAATTTTAGAAAATGAATGTCATGAATCGTGGTTAGAAGATATCTTTTTTTAAAAAAAATATATTTTTAGAAAATCAAAAAAAATCAGAAAATTGAAAAACTTAAAGCACCTTTAAAGGATACAACTCAAGAATACAAAGAAAAAACACAACTAAATCATCATTAAAATATCTACATTTTATATGCATTGACAAAATATTGATATCGAGCTTTTGTTCTATAATTTGAAATGGGTGATATCTTGTATTTTCGGTGCATATTAATTTACATCATGGATACCGGGTAGACACAGATATAATAAGACTTTAGACTTTGTACAGATTTTAAACTTATTTAATTTGTTCTTTCAGATTAACTAATAAAGATAAGTTTTGGATCGGACTAAGCCAGAACACAACACACCAAGTCACTAGTACAGTGTATACATGGACTGATGGTACATCGCCGGATTATATCAGATGGGCATCTAACGAACCCGATAATGAGGACACCGAGAGATGTGTAGCCATAGAGGAAACAAACTTTAAATATACAAATAGAAACTGTGATGAACAGTATAATGTACTGTGTACTGCTGTTAGTTCATGATGCGTTATAATGTACTAAATGCTACGGTTAGTTCATGATGCGGTTAAATGTACTGTGTACCGTTGTTAGTTCATGATGCGGTATAATGTACTGTGTATTGCTGTTAGTTTAAGATGCAGTATAATGTACTGTGTACTGCTGTTAGTTCATGATGCGGTATAATGTACTGTGTACCCTTTTTAGTCTGTGATGCGGTATAATGTACTGTGTACCCTTTTTAGTTCATGATGCGGTATAATGCACTGTGTACTGCTGTTAGTTCATGATGCGGTATAATGTACTGTGTACCGTTTTTAGTCTGTGATGCGGTATTATGTACGGCTGTTATTTCATGATGCGGTATCATGTACTGTGTACTGCTGTTATTTCATGACGCGGTATCATGTACTGTGTACTGCTGTTATTTCATGATGCGGTATCATGTACTGTGTACTGCTGTTATTTCATAATGCGGTATAATGTACTGTGTATTGCTGTTATTTCATGATGCGGTATCATGTACTGTGTACTGCTGTTATTTCATGATGTAGTGTACTGTACTGTGTACTGCTTTTAGTTCATGATGTGGTGTAATGCACTTTGTTGTACTAACTGTACGAACATTATATGCTATTATAATCATGTGCTACTTTCATCACACAGGAATGTACACTTTCAGCACATGGCATTGTTCAGTATAACGAACCATGTGACGCCATCAGCAGATGCTGTTGTATCCTATCAGAACATGAATTGGTATAATGTCTACATATGCGTCTATAAGCACATGGCATTGTACAGTATAATAAGCCATGTGTCACTTTCAACATATGATATAGCCGTAAAATAAAACAATGTACCGCTATCAGAGCATGACATTGTACCATATGAGATTATAGCGTGGTATTATAAGTTACATGGTTTGTAAGTGTCCGGTACGGAATGATACAGGGTCAGTAGAAAAGATACCCGGCTGGGTGAGGCATGCGCCGAACCCGGTATCTTTTCTACTGACCCTGTATCATTTCCTACCGGACACTTACAAACCATGTAACTTTTTTACCCTACCGATGACCCAATGCTAGATCTATTTTTTAAAAATAGAAATAATGCTGATGAAAGAAACTTAAAAAGAAATAACCGACTGCAACAAGGAATATGACTCAATAAGGTTTAATGCATGTTATTGAATAATATAACATTTGAACTTCAAAATAAATAAATAAATAAGTAATAATAAAACAAATTTTTGAACCGCCCCTTTGTAAAATTACTTACTTGTGACGTGTACAAAGAGTTAAAACTAGATCATTTTTGTTGACGTTTACGTTAGCGACAGGGGACGTAACTCTAACTCACCCGGTATCAGCCTTGCTGACCAAGTATTTTTGCGCGTGCGGCTATGTACGGAATAATACTGGGTTGGTCATGTGATTCAATTTAGCCAATCACTATCATAGAATTTAGTCAGAGGTAGGGTAAAATGTCAATATGGGGCTATAAGCACATGGAATTGTACAGTGTAATGAAACATGTGTCGCTTCAGCACATGGCATGTCTAGGTACCGCAACCAGCACATAGCATTGAACAGTATAGGGTAGTGTATGTGCCTCTTTCAGCACATTGTATTGTATAATGCACCACGAGCAGCTATAAGCACATGATAATGTTTAATATATCATGTGTCGCTATCAAAACATGACATTGTGTAATGCACCATGTACCGTTATCATCATGTGGCACTGTATAATGTACCATGCGCTATTATTAGAACATGTGCCATTTGCCGTTATCAGCACATTACATTGTGTATTGTACCACCATCAGCACATGGTATCGTCTAACGTGTGTCCGCCGCCATCAGCACATGACATTGTATAATGTACCATTTGCCTCTATAAGCTTATTATACCGTATAATTCACTGGAAAACGTTTTAGTTCATGACAGTATTTTATATCACATACTGCGATTTGTTTCAATTTTTTCAAAGTTATTGGAGTATAACAGGACGATGACGGATAACAAATTGTACAAAACCGAAACCAATCCTTATAATTACAAACATTGTCTCTTTATTAAAATGTTCGATAACAGTATTGAAACATCGAACTTTAAGTAATTTGTGTACAATGGCGCGTGGATACAATGTGACATTGTTTACGTTGGCTATGACACACTTGGATCACAGGAACTTGTAATTGTATCTATAATTTAAAAAAAAAATTATTAACCATACACCCCACCAAAAAAAAAAAAAAAACAAGGACGGCACATCTATTGCTTTGACGAATGGCGAAGCATCTAATAAAATTTTGTTTTTCAGCAAATTCAAGGTCATTCATGTAATTTCACTAGTTGCATATTAATAATATTCACTAATTTTACATATTAATGTGAGGTATTGATAATATTTAAAATGCCGCGAGTGTTGACCTGCTTTGCTGTTTGTGTGTCGCCATTGTAAACTTTGCTCTATTAATAACCGAGGAAAACAACGAATGTAGTTCGGCAAAAGCACAAAGTTATACAAAAATAAATTGTCAAAAATGACGTCATACAGAATACATCGACCAATCAAAACACAATAAAATCGAATTTCACGCAGTTTGTAATTATATATCGGGTACAGTAACGACATGGTATACGGCACATTATACCGTATGTACTGCTTTTAATGTAAAATATACTTTCCAATTCATTTAATACAACACATGGTATAGTTTACTCTATACTCCCATTAGTACACGATCAAATGTAGTTTATATAATGTTGTTGGTACACACCACGGCTTTATGTATCATGTACCGCTATTAGTTTACGACACGGTATATAACATACCACGTACTGCTATTTTTATAAATACTGTTTAATGAACTTTGAACTGCTAGTATCAGCACAAGTCACGCAATTGTTCTTTGTACCACTGAATAACAACACAACCGAAATAAGGCGTTGTTAGGATAAAATGTGAACTTATGTAATAACATATCCAGCGGAAATAATACTTGTAGTTTCACGAAGAGTTTACAAGGTATCACACGCTGTTAAACTCCATAAAGGGTGATATAAATATAGATTTGTTTTCAATTAAATTGTTTTATTAGATTTAAAAAAGAAAGAGGAAAAGCGAGTCTTTTTTATGAGTGAAATTAAAGTGGAAAATGCGGGTGCGATGTATATGCTCATGTATGCGGTATCTGATGGGAGTTGTCTGCTCATGTATGCGGTAACTGATGGGAGTTGTCTGCTCATTGTGTTGTTTTAAATGCATTATTTGTCAAGTAATGATATTGAATGTATTATTTGGTTACCACGAGTTATGTCTTAAATACACTATTAAAATACATTTTATTAAAAATACAAAAACAACATGTGTCCGTTTTATCCGACACAATTTATTGACATCTTTATATTTGGAATAGTAAAAATGTCACGTGGCATGAAAAATTCTTGTCATCACACACAATGATAACATTTAAATCATGGTTGTCTTTAGTGACAGGCTATAACAGTTGACGTCGGTGGCTGAGTGATCTAAAAATCATCTTATGGAAATCAATGTCTTTCATTGGTGGAACCTTAGTATGCTGAATTTTGTCAGTTCGCTCGTTGGGGATCGTTAGTTTTCTTTGAGTACTCCGGTCGTTGAGGGTCGGTTGTTTTCTTGGAGTGCTCCGGTCGTTGAAAGTCGGTAGTTTTCTTTGAGTAATCCGGTCGTTAAAAGTCGATGGTTTTCTTTCATTAATCCGGCCGTTGAGGGTCCGTGGTTTTCTTTGAGAACTCCGGTCGTTGGGGGCCGGTGGTTTTCTTTGCGTGCTCCGGTCGTTGAAAGTTCGGGTTTTCTTTGAGTGTTCCGGTCGTTGAAAGTCGATGGTTTTCTTTGAGTAATCCGGTCGTTGAGGGTCCGTGGTTTTCTTTCAGTAATCCGGTGGTTGAGGGTCGGTGATTTTCTTTGAGTGCTTCGGTCGTTAAGGATAGGATCGGTTTTCTTTGAGTAATCCGGTCGATGAGGCTCGTTGGTTTTCTTTAAGTAGTCCGGTCGTTGGGGTCTCGTTGTCTATAGTGACACGCTATAACAGTTGGCGTCGGTGGCCGAGTAATCTAAAACATCAGCTTATGAACGCAATGCCATTTATTAGTAGAACCTTATTATGATTAATTTTATCGTTTAGGTTCGTTAGATTTCTTTGCGTACTCCGGTCGTTGAAGGTCGGTCGTTTTCTTTAGAGTACTCTCGTCGTTGAAGGTCGCTGTTTTGTTTAAGTACTCCGGTCGTTGAGGGTTCGATGGTGTTTTAGTACCCCGGTCGTTTAGGGTCTGTAGTTTTCTCTGAGTACTCCCGTCGTGTGAGGGTTTATGGTTTTCTTTAAGTAATCCAGCCGTTGAGAGTCCGATTTTTCCCCCTTTGGTTTTCTCTTCTTTTTCAGATTTGCACATTTTAATACGAGGAATATGTTTTAATTACACCGTTACGTTAAATCCATTTAAACCACCTTCTATTATTACAGATATCGTCAGTAATAGAAGAGGATAGTTTTATTTATAACTTATCGCCGAATGTCTGCTCTAAAGTTGAGAATTATGTCAGAGAACTCCGATATACAATTATTGGAGCGTGTTTTGTGTCATAACACACATTTGGATGTAACTTAAAGACATAAAATCTCTAAAGTTTACCGTGTACACATTTAGCGGAAACCCCTATTCTCGTACGCCCATAGCAACCAAGAACACACTACGACACATAAATGATAAAACAAAACAAAAACAAAAAATATTAATTTTGATTTAAAGATCAAATCTGGACTTTTTATTTATACAAGGAAAGAGGTGACTTAGTTGTTAAGAAAAGTACTTTCACTAAGGTCTTATGTCATGACATGTCACGTGATGACAAATATTTTGTAGTTATAATGATAACTCGTGGTGATAACGGCTTCATCGTTTGGTTAACGGCTCAAACATTCTTCCATCGTTACAACTCCAAAGGGGGCTATCTGAAAGTTACTTAAGTATTAGATTTAAAATTTTCATTTACCTCTCATTCTTTATTTGATAAAAAAATCAAACAAAAAAAAAATTACGAAAATGTAAGTTTTTATATTTATAATCATGTCAACCACATTTAATATTTGGAGATTCAGTGTTTCAGAGAAACATAATAACATAAGTCAAGGTACACTCGTTGACAGCCCCTCTGGTTTCAATTACCTTAAGAGATACAGTAGTCAGTCTACACTGTCATATTCCTGTGATACACAGCAAGATGCAGTCAGGAAAACTTCTCGGGTGTATTTGTGTTCATCTGGTCATCGTCTGTTACTATGTGTCCGTTGCAATGGCGGGAGATGCACAGATTCTTCACAAATGGAATAGTATTCAGTATATGTGGCCGAATGATACTGTAAAAAATCAGTACATCAGCACTGGAAAATACATCAAGGACAACAACATCATAACTGGAATTAAAGTTTATAAAAATCAAGTTTACGTTACCGTTCCAAGATGGCGTCTTGGTGTCCCGTCTACCGTAAACGTGGTAAAAATGACAGGTTCCGGAAAATCTGTTTTACAGCCTTTTCCAAGCTGGGAAATGCAAGAAATTGGAAACTGTGAGAGTCTACAGTATGTTCAAAGTATGGAAATAGATCCAAATACTGGATATATGTGGATTATTGATGTTGGACGGATTAACATTCTCGATAAGGCGCAAAATTTGTGTCCAGCAAAACTTATAATTTACGATCTAAACGCAGAAAAAGTTGTTATGAAATACATTTTTCCTGAGAATGTTGTGTCCGAGAGTTCGAATTTTATGAATGATATCGTATTAGATTATGTAAATGGCGAAGCTGCATTTGCTTATATATCGGATACGCGTGACGCAAAGATGCACGTGTTTAACTATAAACAAAATACGTCATATTCATTTCAACATTCTTCAATGAACAGCGATTCAGCAGGTGCCAATATCACAATCGGAAATGACGTATTGCAATCACAGACGCCGATAGATGGCATCGCGATCTCTCCTGATTTTAAACATGTTTATTATTGCCCTTTGGGTGGATATAATTTGTATCGAGTTCCAACGAAGGTTCTTAGGGAAAAAGGAGATTTCAGTTCCGCAGTTGTAAAAGTAGGTTCGAAAATTTCCCAAACGGACGGCATGGTATTTGGACAAAACTTCTTGTACTATGGAGCGTTTTCTCAGAATGCCGTTTATAAATGGAACCAATCTGAGGGCACTATAACGTCATCAAATCAGATAAAACTTATTTCAGATAATGAACATATGCAATGGGTGGACACCTTAAGCTTCGACGAGAATGGCAATTTGTGGTTTGTTTCAAACACTCTGCAACGATTCTTTCTCGGAACAATGAATTCCAGTGATGACTACATCAATATTTGGAAAGTTGATACCAATGATAAATCTTATCTTTGGACAGCTAATACGAGAACGCGGATAAAAACCGGATCCGAAAACGGAAATAATGATAATAACAATAATGGCGTGAATAACGGAATTACTTATACAAGTATTATCTATTTTTATTGTATTACTACACTTTTGTCCTTGTGGTTTGTAAAATAATACTAAATACATCGAAAAGAAAAATTATCTTCAATATAAAGATAGATTTCCATTCTTCGTTAAGATCTTTTAAATCATTTATTGATAGAATTTATTTCAATTATTTCTCCTAGAGTCGATGTTTTTGTACATCCTTTTTATCTAAGTAATTAAAAAATCTTTCATGGTCTTGATGTTTGTATTACTTTTGAAGCCAACAATAAAAAGCTCTTATTGCAAGTGTCACGTGATTTTGAATGCAATATTTTAACAGAAATTCAAAACCAACACATGATACGAGGGTAAAGGTTTTGGTCCTTGATTTATCAAATTGCCTTGTATCTACAATTCAGGATTAAGGCGAAAAACTAGTCGAAATATATACAACATTGCACCAATTGATACTGATGTAGTTGACTAAATCTTCCTCCATTGTTAAAGATCAGATAAAAGGTCAATCAATCAAGTAACCGGATTCGTTCGTGATTTGTGTAGAATATGACGCATTCAAAAATCACGCCTTACTGAGTGCTTGTTATTCAAATTGCTGGAAAGACAGCCAAGTAAAGAGAGTAACTGAGGTTTTTTAAAAAAAATCTTCACTGTTTTACCCTTTACACTAAATTCCAGTTAAAAACAAGCCAATGTTTTGGTTACATGAACACGGTTAAAAAAAACTCGAAAAGGAAACAAGGGGGTGTTTTCAATGGTTTAGAAAATATGTGTCCTTTTAGACTCACCAAAATGTCCGACTTTTTGTAAATACAAATATTTAACGACAATATTTTAGAACTCATAAGTAACAAGAGTCATTAAAATATAGGTGCATGCCAATAAAGATGTAAGGTAAAATAATGGTTAGATTGTCTGTCGCTTCAATACTTAGATGTTCGGTGGCCGAGTGGTCTCTAAGGATGTTACAGATTCCAGTGCCTCTCACCGCCCAGGTTAGAATCCCAATCAGACAGATCGTAATTTAAGAAAGTTTATCAGTTCCCTTGTCGAAGGTCGGTGTGGTTTTCAGGGCACTCCGGTTTCCATCCCAGAACTGGACGTCTCAATGTAAAGTAATAATTTCTTGACTGGAACGTAAAACGCCATTACTTATCTTACGCCGTTTACCATTTTGGTCTGTAACTGAATTAATACATCTATCGTCAATTCTATTTTGCAAAAAACACCCAATCAAACCAATTAATCGAATTAACCGACCAATCAGAAGTCGTAGAATTTTGCTGGTTAAAAAGAACACAAACATAAATTTGTCAAAATCCTCCACTTTAGCAGCTTCAAACTGGCAGGTAAAATTTTAATTCAAAATTATTGTATTGCAATCGACGTGCTTCTAATGGCTATGGTACTTGTTTAGTTTCAAAACTCTACTCAAGTTCAAGCCAGTCAGGAGTGAGCAGATTCTTATTGATTATATTTCTTCTGTCTTGGAAAACACTGCATAAAACATCCGACAAAGAATTTTCTTAACCGGTAAAGAACTGATTTCTTTGGCTTTGTTTCTAAAACATGAAAAAAAATCTTAAATAAATTTCATCGTCACCGACATTTTCTACTGTAAGCCTTTTAAAATTAAAAATGTTTTGACCAAAAGTAAAATCAAATTAAAAATAAATCGGTAAACGATCAACGTACTTTTTTATTTTTAATTTCGAACTCTCCTGTTTCCCCCTCGATCCTAAAACTGGCCACCTGTATATAAATAAAATAATCAAGTACACTCCGCAAGAGTAACAATTACTGTATTATTGTGAGTTTGGTTGTTACACAAGATTAGTAGTGATTCGAGTTTTTTTTAGTACAACCTTCTCTCCTCATATTTATGAAACTTCCGTGTACATATAGCATGATGAGTTATACAAACGTACCTTTTACTAGTACCATGTAACCCTCTCCTAACACTATCTGGAGAATTTTATTTAACTTTTCCAACTTTTTTGCTTTTTTCTGCTTTGTCACAATTTCATCTTTCATCCTCTGGACAAACTAGGAATAAACAATACATTACTGCATTTGTTAATATCAAAATAAATGCGATCTATTTGCGTGAACCGAAAATCGTTATTTTAGATCACTCGAAAAGATTACACATTTTATATAATTAATTTTTGCGATGACCAATAAAAATAAAAATGTAAATTCGACAATTTTTGGTTAGTTTTTCATGTTGATTTTAATTTTTTTTTTTTTAAAAAAAAAAATAAAAAAAATACCGTACTTAAATTATTACTGAATAGTGTAAAAAAAAAAAGAAATATGCAGTAAAATCATAAAAAATAACAAACATACAAAAGAAGATAATTATTTAATCTTTCTTAAATATTTTCCTCTGTTATTTATTTATTTATTTATTCATTTGTTTATTTATTTATTTATTTATTTATTTATTTATTTATTTATTTATTTATTTATTCATTTATATTTTTACTTATTTACAAAAATAGGAAACTATAAATTTTTAGATCTAATTGTATTAATATACTGGTATTTTACCTTCACTTTAAATCTATCAACGACCTCTTCTTCTTCTTGGTATTTAACTGGAAGTTCACACATATCAAAATATTCCCTGTCAATGTCTATCAATATATCGATCGCCAAGTGATCCAAATCCAGTTGTTCATATTTAGTTTTCTTCAAAAGTTCCTTTGTTTTTTCTATAATTTCATCCACGGGTTTAGGTATGGTATAAATTTTTGCAGGCTTGAAATATCTACAAGACCATAAATAAATTAATTAAATTAAAATAAATAAATAAATTAATTAATTAATTAAGAAATCATTCAATCAATCTATAAACTGACTATAACTACATACGTAATAAAAGGTCTAACATTACAGGTGAGAAAATTACAAATGGACAATAAAGAATTAAACACGTTAAAAACTAACATGATAGATTTGCAAGAGGAGAATAATGAACTTAGAGGTAGAATCATAAACATGCAGTCAAGATCTATGCGAGATAACTTAATATTCAGTGGATTAAGAGAAAGTCCCGATCAAGTTTCCGGGTATGAAAATACAGAGTTAGAAGTTAAGGAATTTATCAGAGAAAAATTAGGTATTGAAGAGGAAATAGAATTTGAGAGGGTTCATAGATTCGGAAAACATGTCAGAGGAAAACCAAGAAAAATAGTAGCCAGGTTTAGCAGATTTAAACAAAGAGAAAAAATAAGAAAAAGTGCTAGAAATCTTGCTGGTACGGGATTAGGAATAAGTGAACAATTTCCCCCTGAAATTGAGAAAAGGAGAAAAGAGCTTTATCCAGTGTTACGACAGGCGAAAGAATGGAAGAACAAAGCCGTGCTAGTAGTAGACAAATTATATATTAATGACAAACTGTACGTCGACCCAGAATTCAAAGAGGAAACACAAGGAGAGATAGCCAATGTTGAAGATAGATACACAATTTCTTTCGTACCAGATAACAGAAGTTTCAAACGAGATAGATTCTCTTCATCGGAGCAAGAGTACAAAAAACGACAGAGAACGGGTAGTCAGGAAAAGGAAGTGGACACGAACAATACAAAGAAACTTACAGACGAAGAGGAAGGTGATACAGAAGAAGATATTTTCACCGCTACTCAGGATGCAGACCACAACAGCTAGGAATACACCGGAGGTGGAAACAATAACAAAGATAGAAATAACCCTGAAATAAAAGAAACTGAAACTGTAAATAGGATTGTAAATAATTTGAATATTTGTTGTATAAATGTATGTGGTTTAAAATCTAAATTGATTATTCCAGAATTTATAGAATTCATAAACAAATATGACATTATTTGTATTTCAGAAACAAAATTATGTGAGCTTGATGAAATGCAGATAGAGGGTTTTGCTATATTTAGAAAAGATAAGGGGCTAACTAGATCAGGTGGTATCTCAGTCTTGGTTAAAAAAGAAATTAGTCACTCGTTTAAGATTATTGAAAATGATGATAAGAACATTCTTTGGTTAAAAGAACGTAATTTATACAACAGCGAAAACATTGCCTTCGGTGCAGTATATATCCCGCCTATTGACTCAAATTATTCCGATATTGAAATATTTAGTAATTTAGAAAAGGAAATATTAAAAATTTATGATTCTTGTCCAAATATTATAATACTTGGAGACTTTAATGCCCGAACAGGTAAATTACAGGATTATATTGAAATTTTTGACGACGAAATAACTGAACTCATAGGAAGCGATGAAGATATGAAATCCTTCATTTCTGGCTATAAAATATTGAAACAACTACATATCTCCCTTGATAGATTTTCTTGTGATCAAAAGCCACCAACAGCATATGGCTACAGGTTTATAGATATGTGTAAAAATCTCAATCTTTTTATTGTTAATGGTCGAATAGGTAAGGACTGTGGTATAGGCAGAGTAACATCTAGTAATGTAAGCTTGATTGACTATGCTATATGTACTCCCAATTTATTTAATGTAATACAAGACTTTGAAGTACTAGATTTTTGTAACCTTTATTCAGATAAACATTCAGCTATTGTTCTTTCATTAAAGTGTTGGACAGAAAAACACAAAGTTAAATGTAATTGTTTTGAAAAGCAAATTAGGTGGATACCAAACAAAAGTAATATCTTCTTACAGAATATTTCAGATAATGATATTCAAATTATTTTTGATAGATTAAGAGTTTTTTCAGATGGTTTTAAAACAGATGACAAGTTAGCACAAAGCAGTTTATTAATGATTCTGTTGATTCTATTTGTGATCTTTTTTTATCTTCAGCAAAAAAATCATTCGGCCCTACATATATTAAACAACCTGTTAAGAAACAAAATTACCCTTGGTTTGGAAAAGATTGCAAAGAAAAAAGAAAACTGTTTCACAAGGCAGAACATGCATTCATCAAATACAAAACAGATAGATTGAAAAAAAACCTAAGAACAGCTAGCAAAAACTATAAGAAAACAATTAAGAAACACTATGGTCTATACACAAAAAAATTAGAGGACAAATTAAAAACAATTAAGAGTACTAACCCCAAAGATTATTGGAAAATATTAAATAGAAAAACATCTACCACACAAGCAACCGAAAATTTTGATTTAGATACTTTCTTTAATTATTTCAAAGAATTGAATTTACAATTTAACGATGATAGACATAGGGACAATATTGTTTTGAACTTAGAACAAGGTGAAGATAATCTAGATATCAATGGTACCATTACAGAAAAGGAAATTGTTGATGCAGTGAAAAATTTAAAAAATAATAAAGCAGCAGGTGAAGATTCTGTAGTAAATGAATATTTTAAAGCCACTATCAATAAAATGTTACCTATATACGTATTATTGTTTAATATAATTTTTGACTCTGGTATTATACCAACTAATTGGTTGGTAGGTAACATTAAACCTATTTATAAAAATAAAGGTAGTGTTAAAGATCCAGAAAACTACAGAGCAATAACTATATTAAGTTGTTTTGGTAAACTTTTTACAGCAATTCTTAATAATAGATTGAAAAATTATGCCGAAAAAGAAAATCTAATAAGTAAATCACAAACTGGATTTAGAAAATCATTCTCTACTTTAGATAATATTTTTTCATTGTACTGTATGATTGAAATCTTATTCTTTTCCAAAAAACGGTTATACTGTGCATTTGTTGATTTTAAAAAAGCATTTGATAAAGTGTGGAGAGAAGGATTATGGTTCAAACTAAATTGTTTCAAGATAAATGGAAAATGTTTTAGAGTTATTAAGAATATGTATGACTCAATTAAATCATGTATCGTTAAAGGAACAGAAAAATCTGAATATTTTATAAGCGAAATTGGAGTCAGACAAGGTGAAAACTTATCTCCTTTCTTATTCACATTGTATTTGAACGATTTAGAAGAATTTTTATCCAGCCAAACCATCAATGGATTGAGCTCTGTGTCTAACTTAATTGCCAACCAATTTTCTATATTTGTTAAATTGTTAGTAATTTTATATGCTGATGACACAGTCATTTTATCTGAAACTGAAAAAGGTCTACAGGATGCATTAGATGCTTTCAGCTTTTATTGTAACTTTTGGAAACTTGAAGTCAATATATCCAAGACGAAAGTAATGATTTTTAGTAAAAGTAAACTAAAGAAACTACCTATCTTTAAATACAATAATAAGAATCTTGAACATTCGTATGAATACAATTATCTGGGTTTAATATTTAATTTTAATGGTAAATTTTCTAAAGCAAGAGCTCATCTTCTAGAAAAAGCAAGAAAGGCACTATTCTGTCTCTATCGTAAAATTAACAATTTGAGTTTATCTGTTGAATGCAAGCTAGGTTTGTTTGATCAGATGATTATTCCTGTTATGATGTATGGGTGTGAAATTTGGGGGTTTGAAAATATAAAATTGTTTGAAAATTTGCATTTACAGTTCTGTAAAAGGATTCTTCATTTTAAGAAAACAACACCAAATTACATGGTGTATGGTGAAACTGGTAGATACCCATTACATATTCAAATGTGTAAACGCATGATTTCTTTTTGGTATAAGCTAGTACATTGTAGTGAAAATAAGTTGTCGTATATTTTATATAGAGTAATTCTTCAAAATAACATGGAGACAAGTTTTTGGTTAAAAAGTATAAAATCAATTTTAGACTCATCTGGATTTAGCAATATTTGGCAAGATCAAGGTATTAATGTTAACAAAACTTGGCTATTAAATGCATTGGAACGTAAGTTAAAAGATCAGTTTATACAATCTTGGTACTCGCAATTAGAGAATTCAAATAAAGCTACTACTTATAGAATTTTCAAAAATATTTTTGGGTTTGAACAGTACTTGATTATTTTACCAGAATATTTAAGAACAATGTTAGGAAAATTTCGAACCTCAAATCACAAACTTCCAATAGAAAAAGGCAGATGGGATAGTATAAGAAAAGAAGATAGAATTTGCAATTTATGTAATGAAAATAAGCTGGGGGATGAATTTCATTTTCTTTTTGAATGTAAATTTTTTCACAAAGAGAGAAAACTATTTCTGGATCAGTTCTACATCAGAAAACCGAATACTCTAAAAATGTTCTATTTATTTAACTCTCACAATTATGATGTGCTACGTAAATTATGTTTGTTTATTAAGATAATACTTAGTCATTATTCCTGAAATATTTCATATATTAAATCTAAATACTTGTTTAATTTTGATTACATTTGGTTTTCATTACAGTATTAGAAATTGTCAAACAATTGTATATTGTGTTTATACTGTATATAATTGTAATGTAACATGCTCTTTTGTTTATGCCGCATTATATACATGTAGTATTATGTTGTACCTCATGTACCACCTCCGGTGGTGTTGAGCGAATAAATTGAATTGAATTGAATTGACCCCAACTCTGACGGATCAATGTCATCATCCAAGTCATAAATATGTTTTTCTGTTGAACTGAAATTAAAATAAAAAATCAAATCAAATTATTTTTCGATATATTTTCACTATATCGATCTTATTTAGAGACATTTTATCAAAGTTTTGATTTCGTATTTATATATTTTTACATGTATGTGAATGTTCGTAGTGGCTCAATGATAGAGCATCCGTCTCGAGAAAATGAGATCATGGGTTCAAACTCCAAACGGGTCAAATATAAGATTTTGAAATTTGCCTCGCATGATGCTCTGTATTAAGAAGACTGAACCATATTTCTTAAAATCTAACTTCTCTTTATGTTACAGGATTATTTTAAGTAAGTTTAGATGCTCCAGTCACAAATTTCAAATAGAAACAGGTCAAGGGATAAATGTACTTAGACATGAGATACTGTGTACCCTGTGTGGCAAAGAACTTGGAGATAATTTCTCTCACAAATGCACGAACTTGTTCTTTGTTTAATAAAATTACTCTCGTCGTAAATAAATTTTTAAAAAATTACTTATGCGACGTTAAACAGCTTTAAACAACTTAAAAATTATGTCTAGCAATCTCTAATCGATCAGTTCGCTTGCCGAAGGCCGGTGGTTTTCTCCGGGAACTCCGGTTTCCTCCACCATTCCGCCTCGAAATAAGTGAAAGATTCTTGAGACATACCTGTTTTCACTATTTATTTCTTTTTTCCCGTCGTTAATGGATTTTTTTTTAAATATTTAACATTATCTTGACTAAGACTTAAAATGTATTTTTATTAACTTATATGGAACGAAAATTCATTGAATAACAAAAAAAAAAAAAAAAAAAAAAAATCAAAACACTTGCAATCATTAACGTTTTTTCGTACACGCTATCCTTCCTTATTTTTTAGGATTTTAAGAATTTTTTTATACTTTACATACTCAAAATCAAATTTGTCTTTCTTTATCTTCCTTGACTTCTTTTTCCTCTTTAGTTTCTTGTAAGTTATAACGACTGTCTTAGTTTCTTCTTTTGGAATTATTCCACGGACTTCCATACAAACGGTTGTAGTTTGCAAGAATCTTTGAAGAACTAGTGTATTTGTCCAAGAATGTTTTGTCCACATAACGGGGATGATTGCATACATATCTGAAAAAATTGAATAAAATATGAAAAAGATCCCAGCACAAAAATAAATAAAATGTTTGTAATTTACGAATTATTTAATAAATAACGGAAAATGAATAAATAAATAAAGTCAAAACTATTCTAAAAATCCCTTTTTCGGAAATTTGAATGATTTTTATATTCCTATTTTTCTTTTGCTAATAAGTTGTTTGTATTTATTTATTTATCTATTTATTCGGTTATTTTTTATTTATTTCGATCATCACGCACACACATAGCCAGACACATACATGTAAATGCACACGCGCGCGCATTAAAGGACTTAGTATTTTATTTTTACCTTTATCATCTTTTCTTAATCGTTCCCTACTTCCATCTAAATTGGAAGCAAACGTTGCCTGCTGCGTTGGCTGCCGACCTTCCATGTTGACAGATAATTCGAATTTATTCGAATTTCTGACAAATGATATCTTTTTTTGGGCTTTTTCAGATTTCGCTGTCGCAAAGTAGAGTGCAAAAATGAAAACTAAGTTGCTAAGAATGACGTCATTCGATTGTTCTGATACGACGGAAGTCGGAGGTTAGACATGGACATCGCCACTCATTAGGTTGCCTGTTTCGACTGAAGCGCTTCGCTTTTACTCACAATGTATCCAACTCCCGCGAACACAAATGTCGGAATGAATAAAATCTGTTGATTAATTGTTGGATTATTTTTAACGCCACATCAGCAGTAAAAAGTTATTTATCACGATTTCTAAATATAAATTGTTACATCAATAATCTATTAACAAAGAATAAAATAAAGTAGCTGAAGAAATTGATTAAGTTTTAATTCTATTTTCTACAATTTAAATGTTATGATATTTAAAAATGAATTAATTAAATTAAAAAGAATGAATGAATACATCAAAATGAATAAGTCAAAATATTAAAGTGAAAATATTAATAAAGTTCCAATTCTGGGATAATGGAGTTAAAACGAGTGGCTGGAGAAAACTACCAGATTTCGGCAAGTGAACTGACAATCTTTTCTCATTCTGCCTCTGCCCGTGTAGGATTCGAACATAGGCGGTGGGAAGATCTATGATTTGTATGAAATCAATTTACACATCTCAGCCAACAAACCCCCTAACTTTTTATATGTTTCAGCTATTTGATATGATAGCAAATTTATTAATCTTAGAACTAGTGTCTTTTACGCGTGAGATGTAAAAATATGTGTGTGACCTGCTTTCTATTAACGCGCATTCAGGGCGTCTTGTTAAGCTTCACCAAGTTAGTATTCCGCAGATAACCATATCACTCCTGACACAAGGTGAACCAGTCAATACTATGTATCGAAAAATTCCGAGCACCATGCGAGAAACCAGTATCTCAAATTCTAATGTCCTAATCATGACCCGGCCGGGATTTAAACCCCCGACCTCCGCTCTCGAGGCCAGTACTCTACAAATGAGCCACTGAGGCGGCCTCGTACTTTAGACCTTTCGGACATCGATCCCCTTACTCTTAATATACACGTGCCTCTTATGAACTAACATACTCTGAGATTTCAATTTACATTCAACGACTTTGAGACGACAATTGTGACTAGCAATACGAGTTTGTGTATCCCAGTCAGGTTATTATATCATTAGTATTTGGACACCGAGTATAAAACAGGTTAAATGGTTAGGTTAACATTTAAACCACGATACTGTCAGGATACGGTTATGTTATTATATACAGTGTTCTTACAAAGTCAGGAATTTATAATCAGTGATATAAATATAATATACATTGTATTTTTCTAATATTGTTTATTCAGTGTTCATTGACATAAAGAATTATATTTTTTGTTATGTTACATGTTTTTGTTGTTTACATGTCTTTCAGATACAGGTATTTATCTGATTCCATTGTATTTTATAATTGTGGTGGCTTACAGTGAAATGTGAAATGTATATAAAATTAATTCGGTAGTTTTTCAAGATAACCCTATCTTATGAACTTATATGATAAGTTACACCAATTTGATCAGTCACATTACTTGATAATTGTGCTACTTTTGAAATTTCATAATAACAAAGGAATTAAGAAACGCACAAAACTGGAATTGATGCCGACTTTCCAAATTATTTTTTTAGGAGATTGGCTCAAACAACAACAACAACAACAACAAGAATAACAAAAACAACAACAATAATAATAACCATAATAATAACAATAATTATTGGTCAATTTCTAATCTCGTGGTATGAAACAATTCACAATGTCTGAAGCAGCTGTCAACATTACCATGAGATATTGAAATGTTCACCGCTTTATCTCCTATCGGCTCGGGAGATAACGTTCCCTCGGGGAGACAATCCTCCATATTTCCCTCAAACAAGGGCACTATTTATATATTATTCCCCGCCAACGCGAATGCGGAGCGGGGGATATGGAAATACCCTCCGTTCGCGCGCGCGCGTGTTTGTGTGTGCGCGTCCATGTGTGTCCGTGTGTGTCCATGCATCCAAACTCCTTCTACAGGTTTTAACTGATTCTTTTCAAACATTACAGGCTTTGAACTACCTTTTCTCTGCAGATGGTGCCCTGATTGCACTCCGATTATTTTTAGAAAGTTATGCTTTTTTTAACTTCAAATTTTTCAACATTGCTGACAAACCTTGTACGTGTTCTTCCTTATCTTCTGCAGATTGCCCCGTGATTTTTTCGTGTTTCTGTTATTATTTTTAGAGAGTTATGCCCCTTTGTGGATTTTGAATTTTTCAACATTGGAGACAAATCTGTGCATCAATCTTCTCTTACAGTGTTGCATTGATACATTTTGAGCATCTATCATACACAGATTACCCCTGACTTTTGTGTGTTGCTGTGATTATTTTTGGGAGTTTTGTCCTAAAAATATAACGTTGATCTAATTGTCTCTATAAAGTGACCTCGGATAGAATATATATTGCAGTAAAATCTGAAAGAATGTATGTCAGCTTATTTTGTTGAATACTCTCCACCAATTAGTTATGAGTACCGTGTATTTTTTTGATTGGATTTCAACATGGATTGTTATGTTTGTTTTTTATTAAGACGTATGGCACATCATATTAAAAACAAATTTAAAATGTCATCCCCTCCCCCATTTCCCGTTCGACCGAAACTGGAGACGGGAGAAATAGTTACTTTTGTGACAAAACTTTTTTTCAAAGAAATCTCTGAATTATTATCGGATGGCACAGAATCATTTAATTGTATTATTATTATTATTAAGTTTCATGCAAAACTTTCTGCAGTTTGATAACTATATACATTTCTTCTTTATTCTATTTTTTTCTGTTCACATTATGATTTTTCTGGAGCAAATAATTCCGTTTCTATCAATAAAATTTACGAAAAACGGCCAAGATTGTTTTTTAAACAAAAAGTTAATCCTAACGTTGAAACGTACTGCGCAATAAATTTATTATCAATTTGTATAGAATTAGGTTTCTTTGCTAAATTAATTAAAAATTGTGATAAAAAGTTTTAGTTCATAACAACGAAAACATTCGAATATATTTACAATAGCTAATATTTTGTACTATGTGATCCCTTGTTAGACTCACTAGTTCATATCTTCATGACTTCAGTATAGAACGTGCAGTTATGTGACGTAACAACTAAGGTCGATGTGACGTAACAACTAAGGGCGTAGGAAAACACAAAAATTTGTAAACAGATGTCAGGGTTTCCTGATCTATTTATAAAAACACATGTCAAAGCACGAGTTAATGTTTATACATAAAACTTCCAAAATATCGCGATATATTGTGCATATATTGCATTAAAATATCTTATAAACTTTGAACTTTTTTTTTTCTTTTTTTTATGTGGCCCGAAACAAGCACATATACAGGAGTCTGTAAAAAGCTATACAATGTAAGACGGTTCAAGAATATGGTACATCATGATTTTATACAAAGTTTAATTATTATTTTACACATGAATATGCCAATATGAAAATTACGTCACGTTTTGTTTGAAGGGACCCCAAATAATGTATGTACGTATAGTACAACAACATTAAACAACAAAGAAAATTGAAAAAAAGTGAATTTTATCATCCTTTAGTGCAAAATTTTCGAAATTGCTATACAAAAAATGTTGCAATCCAACGTGATCGAAACATGACCTAGTTCTGGAATGGTAAAGGAATTCTGAATGCCCGGAGATAACCACCGACTTTCGTAAATGAACTATCTCACACTTGGATCTGCCCGAATGGGTAAGAGGAACAGTGGTCTATAAGCACTCGATTTAAACCACTCGACCAAAGAAGTCGCGATTATTCAATATGTAAAAAATTTAAAAAAGAGATTTGTTATTTAAAAAAACAGCATAAAAGATTGCAAGGTACGAATCTGTTTGAAAGACTAATTTGGAAGTTTCCCTATGATTTGCAAATAGAAGATTTGCGTAGATCATCAAGCACTGGTTGTAAAAAAAGACGTATGACCGAGCCCCCCCCCCCCCTCCTCGGGTCCTTTAACTTCACCATTGGATATTATTTTTCATAAATACTAGTATTCGTCAATAATCGATTTATACCCTATATCCGATTTTTAGTCTTTTTTAATGTTCTCCCTTCATAGTTTTTATAATCTTTAGTTTTAGTGCTGTAGTGTCATCGATTTTTGTCATGAACATTCTTTGAAGTTATTTTTCATCCCTCGATGGTTTTCTTCGGGTACTCTGGTTTCCTCTTTCATCCATCAAATGGCTTTTCGATATAAGTGGATCAATCTAGACTTGGTTTAAAAACACCGAACCCGATCAGTTCTACTATAAGTTAAGTCTTCATCTGTAATATTAACAAGCAACAAACTCCTGGTTGGTCAAAAAACAACTATTGTTTAGGTAGGCTTATTTTAGGCCCCCTATCAGTGACTGGCCCACCTCAAGCATCTATGTTCTAGATAGCTTGTAGAGCTATGATTTTTTGTGCTGCTTGTTTATTGCTGTATTGTGTTGCTTGTTTATTGCTGTATTGTGTTGCTTGTTTATTGCTGTATTGTGCTACTTGTTTATTGCTGTATTGTGTTGCTTGTTTATTGCTGTATTGTGTTGCTTGTTTATTGCTGTATTGTGTTGCTGGTTTATTGCTGTATTGTGCTGCTTGTTTATTGCTGTATTGTGCTGCTTGTTTATTACTGTATTGTGTTGTTTGCAATAAACAAATGTAACACTAATACTTATACTGGAACAGCCCAATATATGTTGCTTACAACTTATCTTAAAATGTATGTTTATTCTGAACCAGCCAGTAATATGCAAAAAGATAACTAGAACATAGATCCTTATGTTTGATAAACCAGGACTGAATGCTGCTTACAAGAACGTTACTTGACCATAGATACTTATGCCGGGCCAGCCATGGATATGCTGCTTAGAAGCTAACCTAACCATGTTTACTTAAGCAGGACAAGCGAGGGATGTGTTACTCAAAAAAGTATAACCTGGAGATATATATGCTTATTCTGGAGAAACCAACGATGTATCGTTTGAAAAAGATATCCTATCCACAGATTTGTTTATGGGAACAATCATATATATGCTACTTGCAAGAAGCTTTGTCTAACTTTGATGAAAAAGCCTGCCCAGCCATGGATATGCTACTTTAACAAATTTGCAAGAACATCCATATTACTGATTTTTGTTAGACCAGACAGGGATTAGCTGCTCACAAAATAAAATTGGACATAGATGCAATGCTTTGGCAGCTAAAGATAGACTAGCGTGAAAATAGATATTCATGTCGAGGGAACCAGGGAATGTAGCTTACAAGAAGTCACAAATGCTTATTCAAGGGAGATGCTGATTGTGGCGAACTTATCTAAACATAGATTTTTATTCTAGATCAGTCTGGGGTGTTTACTTGACCAAAGATGCTAAAGCTGGAAAGAACAGACAGGTTCTTTTGCATTTCCAGACATATTTTTTTTAAAAAAAAGCAAATTATCCATGGTTGGGCTGGACCAGACATGAATATTTTCTCGCAACTAGCTCAACTAAAAATAGGTACTATAGATTAATCAACCGACCGATGAAATCACAAATTATAGAGTTGCACTGCTTAAATAAAAAGACAAACAGTTGAATTTGTCAAAACCCTGCACTTTAGCAGTTTCAGACTGGCAGGTGAAATTTTAATTCAAAATTCTTGTATTGCAATTGATGTGTTTATTGTTTAATATAGATATGGTAATTGTTTAGTTTCAAAACTCTACTAAATTTCAAGCCAGTCAGGAATGAGCAGATTCTTATTGATTATATTTCTTCTGTCTTGGAAAACATTGCATAAAACATCCGACAAAGAATTTTCTTAACCGGTAAAGAACTGATTTCTTTGGCCTGGTCTCTAAAAAATAAAAATAAAAATACTAAATAATACTGGTTAAATTCCATCATTATTGACATTTAAAGTAATAACACAAACGATAAACTCGTGCTTTCCGGGCACTCATGTTTCCTCCTCAATTACAAAACTTGTCACCTTAATCTCACATGAAATAAGCAAAGTATATTAAATTTGTTCTACTATAGGGAAACATGGTGACATTCTACAACATTTATTTATTTATTTATTTATTTATTTATTTATTTATTTATTTATTTATTTATTTATTTATTTATTTAGTAAAATCCAAAATGACGGAGCTGAGACCAGGTGTTCCGGAAGAGTAGAGAGTACTGTTTAATTATAAATATTTGGCTGTTACATCAGAGATTTATATTCAAGTTTAGTAAACATTTTCTAAACAGTAATATTTTAATATATATCTGACTGCATTGTGTCATCTTGTAGATTGTTGAATAATCAATAATACATACGTACCTTTAATTGTAGCTGTGTAATCCTCTCCTAACACTATCTGGAGAATTTGATTCAACTTTTCCAACTTTTTTGCTTTTTTCTGTTTTGTCACAATTTTATCTTTCATCCTCTGGACAAACTAGGAATGAAAAACACATTGCTGCATTTATTAATATTAAAATAAATGCGATCTATTGACGTTAGCCGAAAACACAGATTTAAGGCCACTTTTTGCACATATTTTATTAATTTTTCGGCAAATTAAAAACAGATATTCGAATTTCGACAGTTTTGTTTAATTTCTCATAAATCGATCCAACAGCCAAAGGAAACCATATCAAAACATTCTTCCCCTTTTTTGATTGAATGATTAATTGATTGATTGATTGATTGATTGATTTTTTATCTATTTATTTATTTTATTTATTTCTATTTATTATTTTCTTTTCCTCCTTTATATTTTTTTAACAATGAACAGAAAAACGATAATTTTTTTTACATTTTTTTACATAAAAGTCTGAATTTCTTTACCTTCACTTTAAATCTATCAACGACCTCTTCTTCTTCTTGGTATTTAACTGGTAGTTCACACATATCAAAATATTCCCTGTCAATGTCTATCAATATATCGATCGCCAAGTGATCCAAATCCAGTTGTTCATATTTAGTTTTCTTCAAGAGTTCCTTTGTTTTTTCTATAATTTCATCCACGGGTTTAGGTATGGTATAAATTTTTGCAGGCTTGAAATATCTACATGACAATAAATAAATAAATAAATAAATAAATAAATAAATAAATAAATAAATGATATTATTTCAAGTAATCCCATGGCCCCTATTCAAATTCTCTTATTTACATACAAGGGTCTCTCACGTGTTTAATTTAAATTTATCTTAATCTATTTTTTTTCAATTATATTACGACATAACCAGTTACGTGAGGGTTGTTATTGCAATATATCTGATGGCAAATAAATATTAATAAGTTAAGAAATACAACAGTATAAATATATATAAAAAGACATAGATGATATGCATGCTTCTCAACAGTGATAAAAAAGAAATACTAAAAATAGCATCAAATTCTATAAACGACTGTCTAGAAATACGAAAGGCCAACATCAAATAACAAGCACTTTGCAATATTACATCCCTTTTTGCTAAACGTTAATTTAGTAATATTTGTAATTGTATAATTTAATTTTGATTCGTGTTCATTATGTTTGTTGTATTATTTTAATTTATATCTGCCATAACCAATTAATGTAATTGAGTTTGTGCAATAAAGATTATTATTATTATTATTATTATTATTATTATTATTATTATTGTATCCAAGGCCTAAAACTTGAAACTGTCTATAATTACATATACGTACCCCAACTCTGACGGATCAATGTCATCATCCAAGTCATAAATATGTTGTTCTGTTGAACTGAAATTAAATAAAAAAATAAAATCAAATTATTTGTCGATATATGTTTACGATAGCTATCTTGTTTGGAAAATTTTGTTTACCCTACTCACATATTTATACAGAATGTTCGTTAATAACGGATTCGTTCAATGTTAGAACGACCGCTTCGAGAACGGGAAATCATAGGTTCAGATGCAGAACGGGTTATAAGTAAGATTCAAAATTTGAGATACTGCTTCCTCGCATATTGCTCGGTATTAGGAATTATATTTGGATTATAGAAAGGATCACCTGGTTTTGCGCTAATTAATGTGAATAGGGAAGTGGTATGCATGTCTGCTTTAGCACCATAAGTCACATTGTGTGCGCGCTGGTACAAGGTACACCATAATACATTGACATACTCCAATACCTTATGCACACACGGAACTTGTTTGTTCACTTACTTGCATACCTTATGCACATACAGAACTTGTTTATTGACTTACTCGCATACCTTATGCACACACACACGGAACTTGTTTATTGACTTACTCGCATACCTTATGCATATACGGAACTTGTTTATTGACTTACTCGCATACCTTATGCACACATGGAACTTGTTCATTGACTTACTCGCTTACCTTATGCACACATGGAACTTGTTTATTGACTTACTCGCATACCTTATGCACACACGGAACTTGTTTATTGACTTACTCGCATACCTTATGCACACACGGAACTTGTTTATTGACTTACTCGCATACCTTATGCATATACGGAACTTGTTTATTGACTTACTCGCATACCTTATGCACACATGGAACTTGTTCATTGACTTACTCGCTTACCTTATGCACACATGGAACTTGTTTATTGACTTACTCGCATACCTTATGCACACACGGAACTTGTTCATTGACTTACTCGCATACCTTATGCACACACGGAACTTGTTTATTGACTTACTCGCATACCTTATGCACACACGGAACTTGTTTATTGACTTACTCGCATACCTTATGCACACATGGAACTTGTTTATTGACTTACTCGCATACCTTATGCACACATGGAACTTGTTTATTGACTTACTCGCATACCTTATGCACACATGGAACTTGTTTATTGACTTACTCGCATACCTTATGCACACATGGAACTTGTTTATTGACTTACTCGCATACCTTATGCACACATTGAACTTGTTTATTGACTTACTCGTATACCTTATGCACACATGGAACTTGTTTATTGACTTACTCGCATACCTTATGCACACGCGGAACTTGTTTACTAACTAATCCTGAAGACTTGCTCATGTTGGGAATACATAAGAAATCGTTAATGCGACGTTAAACAACATTACAAACAACCAAATTAAACAGATTAGCAACCTCTAACGTCGATTAGGAACTCTTGTATTCATTATCCATCCCCTATTATAACTTGTCCCTTACCCCGGTGTTAAAGGATGTTTCATATTTTTATACTTTACATACTCAAAATCAAATTTGTCTTCCTTCATTTTCCTTGACTTCTTTTTCCTCTTTAGTTTCTTGTAAGTTATAACGACCGTCTTTGTTTCTTCTTTTGGAATTAATCCACGGAATTCCATAGAAACGGTTGTAGTTTGCAAGAATCTTTGAAGAACTAGTGTATTTGTCCAAGAATGTTTTGTCCACATAACGGGGATGATTGCATACATATCTGAAAAAAATATATATCAAAGATCCCAGTACAAAAATATTCAACTGTTTAGAAGAGATTTGAACGGTTTATTTTAGACAGACTCATTTTATTCACTTTAACCTTTTCGAACTTTTATTTAATCTTTAAAACACCCAGGTATTTTTTTTTTAAATTACTGATTATTTTAAAAATTCCGTATCTCTATTTTCCACCTGACTATGGTACTGTATAATGAGATAATATCATAGAATGGTCAAGGCTTTGGACAATCACATTCGCGCGCGCATTAAAGGACTTAGTATTTTCTTTTTACCTTTTTCATCTTTTCTCATTCCTTCCCCACTTCCATCTAAAATGGTAGCAAACGTTGACTGCTGCATTGTCTGCTGACCTTCCATGTTGACAGATAATTCGAATTAATTCGAATTTGTTCTTACACAAATGTTCTCTCTTTTTGCTTTTTCAGTTTTCGCTGTCGCAAAGTAGAATGCAAAAATGAACACAAAGTTGCTAAGAATGACGTCATCTAATTGTTCTGATACGACGGAAGTCAAAAGGTTAGACAGCGACATCGCACCTCATCAGGTTGCCTGTTTCGATTGAAGCGCTTCGCTTTTTTCACTATTTTTCTAAACACTCGCCAAAATTTAATGTCAGAATGAATAAAATCTGATGATTTACTGGTAGTTTCTTGTGTTACGCCACATCAACAGTAAGAACTAAGGGCGGTTCCTGCCGATACATACATCATGTATATTTGATTTCGGGGCTCAACACCCATCTGTGGGCGTGTTGCGCACAGTACTTATAAGTGTGTATTAAATGCTTTTTTTTTTTTTTTTTTTTTTTTTTTTTTTTTTTTTGTTGTTGTTTCATTTTGTTCAAAATCAGTAACTATTTTAATAAATTCTTATGAGGCGGTAATAGATGAACTACCATTTTAAAACTCTACACAGGGCCGTATCATTGTTTCGAATATTGCATTTTATTACAATTTTGATGAAGTTTTTTCCACTGTTTCGTTAAAAAGAAAATAATGTTCAAATTACATTTACAATTGTAAGTAGTATAAGGTGGCCATGACCACCTTATATCCTACTATTGTAGTCGTATGATGAATTCGACTGTCCGCCTTGATATAAGTGTCATGGCACTTTTGAATTTTTATGAAATAATACAATTCAAAAGTAGCACATGATATAAGTGAAACAACATTGATGGGTCAGTAAAACACTATCGCATTTATTACAAACAAAGTTTTAATTATGATAAGTGAAAAAAAAGTCATGACAAATAAGGCAACATTTTTTACTGCTGATCCTGCATAACACATCACGTATCTCTGCCTACTTTAAGCTGCATATCATAGGCCGACTCACCATAACGTAAGATTTGAAGTTCTAGTTAAATAAATAAGCCGTGCTGTAATGTGCTATAATAAACAATTTGAACATTGTTGTTTACATTAACTTGGACATGGACGCTATATGACTGGATCAGTCATAGTCTGCTAACAATAAGTTCAGCCATTACCTGTGAGTTGAGATGAGTAATGATGTTTAACGTCCCAGTCAAGAATATTTCACTTATATCGAGACGTCGCCAGCTATAGGCGAAAGTGCAGAAATTTTGCCTGTGCGTTGATACAGCAGAGTTCTTTATCGTGCCACGCCTGCCGTGATACGGGACCCATCCGAAAGAACCGTGACTTTCATTTCGTAATGCCGAGTGCTTGGCGAAAGAACAGTCACTATCCACTTTCAAGTCTTGGGTCAGACCCGGTCGGGGTTCGAACCCACGACCTTTCACTCACGGAGCGAGCACTGCCATTACCTGTGTAAAGTTGGCTATTGATATGCCGTTTGCAATAAGTATATCTGAGCAAAGTTGCTTAGGTTGGGTCAGCTAAAGGCATGTTAATTACAATAGTTTACTAAAGCATAGATGCTTACAAGTTCAACTTAACACAGTTGCTTATGCTGGACAAGTCAGTCAGAAGTTACCAAAGGGGCTTAGATGTGTATGATCATCTAGATTGTGCTGCTTATTACAAACTTAAATGAATAAAGATGCTTATGCTGAGGCAGCCATTAGTATGTTCCTTACAATAGGCTTACTTTAACACAGGTGCATATGGTTGGGTAACCAGATGTATGTTGTCAATAAACTTGCTTTAAAATAGATACTTAAGCTAGATCAGCTAGGGACATGCTGCTTACAAGTAAATAACATGAACATAGATACTTACGCTGGGTTAGCTAGGGACATGCTGCTTACAAGTAAATAACATTAACATAGATACTTACGCTGGGTTAGCTAGGAACATGCTGCTTACAAGTAAATAACATGAACACGGGGCATGCTGCTTGCAATTAGCTTACTTAAGCATAGATGCTTATTCTGGAGCAGCAAAAAATGTTGCTTCTTAAAGGTTTACTTTAACATGGATTCTTATGATGGTTCAGCCAGGATTATGCCATTTTCAAAAAGCTCACCTTAGCAAATGTTTTTAATGCTTGGCTAGCAAGGAAGTGTTGCTTACAAATATTTTTTTTTTAATTAACACTGCTAATATTTAGACAAAAGAACAAAACAACATGCATTTAGACAGTGAACAAATATTTAGATTTTATTTTTTGTCATTTAAACATTGTATCTATAATACAAATGATACATTATTACAATTTTTGACAGACTGCTGCAGAAATAAATTACCAGCTTTGACAGTGCCTCATAAAGGTTTCCCATGGTGACCTTTATGGACAAGTTTGATAAAGACCGCATTGATTGCCTCTATTTGGTGATCATTATTGTACAGTTCTGTTGTAATTACAAACCTGCAAGTTGACAGTGTCACAAAAATAAAATTAAATGGAAAACACAAATTAATGATGTGGAAAATATGACTGATTCCTTAATAAGTTTAGATAGGCAACAAAGAAAAATGGCACATCGAAATAAAAACAAAATGTATTGTATAATAAATGTATAAGTCTACAACAACATAGGGACACAGCAGTCTAATGGGCAAGCTAAAACAAAAGTAAGAGCATATCTGTAAAAACAATTCAAAACTGGTTAAAATAACTTTTTATGATTTCAAGTTTTCTTTATACTTTTTTTTCTTTTTTTCAACACCAAAATTGAATGTATAATTTCATTAAATGACATTTTGTAGACTAAACTGCTCATATTTCAGATCACCTGAAACAATATGTGAAAATTAAAAAAGAAATAATGCTTGCTAAGTTGTGATATACATATTTTAATTTTTTATTTTGTATTTTTAAAGTGGAGTAAAAAAAAAAAAGAAGAGAAACCACTGTCTTTCAGGAGGATTCAAACATTTGATTACAAACTTTTTAACACATCTTACCCTAATCACTACTATGTCTGTATAATAGTGATTGTTTTAATGTTCATACATTCCCATGATTCTGTGTTTATTTTTACTGTTCATACAATAATAAAACTGCTTCTACACCACACCACTTACTCTTTGTAGAATTTCAAATGTGCATGCAATTCATGTTAAGGGAAAGAAATATTTTTGGTATATTGATGCAGTAGTTGCCTTTCAGATAATCATTAAACTTAACATCTCAAATCTGTCTGATAAAGCCATGAATACCTGCAATAATGCTGATGTGGCTCTAAACAAAAACTCACTCACTGACTCTGGTAATTAAATGGGTACTAGAAGGGTGTCATGTATTGAAAAAGAGAAAAGGGGGTTAGGGATTAATTATGTAGGATGTCTATGAAATAGAAATTTAATTTTACATACTTGAGATAAAAAATAAATGAAACAAGAAGGGGTTTTAAAATTTATATAAATATGAATTATGTCCCTTGATCTATATTTCAATGTACCACACATAACATAAATGAGGTAGTCGTCTATATTTCGTATTAGTAGAATTTATCTAGTTCTAATTAAGTTGTTTTTGTTCCCTTAGTTACTTAGGTTATGTCTAACATTTCAATTTAAACCATCTAAACCCATGACTCACCTACCTAATATTATTTAAATAATTATTTCACCACTAAAAAGGAATTACTGTAAATTTTAAATGACTTGTATATAATCCAGGTACAATATACATGCATAAAAAAGATATTTTTTATATGCAATGCTTCATATAAAACCCAATACCAGTAGGTATGCATACATGTTTGTTCAACCTGATCAAAAATGGGCTTTCTTCTAAATCTCAATTTCTACAAATAAATACTAGGATTTACATAAATCAAATATTTCTATTTGTACAACAAATCAATTACCTTTTCTTACCTCAAACATTATAAGTAAGTGTATTTTATAAATACTATATACCAATTAGGCAAGAAAATATTTAGCACTTTTAGAAATAAATCAGAAGAGATATTTAAAAATTTTAATAAAGTCATAAATTATTTTTAACAATTATTTTGCAAACCACAACACTATTGACAAATTTATTACAATTAGATTTTAAAAAATAGAGATGTAGTTGCTATGCTCATAAGATTATTTTTCTTTTGATAAAATACCATTTTGTGATATGAACAACTACAAGTTTTCCACATTGTAACATACATGCAAGTAAAGTACCAATTCTAGAAACTTTTTTCTGTATTTAGATAACAAATTGAGGGTGCTATTTTCATATAAATTATAAAGTTCTGTGATTGGTTATTCTGTGTTCATACATGAAACAATAAAATTCTAGATTATACAGAAAAACCAGTGAATATCACTTCCATATCATATGATTGGAGAAATATGACAATAAAGACTTGTAATTTCACAATCAGCCTTATATCATGCATCATGTGTTTGGGAACTTTTGACATTATAGACTTTTGATGTCACAATAATAATCATGACATTTTTGTGTTAATGATTGAAAATAATCTGAAAATTTAATGTTATTCATAGTATTTTGAAAATTTTACAATTTACTATAATTTTATGTAATAAAACAGTTAACTGACTCTGAATGGATAAATATGTCGTCACCTGACAGACAATACTACAATCTACCCCAGCAGGATTTTAACTTGGGTTGGCAGACACTGTGATCTGTTACTTGATACACCTCCCTAACTAAGGTTGTCAGAGGCGCTGTGATCTGTTACTTGATACAGCTCCCTAATTTGACTTGTCAAAGGCGCTGTAATCTGTTACTTGATACATCTCCCTAACTAAGGTTGCCAGAGGCGCTGTGATCTGTTACTTGATACACCTCCCTAACTGATGTTGTCAGAGGCGCTGTGATCTGTTACTTGATACAGCTCCCTAATTTGACTTGTCAAAGGCGCTGTAATCTGTTACTTGATACATCTCCCTAACTAAGGTTGCCAGAGGCGCTGTGATCTGTTACTTGATACAGCTCCCTAACTTGTGTTGTCAGAGGCTCTGTGATTTGTTACTAGATACAGCTCCCTAACTTGACTTGTCAGAGGCAGTGATCTGTTACTTGATACACCTCCCTAACTAAGGTTGTCAGAGGTGCTGTGATCTGTTAATTGATACAGTTACGGTACCTAACTTGACTTGTCAGAGGTGTTATTATCCGTTACTTGATGCAGTTCCCTAACTTGGGTTGGCAGACACTGTAATCTGTTACTTGATACAGTTCCCTAATTTGGGTTGTCAGAGGCGCTGTGATCTGTAACTTGATATAGCTCCCTTATTTGGGTTGTCAGAGGCGCTGTGATCTGTTACTTGATACAGCTGTCTAATTTGGGTTGTCAGAGGCGCTGTGATCTGTTACTTGATACAGCTCCCCCAATTTATTACCATTACTATAACAGGTGGTTCAAAAGAAGTGATAATTTACCATTGGATTTGCCATAAAGCTACATGTATAAAGACCACAAACAGAATCTAAATAAACTGGAACATGAACTCATAATAAAATTATTGTACACGAGGATGATTGCCATATAAACATATAACTGAACATAATTATTTCTAAAAGAAAGAAATAAATAACAAACAAAAGAAAAGTGTGTGTTGGGGGCAGGTGGAACACATTGTGATAATTATTATCCTCTTTCACTTTTTAAGTGATCCTTGCCCCATTTTTTGTGTTCAAGCATGCAGATATGGTAATACATGTAGATGTGCCTTAGCCCATATTTTTGTCTTTGAGCATGCAGATATGGTAATAGACATGCCTTAGTCCATCTTTTTGTCTTCTAACATGCAGTTCCATTAATAGACATGCCTTAGCCCATCTTTTTGTCTTCGAGCATGCAGATACAGTAAAAGATGGGCCTTTGTCCATCTTTTTGTCTTCAAGCATGCAGATATGGTAATAGGTGTAACTTAGTCCATCTTTTTGTTTTCAAGCATGCAGATTATAAAATGCAGATGTAAAATGATGGCAGCTTGTACATGTATATCAAGAAACAACCTGAGCTTATTTTTTGTAATACAAATATATCAAGCAATAAGTACTGTTTCCAGTAATCATATATATATATAATCTGTTAAGGATAAAAAGGGGATATGTTAAGTTAATGGTGACACTCAATCTTATCGTACTGTAATTTCCATTTAAATTCTATTCATTTCAGATAAACGATACTGGTAACTGCTATAGTAATGAACACAGCGACTGGTGAACAAATTTACATGTAGTGAAGCTTGTAAGCCTGTTTAATTTTGCACTGTCCACTAAATATCTATTCCACTGAGTCTTCTTCTAACTGCAACAGAAAAGGCTGAGAAAAGGGCTTAAAGAAGGTTGGCAAACGGTATAAATGGTGACACTGTCCTGCAGTTGATTTTCATCTGTAAATATTTTCTTGGAAAATAAAAAATTTTAAATTTAAAGATGAAGTTAGGTTATGCAACATAACTGTATTCATCTGAGGAACTTGCAGTTCTTTCTATGTACTGTTTATCTATTAATGCTTCAATACACTTTTTAATCATCGGAATACTCGGAGCAAATCTTGCCCTTGCCTGACTTATTACCTGTAAAAAAAAAAGAAATAAAAACGATATCAATCTACTGGTATTTGTAGTTAGTGGCATTTATAATAATAATAACAATAATGATAATAATAATAATAATAATATAAATTTTATTTGCACCGACACGATAACTGGAAAATTTATTTCCATAAAATAAGCCTTTCAGTTCAGACTAAAACAAAGCTTGTCTTGGTATACATTTGTGTTTGAGTAAGTGTAGGTACGCTGTCATCTGAAGCCAAAATAGAAAGTCTTAATTCTAAATGGCTACAATCTGACCAGGATGGGAAGTCTGTTGTGTCTCTAAGATATCTTTGAGTAACTTAATTTTGAATGGAACATGAAATGTCCAACAAAGGAAATGTTATGGTGTGTAATATATAAAAGGTGACCTTGTGGAAATATTATGGTGTGTAATATATAAAAGGTGACCTTGTGGAAATGTTATGGTGTGTAATATATAAAAGGTGGCCTTGTGGAAATGTTATGGTGTGTAATATATAAAAGGTGACCTTGTGGAAATGTTATGGTGTGTAATATATAAAAGGTGACCTTGTGGAAATGTTATGGTGTGTAATATATAAAGGTGACCTTGTGGAAATGTTATGGTGTGTAATATATAAAAGGTGACCTTGTGGAAATGTTATGGTGTGTAATATATAAAAGGTGACCTTGTGGAAATGTTATGGTGTGTAATATATAAAAGGTGACCTTGTGGAAATGTTATGGTGTGTAATATATAAAAGGTGACCTTGTGGAAATGTTATGGTGTGTAATATATAAAAGGTGACCTTGTGGAAATGTTATGGTGTGTAATATATAAAAGGTGACCTTGTGGAAATGTTATGGTGTGTAATATATAAAAGGTGACCTTGTGGAAATCGTTATGGCGTGTAATATATAAAAGGTGACCTTGTGGAAATGTTATGGTGTGTAATATATATATAAAAGGTGACCTTGTGGAAATGTTATGGTGTGTAATATATAAAAGGTGACCTTGTGGAAATCTTATGGCGTGTAATATATAAAAGGTGACCTTGTGGAAATGTTATGGTGTGTAATATATAAAAGGTGACCTTGTGGAAATGTTATGGTGTGTAATATATAAAAGGTGACCTTGTGGAAATGTTATGGTGTGTAATATATAAAAGGTGACCTTGTTTGTGCAAGAAATTAAGGAATGTCTTTGTTGGGAATGTCGACATGGAAAATAAGTTTTCAAGTGAAAACATTCTTTTATATCTTCCTAAAACAAGGATTTTTGTATTTTATCATGGAAATTGTACTCACTATATTTTTTCATCAACCCTATTGCAATATACGTGAGGGTAAAAAAATATAACTCCCCAGATGATTACAAAGAATAAACAGTTACAAGCTTAGATAATCTTCCATTGTCCAGTTGTGCTCATTTTAGTGAAAATTTCTGTATACTTCTGTATTAAGACATTGCTAAAAGTTGTTGAATTTCTGGAGATTTGACATGTGTTTATAAGAAATGACTAATCATAAATCAAGAATTTATATCAGGTATAACAATCTGTGTAACACTCTTTTCTCACACTATATAACAAATGCTGCCTTCTCAAATAATTTTTTTTGATTTTGTTTTTTGTTTTCTTTTTCTTTTTTTTTTTCCTTTTTTACAGAAGAAATAAAAGTACTGTTGATGAAAGTTAACTAATATAAATAAAATATAAAATACCTCCTGTATTAACATGTTATGTTTAAGTATTTTTCTGGCTTTCATGATTCTAACAATGGCTGCTTGTAAATACATCTTCCTGTCTTCATCTACTGCATTGTGGGTCTGTTCTACTTCCTGTAAGACACATGAAACAAACCTGTAACCTATGACATCCTTACTGGGCAAAAGAAGCAACTGTGACAATAGGACTTTAAACACACCCACAGAACATTTCATACAAAAAAAAAAAAAAGATTTGCATTTATATTTTATTTCTTACAAAATATTACAGATTCAACTGAAATGTTACAAATCTTTGAATTGCAGTCCTGGTCCCAGTTCCACAATCATCCACTCAAATGAGTGTACACTCAACTCAAATATTCCTATTTTTCTCTCATCAATATTTAAAAAAATTTAAGTTTTATGAGAAAATGTTTTGTTTAATTCAATAAAACTACACTTAAAAAATTAAAATATCATTAGATATTCTGATTTTAACTGTGTAATGTCTTAAAAATTGACATTGAAATATTCCTTATTTTGAATTGAGTGTACACTCTATTGAGTGAATGATTGTGAAACTGGGGCCTGAACACAGACAGCATCTCAGACAAAAGAAGTGTTAACATCAAAAAATTTATTTTACAACACACATGAGGTCTACCTTTCTGATTCTACACCAGACAACAAAAAACAATAAAAAAAATTCTTTTTGTTATATTTTACAGGATAAAATCCTGGGTAACGAATTATTCACATGATGGCGTTTACATTACATTAATGTATTATGATACATACATGAGGTGTGTCTTTTTGAGCTGCAGCTGTTATCTTAAACTTTGTCCGTTTATTTGTGTAGCTGCCATTTAGTGAAAATGTACTGTTATGATTTATATCACCCTGAAATAAGAATTTAAAACTTTGTAAGATTATTTGCACATGGTATGTTTTATAGAGAGATACTGCAAGACCATCCTTCCTGGACATAAAAATACCCGCCCCGAGTTTGATTGAAATGAAAACAACTTTGGTAACATTCAAACATGGCAATATTGCAATTCACTCAACCACAAAAAAAAAATTGCATTATCAGAAATGCCAAATCTTGGCATTATTGCAATCTTAGATTTGCTCATTCACCATTACAATATAACATCTATAGAACTACTTGGGGGGGATTGCAAGTCTAGAAAGGTTCAGTGATGGTAAAACTGCAATTTCAGAACTGTTGTCATGTTAAATTTGCAGCTACAGAAAATTTTGGCCAAAAATATCCTTACTCTAACTTGATCTGTATTTTTATGATGTGTCAGTATTCCCTACATCACTGTAATTGGTTGATGATGTGTTGTTTCTTTAAAATTAAAGTACTGTAATAAACAGACTTCAAAACATATTGCCACTATACACATGTACAAGTTAATGTGGTGGTGTCAGAAATTATCAGTGATATGTTTTACTCATAAAATGTTTTACTTTCAATCTGTTACATTTAGCATCTCAGTCTTGAATCAATTTTAAGGTTCAAAGTAAGATTAAGAGTTTTGAAATTTTAACGAAAAGTGCCCCTAAATGGCTGACAAGAGTAGTATTTCTTTCTAATTTTATTCCAAACTAGAAAACTAAAATAATGCACAATTTCTCAAATTTGGACTGTAAAAAACACATCCCTTAATTTTGACATGATATAACAGGTTCCAGAATTCATTATTTCAGTGTCTGATCCAACACTTGAAAGTGGGTAGTGACTTTCTTTTGCGAAGCACTCAGCATTATAAAAGCCATGGTTCTTTTGGATGGGAACTTAAAATAAACGAGTGTAGTGTCATGGTAGGCATGGCACGATAAAGAACCCTGCTGTATAATGGCATCAGCACAAAACGCAGGCAAAATTTCTGCACTTTCGCCTGTAGCTAGCAATGTCTTGATATAAGTGAAATATTCTTGGGAGGTTAAAAAGCATAATACAACTCAACTTATTATTTCAGTGAAATTTCATTGTACAACCATCTTAGTTACACTGTAGCAGTGGGACAAATTAATAATATTTTTTTCACTGACTGACTGATTCATTGAAAGTATGAAGAACAGAAAAATAAATAAATAAATAAAGTATTTAAATACATATATACTTACCTCTGTGGATATAATTTTTGTCTCTAGTAAACTTTCCAACTGTTTTGATAATTCTTTGCTTGGTAGCTTTGTATTATCTAACAAATCTTTAAATGTTAGACAATCACAGTTATTAAACAGTAGTAAGACAGCCATGTGAAATGTACCCATTGTCACAAAATATGGTCGCTTTAAATGGTTAAATTTTAACTCCGCTAAAATAAAAATCAACAACAAAAATATTAAGTTATTTTATGGAAAATTACATTCTTTTACTAAAAAAAAATAAACATTTGACAATGACATCAAGTCATCTGCACTTCGTTCATTCAATCTTAAAACTGAGAATTTGATATTTTTTCTTTCAAAAAAAAAAAAAAAAAAAAAAAAAAAAAAAAAAAAACAAGTTTCTCCATTTTTAGTCATAAATGACACTGGACTGAATGGTTTAAATTGTCAGTTTCATAAACTTTCTAAAGAGTCATCAAATTGTTCAAGTTGTCAATATTGTTAAACATGTACATGTATTACCTGGTTTCCATGGAAACATTCTCCTAGTATAAAACCACACCTGGCAACAGTTCATTTACAGCAATACTTATAGGGTGTAGTAAGACATTTATTTAAACTATTCTTCAATAAAAGTAAAGTCTAATTAAAAAAGCCCCTTAGTTATTTCATCCACTCATTTTTGTCAGTTTTTGTAACAAAAAATCCAAACATTAGCTCCTTTTTTTGCCAGTTTTTTGCAACAAAAAAAATCTAGTGTTCTTCTCCCTAATAAGTCTATTGTTATCTTAATCTTTTATAAAACTAAAATGTGGCTGAACAAACTAATCAATGATTTACTTTATAAGATAAGAACTTACCACTACAAAAACTGTGTAACCATGTCAATTTTCTACCACTGAATTTTCCATTGTAAAATGCTTCAAACTAAAAAGAACCAAAATATTTATCAGATGAAATTATCCAATTAAAATCTTGCAATATTATAAGTAATGTACATGCAAAATGGCTTGCATCTATTAAATACAAAAAGGCGATTTTATCCATCTAGGTTGGACAACAACTGCTCAAGAACTTCAAGTATTTCTCTGTCTCGTGATAATATAAAGATAGTTACAAAATGTCTGTCAATTTTATTATTTTTTTGAATGTTTTCTGAACAAAACATGAGCAGATTGTACAGACTATAGTCTATTAAAAACCTTGCTTTTAAAAACAATCAATCACATACATGTATTTCAACAATGGATACTTACATTTTACAACTTACAGAGGGCCTCATATACATATAACAGGTGAGCTATTTCATGCAGAAGCCTGAACTTGAGTGACATTTCCATTGTAACTGTGAACAAGCTAAGTCATGCTATGATTTTGGTCAATTACTGATTTTAGAAACCTAAATTAACAGTAAACAAAATTTTTGTATGTACCTACCATTTGTACACTTTTTTCTAATTCCTGAGGGATAGCAAATGAAGGGAGGTTACTCTGACCTATAGGCCATGCTCCTGCCTGTGAAAATAAAGAAATAAATATAAAATATATGGAGAAAAAATGCAGGGTTGGACCGGGGATCGAACCCAGGACCTCCCGCACCATAGGTGAGTGCTCTACCAACTGAGATACCCATACCGCTACATTCCTCCCGGGTTTTTCTTGAGTTTCCCATGATCCTATGGGAAATCTCAACCCAAATTCCCTCAGATGGACTTTATATGGCCGCATATATGTCAGTCCATCACTTTCGTCCCCAACACTGGCCACCAAACTGTAACAGGAGGGAGAAAAAATGCAGGGTCGGACCGAGGATCGAACCCAGGACCTTCCGCACTATAGGCGAGTGCTCTACCAACTGAGCTACCCAGACCGCTACAAAGATTTCAGCAGGTAACAAGTCTTACCTCCAAAGATTTCTGTTGTTATTTATAAAGTGTACTTATTTGAGAGTTATTATTAGTAAATGATACATCCATGAAAATGTTACATATTTCAACATATCTTTACATCACAAGTTGCATTGATATATCAATGAAAATTCAATGAAATTAAAAAATTTCAGCATATTTTTAAAATCACATATTTCATGATGGTAATTTAAGGTCAAGATCATCAAATCTCTGTATTTCATCTTCAGCTAGTTGCAAGATAAACATGTCTTTTACAATTATAATGTTGCTACAAATTTCTATTTACGAAAAATTAAAATGAGAATAGAGATAATAATACTGGAATCCACAAATCAAATAAAACTCTCATCTCCACGACAATTTTTGAATGAAGAATTCCTAAAATTTAACCATGAAAATTTATACCTATAACAATAAATATCTCTCCTTTTAGAGAATATACCACTGTGGTTTGATATCTGATAATGTGGATCAAGAATATTCATTGATTAAAAAAAAAAAAAAAAAAGGTATAAGGTCACCTGCATGAAAAAAAAGGTATAAGGTCACCTGCATGAACATGGTTCTACATGTTCTTCTGATATTATGACCAATTTACCCAAAAACCATGGCAAGTTAAACAGATGGGTTGAATTACTGTATGTTCAGATGACCAATCACAAAAAGAGGATTCTTTTAGAGGTTTTGTTTAATTTAATGACCATTTAGGATTTCTGTTGACCTACACATATTCACTAAACATTGTTTCAAATGATATTTTCTCTTACCTGCAGGACCATTATTGAGAAGTTTGTACCAAGGTCATGGTCACCTTGACCTTGGGATTTTTGAGAAACAAATTCACTGAAATCATTATTTAGTCCTGTACTTATATTCATATCTGTAAACATTCTGTGAAGTTTGTTTGTAAACTCATAACCACATGCTTGCTACAAAACAAATTTGAAAATGTGACTAGTTATTTGATTTAAAACTGAAATAAAAGCAAATTATATAAGACACATATCTATCAGGATGGTTAAATGAGAAAATATGGCTTGTTTGCACCTTGGGCCAGGTTAAAATGTAAGAATTGTTAAGAATTAAAATTGTAAGAAATGTAAGAAGTAATTTTAAGAAACTTTAAAGCACAAGTTTTAAAATGGTTATGACTGCCACTATACCTGTCTTTTTTTACATGTACATGATGTCTTACTCAGCGAGAGAGAGAGAGAGAGAGAGAGAGAGAGAGAGAGAGAGAGAGAGAGAGAGAGAGAGAATGACAATCTGATTTACTAAAAAAAATAGACCTTCTATTAACTGTAGAGAGACAAAGAGAGAGAGGAGGAATCTTTTAAGATAAACTACTGCTGATAAACCAATCTTTTCTGCTGGTTTTTACTTCTAAAATATGTAGAGCACAACTTCTATTTTAGCCATGATTCTTAAGTTAAAGAGACAAATTCTACCCATGTTTAACTTATGCAATATAAACAAACTTACTTTTAATTTGTTTATCATGGCTTCTTCAGCGTCCATGGAGGCAGACTGAGAATATATCAACCTTTTTGCCAACATTCTTGCATAAAACTGTCAAGTAAAGAAAACATTCATGTATCATAACACACATGTGGACACTGAAATATACCAGTGTTAATCATTGTGATAAACAAACAGTAAATTCAGAGTATGAAACAAGTTGGAAGAAAGAAATTTTCTCTGTCAAGGACCATGAATTTTAAAAACTTTATAGTCAAGGTATAAACTTAGTCACTCTAAAAAGCTTTAATTTAAAAGGACATTGAGATTTAGCATCAGAACCCATTTGTTCTGAAAAATTAAAAACATTAATTTTCAAAAACAAAAATGCTAATACATGTATATGAGATGTTCATTAATAAACAAAATCTGCTTCCAAGAAAATTTTGAAGCCAATCAGACTTAAGTTTACAGATTTCAAAACTCTGGTGAAATTCTAATATCATATGGTCCTGTCTTGTTATTCCATTAAACAAAGATTTAATTCTTGCTAATTTTGTTTACTAGCCAAATGGATCAGCAGCAAAATCTTTGTCCAAGTTTCAGTGGTGTTAAGTGACTCCAAACCTCCTTATAATTCCACACTCTTTAACCATTCTCATTTATATATGTAATATATTCATTGAAGTGTAATTTGGGGCTAACCCGATAGGCCCACCAGACCAGTGTTAATCCTAGTTTTGATGAAATGAGCCAAAGACAACACAATTTTTGTTTATTTCTTTTTGGATTGCCAATTCATCACAAGGGTGTAACTTGCCAATTCATCACAAGGGTTTAACCCCAAGTGTGTTTCTATCAGGAATTATTTCTTTGTCAGTATCGAGGACTGAGCCTGGGCTTTAATTTATGACTGTGGCAAATGACTGAGTTTGTGGCCTTACCGACTCCAACACCACATTACAACAAAGATACGTACCCTTTGATAAACGTCCTTGTCATCCAGATACTTAAACACTGTTATACAGCTAGACAACTTATCATCGAGTTCATTGTCTGAAAAACCTTTGGAACTTTTCTTGAGTAAATTATCACAGTATTTTGCCAGCTGAAATGAAAATGAAAAAAAAAGGCTGAAACAGAACAGGTTTTGACAAAAACAAATTTGTATCTTTGTTAAATAAGATCATGCTTTGAATTATGTGTGCAATTAATAAAACAGTCATCTAAATATTATAGTGTTTGTATTTTTACTTACCAATTCTGGAGATTTACAAGCATGCCTGGGGTTATGTTTGTAATTAATAGCAGCTGCACAAGCCTGTAAACAAATATAAATATCAGCTTAAAAAAATTCTCAATAAAGTTAAAAATAATTAGCACTGGAAAATCTTTCGAAAATAGTGACAAAGTCAAAAGTTAATGGACTGATTTCTACAATTCAAACTGTTGGAAAAAGTTTTTCAAGATTTCTTTTTAGTTCTCAGTTTATACAAATAAATTAAATTATGTGGTAACAAGCTAAAAAATAAAATCAGATGGGGAATGTTATGTAACATTTCATGTTTCATATATCGACCAACACAAGAATAGGTTACAGTACATATTATAATCAACATTTTAGTAAATCAATCATTTGTAATTCTTTTCAGTATATCAACAAACCTTATCCAGGGCACCAACAAACTGCTGATCTGTTTGAAAGACACTTTGTATAAGTTCTGTATACTTCTGATGAACTTCTAACATGGATTCTACAAACTGTGCTGGGATCTGAAGTTCAAGAATAAGAAACAGATGGTTAATGCTAAAAAATTGTCTTTTTCTTTCCATAATCCCTTCTCCTCCAGAATTTCTCTGTATAATTTTTCTAATGTAGCTAAATTTGTGCTACTTCTAATATGTTATCTAAACACACAGAGAGAGAGAGAGAGAGAGAGAGAGAGAGAGAGAGAGAGAGAGAGAGAGAGAGAGAGAGAGAGACTTACATTTTCTCCTTTGAGATTTTTCACTGCTGCTAAACCAGTCTGTTTTATATGTGTTTCTACTTCTAATATAAGTACACCTAGACCACCATGGATTGGTTTTAACAGCTGGTACATGTGTGATAAATCTGAAAAACAAAATCGTCACGATATTTTACTGTGGTTACATGAAATCCCATTATGTTTATGTGAAAAATTATTTCTAGTAAAAATGGAATAACAGAAGCTGAAAAATTGGCATAAAATGCTGTAATTCTGGAAATTTGTAGGGTTTTTTTTATATAAACAGGTTCTCCTGTTGTGTGGGGACTTGGTTGCCGAATGGTCTAAAGCATGCAATTGCAGATCACAGTACCTTTCACTGCCTCAACTCAAATCACACTTAGAACAGATCCAAATGTGCAAAAGTTTACCATTATACTTGTCAAAGGTTGGAAGATTAATATAGGCACTCCAGTTTCCTCTACCATCCAAGAAGCGGTTGCTCTAATATAAGTAAATTAATCTTCACTTAGGCATTAAACTACATTACTTCACTCTTACTCACTCTTGTTGTGTCACTTTACTCACTCTTACCCACTCTTGTTGTGTCACTTAACTCACTCTTACCCACTCTTGTTGTGTCACTTTACTCACTCTTGTTGTGTCACTTTACTCACTCTTGTTGTGTCACTTTACTCACTCTAATCACTCTTGTTGTGTCACTTAACTCACTTTTACATACTCTTGTTGTGTCACTTTACTCTCTCTTATCCACTCTCGTTGTGTCCTTTACTTACTCTTATCAACTCTTGTTGTGTCACTTTATTCACTCTTATCAACTCTTGTTGTGTCACTTTACTCACTCTTACCCACTATTGTTGTGTCACTTTACTCACTCTTGTTGTGTCACTTAACTCCCTCTTACCCACTCTTGTTGTGTCACTTAACTCACTCTTATCCACTCTTGTTGTGTCACTTTACTCACTCTTATCCACTCTTGTTGTGTCACTTAACTCACTCTTACATACTCTTGTTGTGTCACTTTACTCACTCTTGTTGTGTCACTTTACTCACTCTTACCCACTATTGTTGTGTCACTTAACTCCCTCTTACCCACTCTTGTTGTGTCACTTAACTCACTCTTATCCACTCTTGTTGTGTCACTTTACTCACTCTTATCCACTCTTGTTGTGTCACTTAACTCACTCTTACATACTCTTGTTGTGTCACTTAACTCACTCTTATCAACTCTTGTTGTGTCACTTAACTCACTCTTATCAACTCTTGTTGTGTCACTTAACTCACTCTTATCAACTCTTGTTGTGTCACTTAACTCACTCTTATCAACTCTTGTTGTGTCACTTAACTTACTCTTATCAACTCTTGTTGTGTCACTTTACTCACTCTTACCCACTATTGTTGTGTCACTTTACTCACTCCTGTTGTGTCACTTTACTCACTCTAATCACTCTTGTTGTGTCACTTTACTCACTCTTAACCACTTTTGTTGTGTCACTTTATTCACTCTTATCCACTCTTGTTGTGTCACTTTACTCACTCTTGTTGTGTCACTTTACTCACTCTTACCCACTTTTGTTGTGTCACTTTACTCTTACTGAACATATAATGAAATTTCTCTTATTCTCTTACCTTTTCTTCTTTCCTGTTTGACCATATCTTTACATTCACCGTGTAAGAACTGTAAATGATCGGCAATCATGCGCTGTTGACATTCATGCGTAACTTTGTTGTAAGAACTTGGATGTAAAAACTTTCGACTTCTGAAATCTTCATTATCTAGCCTCATTATCACCTAAAAAGGCAAAATGTATACCATTTAAAATCAAAATTTTAAGACAAAACAATTTACAATATTTCACATAAGCTGTCAGTAAAATCTAATTAGCTGTAGAATCATTAATATTTGTTGCGTTGAAAATTCGTGGTTCTGCCTGTTTAAAAAATTCTGTTGGTAGAAATTTTCGTGGAATCATTGAGGGTAATGGTGATTAAAAATTTTCAATGACATTTAATTTTGTGGTTTTCAGTATCCCATGGAAATAAGGAAATTTAATCCTCCACGAATATTTTTTTATTTTACAGTAGGTGTAACTAACTTGACTACCAGTAAGTGCTCTCTAGTTGACTGTTTGCATTTTTGCAGAACTTATATATCATTATAATTTTGTTATTCCAAACTGACTTTTAAAATTAACTCGTTAAATAAAACAAAATGTACATTTTGAATCTTTATATTTCAGTTATTTTATCATATAAGTTATAAATACAGTGCTCTAGGATTCCCATTTCCCGTCTCCCGTACCAAGTGAATTTTTGTCAAGGATTTTTTGGGGTAATCTACCCTTTTTCTGGAAATAGGGGAAATCAAACAGGTGCTTGGGAAAATACATGTTTTTTTATAGCAACATACATGTATCTTTTTGACATGCAAAATTCTGGTTATATGATTAAACTAAAAATGTATGTAAACAAACAAAACTTAATATTAAATGTGGTATATAGTGTTTGTGTGTTAGGAATGTACAGAATGCTTAAAAAGTGGTTACATGTACATATGCAACAAAAAAATGAATAAATAGGAAACCGATACAATTATTATTGAGAACAAGAATGGGAGTCTAAGTTTCTGATAGGGTTCAACAAATTCCTCATATTTGTAAAACATTAACTTACATGGAATTTGCATGTTTTGCAGTTAAGACAGAATTCTTCAGAATTATTAGAAAAAATTTTTAATTTTTTTAGAGGGGAACATACCCCAGTGATTTTGCTATATTTTTAAAAACTACCTTATACCTTTCAGATTGGGAAAATTTGGACCCTTTTTATGTCACATATTACTCTCAGAATTTTGAAATTCATTGCAAAGATCTTATATTGTGACAATATCTAACATTTTTTGTCTGTTAGAACAGTTTTGGACAACTGGATTTAACTTAAACTATTTGATTGTGTGTCACTGTTGCCTTTTGGGGAATTTTACTTGTCAAATTGGGAAACTTTAGTCTTATTTCTCAAGGGGAAACTACCTTTATTCGGTAGTAATTTTAGGTAAACAAAACCACTGTACCCATATTTGATAATCAAGCTGAATTAATCCAAGTAAATGTGTAACAAACGACACTAAAGAAATCTTGCTGCTTCCCATCACTTTCAAGAATTTTTTACTTATTTGCAATTAGAACTTTTTTAACACTGTCATTGAAACTTAACATAAATTTGTCCTGGCAATAAACTGGAGAAGAGAATAAATTTGCACTCGCAATAAACACTGTAGAAGAGCATAAATTTATCCTCACAATAAACACTGGAGAAGAGCATGCATTTGCACTCACAATAAACACTGGAGAAGAGCAAAAATTTGTGCTCACAATAAACACTGGAGAAGAGCAAAAATTTGCACTCACAATAAACACTGTAAAAGAGCATAAATTTGCATCCACAATAAACACTGGAGAAGAGCAAAAATTTGCACTCACAATAAACACTGGAGAAGAGCAAAAATTTGCACTCACAATAAACACTGGAGAACAGCATAAATTTATCCTCACAATAAACACTGGAGAAGAGCATAAATTTGTGCTCACAATAAACACTGGAGAAGAGCAAAAATTTGCACTCGCAATAAACAATGTAGAAGAGCATAAATTTGCATCCACAATAAACACTGGAGAAGAGAAAGAATTTGCACTCACAATAAACACTGGAGAAGAACAAAAATTTGCACTCACAATAAACACTAGAGAAGAGCAAAAATTTGCACTCACAATAAACACTGGAGAATAGCATAAATTTGCACTCACAATAAACACTGGAGAAAAGCATAAATTTGTGCTCACAAAAAACACTGGAGAAGAGCATAAATTTATCTTCACATTTAACACTGGAGAAGAGCAAAAACTTGCACTCACAATAAACACTGGAGAAGAGCATAAATTTATCCTCACAATAAACACTGGAGAAGAGCAAAAATTTGCACTCGCAATAAACACTGTAGAAGAGCATAAATTTGGATCCACAATAAACACTGGAGAAGAGCATGAATTTGCACTCACAATAAACACTGGAGAAGAGCATAAATTTGTGCTCACAATTAACACTGGAGAAGAGCATAAATTTATTCTCACAATAAACACTGGAGAATAGCATAAATTTGCACTCACAATAAACACTGGAGAAGAGCATAAATTTGTCCTCACAATAAACACTGGAGAAGAGCATAAATTTGTCCTCACAATAAACACTGGAGAAGAGCACCTTTAACAGAGTCGTAGATAATAAACCTTGATCTTACCTTTTCCATGTATTCTGAGCAGTTGTAGTCATCTTTTAATTTTGCTGCCTCCTGTCTGTAGTAATCTCCCGTCTCCTTTAAGAATGGTGTCTCAAATATATCCTCGTATAAATGAAGTGGGTGTTTTTTCTTATACTCCTCAACATTGACAAACGAGTTGATGACCCCATGTAACACAGTCTGGTTAACACTTCCGCCCACACGATCACTATACACCTCATGTAATATTAACTTTAGTAATGTTTCTTTCAGTGGTTCTATCATTAATCTTTTCCATGTGTCAAGGGCAAGCTAAAGTTATAAACAAAAGGTAGAATCAGAATATATAAACTGTGTTACTATTACTTCAAAATCATGATAAAAAATTAATGATCTGCACAAAAACACACTTTACATTAAACAAATTCAAAATCTTTCAACAAATTCTAAATGATTTTGTACATATTACAATAACATCATCATAATTTTTCATTTACATCCAGATGATTATGAAAATGATATACACATATGCAAGTATAAACAACAAGAATTCCACAGACCTATGTAGTCAATATAATGCTCAAAACAAGTCTTAGCACACAACTTAAAAATTTTGGCATATATAAATTCTGCCAATATCAAAAAAGTAAAGACCAAGTCTATTTTTTAATACCTGGAAAGACAAAAACTAAATAAAGGTAGCCCCTTCTATAATGGAAACCCAACTTTTGTATAAATTTTATATGTAACTATGGTATACATACTTCTCCTATTTCAAGCATTTGATCAGACTGTTCTACTGAAAATCCTCCATAACTCAGATCAGCTTCACTATATTTCTGTTTCTTTATAAATGTTGTGTTAAGATACCTAAAACATTCACAAAAGGTATAGGTAAAGTAAGATCAGAATTATCTAAGTAAAACTTTACATAGCAGCACTAAGTTGGTCAAGGTCAATGTCAAACAACATGTATTGTGATGTAACATACCAAAATTGAATACAGGTGTTTTTTCTAATCAACTAAGAATATTTTCTACAATTGTTATTGGTACTCTGTTTAATATTTAAGATTTGTGCTTCAACATTACAAACCACTGTGGTAGCTCAGTTGGTAGAGTGCTCCCTCCATAAGTCAAAGGCTGTGGGTTCAAACCCAGACCAAGTTCAACCCAAGACTTGAAACTGGGAAGTGACTGTTCTTTCCCCAAGCACTTGGCATTACGAAATGAAAGCCTCGGTTCTTTTGGATAGGAACTTAAAATAAACGAGGTCCTGTGTCATGGTAGGTGTGGCACAATAAAGAACCCTGCTGTATAATGCCATCAGCGTGATACACAGGCAAAACTTCTGCACTTTCCCCTATAGCTGGCGAAGTCTCAATATAAATAAAATATTCTTGACTGGGATGTTAAACACCATTACTTAACTCGATCACCACAATAACAACTAAAGGGTGTTTGTTAACTAATATTTTGCTTCAAAATGTATTATCCTGTTTGTTGACTTGAATTATATGTAACAGAAACTATATTTACAATAATTTGTAACATTAGCATAAATATTCTTATAATAATTTGTAAGGCTTCAAGTTTTTTAATGTATGAGTAAAGGAACTTTTAAAATAAAGGATTTTTAAGTTACATTTGATTTCTTTAGTTTTTGAACCCTGGTGTAAGTGTTCTGATCAATCAGAAATCTGAGAAAAAAAAGTTGTCATTGGTTACAAAATATGATCAATTGTTTGGTGATGTCATGTGACATGATTTATCACAAGTATTGTGCTTGTGTCAGAAAGTTGCAAATTCATGCTGGTCACATAACTACACGTAGACCTACAAACTGTATTTACAGATAAACACAACTAACCCATAAAGCTGGTTTAAATAACCTGATCCTTTACTGTACAGTTCCCAGTCCTTGTGATAAACAGGCAAAAAATTCTCTTCACCACTCTTCAATAAATTCTGAAATAAAATATAGCAAGATGTATCACTTCACAACTTTATCATTAATACAAATCTGTCATTTTTAAAAAATCTTTAAATGTTTAAAGAGGTGTATCAAATCAAAATTAATTTTAGAATTTCTGACTTGATTGTACAATGTATTTTAAATTTTATCTGGATTAAGTTGCATATACATGTACCAGGGTATCATTAATGCTGTAAAGTGCCAAGTATAAATTAAGTCATTTGAAGGTCAGTATAACTGGTGATTCTTCTAACTGCTTTTACTAAAACAGTTGGAAAACAATTGGGAAAAAACAAACAAAAGTCAGTCTTAATCTGTTGTAGGATAAAATGACCAAAACCAAACAATATTTGTTTTTCTTTCTATCAGATTTTTTCAGACAAATTACCTTTACTAAGAAGAAATTAAATGTACATGTGTTTTCTAAGTATTATGCTGCAAGTTTAAAATATACATGTATGTACATGTATTGTGTAATTTCAAAGCAATTGTAATAGTGGTTAAGTTTTCAAAAGAGAGACACTATTGTATATAGAGTGCATCTTTTTTTTATTACGGTAATTATGTCTATATTATGCCAATTATATAAATACAAGTACCAACATTTATACAAAAGGGACACCTGTCAAAGAGTTAACAGACAAACTCTTCAAGTCCATTTAACATGCTTCATATACAATACAGGTAACTGTGAATGCAGGTACTTTTTTTTTATCTCTCCAATATTCAACAAATATAATTACGGTACTTACCTCATGAAGTATTTGTACATGTGACTCTAAAAACGTTTTTGTTTCCTGGTATAATTTATCACCTAGAGGGTCTGGACAAGCTACACACAGAGCATATACATCTGTATCAAATGTTAAGGAATACATCCAAGAGGTTGTGGATTCATTCAGTCTTGCATGATGAACAACCATAACCTAAGGACACAATGCCAACCTAAGGTCCTGATGTAGCCTCTTATCATCAATTTAACCCCTTATCAAAGTATAAGCATTTTAGGGGATCAATAGGGTTCAACAAATTTCAAATATTTGTAAAAAAAAAAAAAAAAAAAAAAAAAAAAAAAAAAAAAAAAAAAAAAAACTATTTACATGGAATTTAAAGTTTTCCAGTAAAACTGATGTTATTCCAAGAATGTGCCTTTTGACAATAGCAAGCAGAAAGGCAGTTCTGTATACACAATGACAAATAAAAGTATATAATGGTAAACCACCCACCCCCCCCCCCCCCCCTTCTATCTCTCTCTCCTTACTCTTGACAATGGAATTTGTCTCATGACTTTTAGGATAAAATCTGTATATACCAATTCTTTCCTATCTTTTTTGTCTTAATTGTGTTTTTAATAAATCCAATATTATTTATTTTTCTTTGACTTTATTCACATCCTTTTTACATAACAGTAATGTTAAAATGCCAAGTTTTTTGGTTTATTTTTTTTATCAAAACCAGGGCCAGAATGATGAAACCAACTTTTCTGGATTATACACTGCCTTTACTTTTTGACACAACATATTTGTGAGTTCCAATCTTTTTGTCACCTTTACAATGTCCAAGTTGGACAATGTTAACACTTCATACCTTGTTGTTATCAAATTTTTTTCTTTTAACTTAAATTCAAGTACCTGTTCTGATTAAACATATAAAAGGATATGAAAATCTGTCATTCCATGTTCGCCTGTCAACTTGTGCACATGTTATAACACCTTTAACAGTTTCTAAAAGTGTTGACCAGGTAGAATCAAAATCAACACGTCTTGGCTTTAATGACATCCTAAATGTGAAATTGTATATTGATATTCCTGAAAGAAACAAAAATAATACTGTGATACAGAATCGGGCAGTATTTCTGGTATGCCATGATTTTTGGAGTATTATGGGTTTTTTTCTAAGTATAAAAGGGGAGGAGTAACATCTATATAACAGTATCTTCTTAATAATGTTGAAAAGTCGCCATACATGTTAAATTATCAAATGCATTTAGCTATTTCTTAAACATTATGTTTTAAGTGATTCATTCTATATATCATATTAATAAATGTCTTAGAGTAATCCACATGAGTTATCTCCCTTCAATCGCTGTAGCCTGTCGATCGGTAAAAAATCAATGATCAATTTCTTCGTTATTTTTGCATAGATCAATATAAAATTTTTACATGATAAACTAGAGTATAATCTCTGATATATATGTGAATTTTACATCTATACAGTGTGTCAAAACTTCCTGGCTGCTAGAAACTCCCCTGGTTTTAGCCTGGGCTTAATTTACTCACTGGGCTTATAATCGAGGTACCGCAAAAATGAGTCCTAGCAGTTCATTGTATATATGTTTATAAACAAGGTAGTAAAAAGTGACCTAAACTCAGTCAGTTTACAATTTAGAACTCTTATCTAAAACCATGAATCTCTTTATACAATGTTAACTGCTGAACAACAAAAGACAATATTTTCATATGGGTTTGAACCTTGAAAGAAAGCCCATGTTCAATTCACAAATGACAATCCATGGTAGGCATTTACATAGTGTTATAAACAAATTATTCGACACTAAAGATCTAATTTCACCTAATGTGATAAGAAGGAGATAAACTTGATAATACGGAATATAAATTAACGTGTAAATAAAAGAAATCCTGTCAAATAAACGATTAATTGATAACTGGAGGAAAATAGGGGTTTTCCATTCTCAAATTCTACGAAGCTAGGTTCAAATGTCACTAATCATCGATTTTCAAAACTGTTTGTGATTATTTTTGGCTTCTGACCTAAAATTTAGAAGGCTAAATGATTTTCACGACAAAACAGTTCTTTTTAAGTTACTATCAGCCCCAAAAGTCACAAAATCTCAAAAAGTTTTTCTCTCCAGGAAATCGCCATTGCAAAATGTTCGATCATGTTTCGCAAATTTAAACGAAAACGAGACATTCGTGTTTTTCTCATATCGTGCATAAAATTCAATAAATTTCCGTAAAATATTTAGTAAAAAGGGTTTCCAAAAACTGTATTATTTATTTCGATGATTTCACAGAAAAATTCACAAATCACCTAATTAAAAATTGTTTCGTTTTTTTATTTAAATATAAGATTCCGTAAAATAGACATTCCTCATTTCTCGTTTTAACTTGACAGCATCCAAACTTGGATACCAAAAGCAGAAGATTTTTCCAGAAAAACTTAAGGTATGTCACAGAAGTTTGAAAAGTTATTTATTCTGTAAATAAGGATATTTTATGACAATGCGTAATCGCATTTTCAAACGCTTTTATCATTTTTTTTTAAAAATTTGATCTCCAAAGAGAACCGCACATGTAGTTTCGCTTTCGTTTAAACACCCCCCCCCCCCCCCCCCGTCGCCAGTAGCTGATAAGTTGGGAGTATAGATATGGGAAATGTTGACATATCATAAAAGTTCACATATATTTTTATACAAAGCTGGTCAATAAAAAATCTAAAGACCTAAATTGCACTCATCATTCTATGTCTCGAGTAGCACTTGATGGTTTGCAGGGGCCTCGGATTAAGGATTGGTCTTAGAGTGACTAAGTTACTAGTTATGTTACCTTAGGTCCAAATCTGAATTGGAAAGATCTTTCTTTTAGAAAGTTTTCAACGCATTTGTGAAAGGTCATTGCTCTTGACATCTAGTTTCTTAATTTTACCGTAACCATTCACATCCTTCCCCCTCAAAAAATAATAAATAAATAATAAATTTTAAAAAAAAACATCATCTCAAAAAGGCAAAAGAATTTTGACAGGTTCTCAGAATCATCACTCAAAAGAGCACCCGTTTCAACAACCACTGGCACATAGCAAGGCTCCCATTAAGGCATGTCTGCATGTCCTGAACGTGTAAAAATCTGACTGGACACAGAACAGATAGCTCTAGTTAGTTTATGGACACATGGACATTTCATGGAAATCTCAGTGATCAAGTTTGTCAGTAACATTTTACAGTGTAGAGTGACCAAATAGCAAAACAGCAAAAGTAGTTGATTACTGTATACACAGATAATTAATTAAATAAAAATTATTGTTTGGGATGTGAGAAGTACTTTTCTTTATGACAGATTTAAAATAACTGTTTTGTTTACATCACCCAATTTTCAGATCGCAGGGAACTGGCAAGGGATTTCCATATTTAATTTAAATGGACAACTAAATAAATTAGGAAATTATAGTAGTGTTTTAAAAAAAAAAAAAGAGTTGTCATTCAAGTAAGACAATCGTCTTTAAAAATGAAAATAAAAAATGAAAAAAATTTGCATTCATGTGTTTGTGACAAAATAGAAGTTGCCATGTTTATTTTCATTGAAATTTATACATGTGACCCGGTAAATGAATAAGAATTTTTAAAAATCAAGTAAATGGCTTCTAATATAGATGGATTGATATATATTTGTGCAAGTTATGCAAGGCGATAACTATTATCTTTTGGTTTGTGTGTAAACTTGTAGGTGACAGTCAAAGTGAAAGTGAAAGTAGTGTTAGATATGTCTGTGTCAACTAAAAATGAAAAATCAGAAAAAAAACGTTTTAGCAGTAGTGACTAAAATAGTTTGATGGTTCATTGATTAAAAAATGCTACATTTTTCATGATAAATCGCAGTCAGTCATTAACAATTTTGCAATCAGTGAAAATAACAACTTTTGCTCTTCTACATTAAAAATGAAACACACTAATTAACACACTTAATTTGTATGTATATATATATATATATATATATATATATATATATATATATATATATATATATATAAACATACAAAAAGACATGCTTTTAAATAGCAAACAGCGAATTGATTAAAAAAAGAGGATGAGGTTCAGACGTTGCTTGTTGGACTCTTAGGTTAAGTTCTTGGACACACCTATTTCAGTCTTGGTGGGTCCTCTAGACCCACCCTAAAAAAAACCTTATCGGGAGCCCTGACATAGACAAGAAGTGTATGCTAACTTGTATACCCTGGCCCCCTGTTTACAAAACATTACCTTTCATACACCTTACAGGTGTCTGCCTTTTTAGCCCAGTCAGTCTATGGGAAAAAAAACAAAAACATTTATATGGAGGCCAATTACCGGGTACATTCCAAAATATGGAGTTCAATGTCAAATTTTTATTTAACATGTTCCACCACTCAAATATTTTTATATATATTGATCAGGGGTTGATGACCATTATTTACCAACAAAGAAAAATTCTGTTGCAGTAAGTTTAATGTCCAATCATAGATTGACTGGACTACATGTATTGATACTGTCATTTATTTATTACTGGTACTAAATACTTTAGTAACTATATTCCTGATCTCACATTAGCCTAAATTTCAATGCCAGGATTTGTTCCCTTTGGTCGCTGGTTGATGGACCAATTTCACTGTCTAAATAATTATAAGCAATCACTTAATAAAGAAAATGAACAGAAACATTGCACAATTTAACTTATTGTATTTAATTCAAAATACAGATTTTGGTTTAAAGATGGGTGAGACAGCCAAACTTGGGGCTGATAATCTGATCTTTGAGTCATCCACTACCAAAAAATATGACATTCCTTTAAGTCATCTGGATTATGAGTATGTGAAGAAATGTACTAATGTCAAGGAAATTGAGAAGATTCTTAGAGTTCTGAGGTAAGTATTCTGATTTCCTAAGCATTCTAAAACTTGCCGAGACGTGAAAATAGGTAGCACCTATGACATGTCCTAATACTCCTCATAGTGAAGTTTATGGAAGATAAGAGTATACTGGTTTTAAGCTTGTTCATGTGACCATGGATACACTTTATCTAGATGCGATCTTATCTGTGCTTTTATTCACAGTTTTTCATAAATTTAGCTAAAATCATGTATTATATCTGTCCTTCTTACAATGACAGACTTGTTCACTTTAAAGTAAAACAAATTAATATAACAATGATACTCTGCCAGTGTTTTGCCATGGATGTTGACAACTACCTTCTACCTTTCAGATCAGGAAAATCTGAACCCTTTTATATGCATAGAATTTTGAACTCATTGCATAGAATTTTTCTTGTGACAATATTTGACTTTATTTTTTAGCAGTATAGTTTGAACAACTGGATTTAACTAAAACTATTTGATTGTGTGTCAATGTTGGCTTTTGAGGGAATTTTAGTGGTCAAATCATGAAATTTTAGTCATATTTCTCCAGGGGAAACTACCTTTATTCGATAGTAATTTTAGGCAAACAAAGCCATTGTCTGCAGTGTGTCTAAACCAATCTCTTTCTGGGCGGTAATTGATTTGTTGGGAAGAGAGAGGTGTTGCTTTACAGACTAATACAACAAACAATATAAATAGTATGCCCTGGTAAAATAGTCCACTAAGGGCTTTTATCACAGTTATCAATTTTGACAAGAGGATTTCTGCTTTGACCTTTAGTGGTATTAATAATATATCTTTTCTTTTTATATATGTCCTAGTAATTGTTAAAATCATATTATGTTGGAAGTTAAAGTTAACTTGATTTTTACCAGTATATTGGGGTATTTAAGGACTTTTGGTTGGATACTCATGGTGATCAGAAAGAGTGTATGATATTAATGATTAATGATATTACAGGTATTTTAAATTTATTTCAACAGGTCTGGTGATGAAGGACATTTTCCTGATCTCGAGAGATTTTGTGAAGAAAAAATTGCAAGCTTAAATCCTAACAGGTAATTTGTTATTTATTTGTCTCTCACCATATTGGTATCAAATCCAACTCTGGCCAATTCTAGTGTGAGATAGTTGACAGTTCACTTAGTGGTTAATGGTTTTTCTGTCTTCAACAGGTACCCAAGCATCTTCCACATTTCCAGTTTTGACTGCTTGAGTATGATCTAAAAAATTTAAACTGAGGCATAAAACACCATTTTGTTAAGCACCCTGTCTGTTTATTGGAAAGATTTAAAACGTACATCATTTTTTTAAAAAATGGTAATGACAAAAGGAAAAAAGTTATGATCTAGTTTGCCAGTTTTTGAGAACAAATAATGTTGAGGCGTATAGGAAATTTGGAGCATTTTGTGAAAACCCCAGCAGTTCAAGCATGTGAACTTCTAACAACACCAATAACTAAGCCTGGGTCTTACATAATTGGTTATTTGACAATTCTCTAATGATTTCCTACAGTTGGTTGAATACTTCAACACTTTTTTTTGTAAAATTTAACAGAACAAGTTAACCAGTGAATACCACAGCACTGATTGAACGGTTCATTTTCACTTTATTTTTTATAGCCGAGTTTTAAGAAAAGATAAACCCATCATGAGAACCAGTGATATAGATAGAGAAGAAAGACAAGAGATACAGAAAGAATTAGAGGTAAGTCAGGACTGACTAAAACTCACTTGACATGACAAGTTTTATTAACTCCCTTGTATAAAGAGTTGAGTTAAGTAACAGTGTTTAACGACCCAGTCAAGAATATTTCACTTATATCTGGACGTCGAAAGTGCAGAAATTATGCCTGTGCGTTGCGCTGATGTCATTATACAGCAGAGTTGTATCCCAAGTGTCATTGTCAGTATCCAGTGTTAAGTTTTTGGGGTCTCAGTGGCTGATGGTCTACAGCACACGGTTACATATCACAGTGCTTTTAACTGCCTGGGTTCAAATCCTTCTCTGGCAGATTCTAGTGTGAGAAAGTTTGTTTGCTTGCTGAAGGTCCATCATTTTCTCCAGGTACTTCCCGTTCCTTTACCATCCCAGAATTCACTGTCTCCATAAACTGTGTAAGTATTTATTATGGCTGTGTATTAATTCTGGCACTTTTGGCATTTAATTAATTTGAACCAATATTAATACACTTCAACTTTAATTTTAGCTCATGTGTCTAAGGGGAAACAATAAGAGCGCCAATATTAATAAACGCTAAAAGTCCGAGACCTTTAGAAGCACCAAATATAATACACAGTAATATCAATACTTATACAGTAAGTGTAAGAATCGTGACCTAGGTGCAAAACACCATTACTTCACTCTGCTTCTTCATCAGCACCAGTGATCATTCATCTATACAGGTGAACTATGCAGTGTTCTCTGGTCTATGAATACACTAAATTCTACATGTAAATACCATCCATTGGATCTTAGAGATTATATTTAAAGTTTTTTGTTTTCAGGGTTGGCATAGTGATATGAAAACTACAGAAGAGATGTTAGGACATGATGATGAAGATGAGGATGACTTGCCTCCTGTTAGATCTTGTAATGCAACTTTAAATATGCAGGGAAAACAGGAATCAACAACAATCCAGCCAGAAGTGTCAAACAAAAGAGTAAAACCAAGGGATTACAGAGAGTGGGATAAGTAAGATCATTTATATATATTAGATAAACAGATAATAGATAGAAGGAATGTCTAACTGAGATTAAATGGGTAAAAACAGTCCGTAAAGTTTTGTCATGTGGTCATTGTGTACAATAACAAAATACGTGATTATAAATAAATTACATCAAATTATAAATATTTTGATATAACTGGAGGCAACATCTTTTAACTAATGAAAAGTATTCTAATATTGGGTACATTTTCATATCAGGTTTAACAAAATTCAAGAATAAGATCATTGATAATACACATCTGTTTTTAAATTTACAAAATGTACCGGTATTTATTCTTTTTATTATTATGTGTAGAATTGATATAGATAAAGAATTGGAAAATATTGATAAAGAAGAAGAGAGAAAACCAATAACAAAAACATCAACTAAACCAGCAGACATTCAGGATTATATAGACACAAAAGGTAAGTCTTGTGGTAAATAAAATTGCAATAGGATAAGGTTGAAAGTATCTGTTACCTGTAGTCTTAGTGAAAATATATTTTGTATACACCTTTGTATAAAGACTACATGTCAGTCAAGACAAATGTTTTAAGGTCTTTGCTACATATTTCAACTGAAAAGAACGTCTCCATAGGCCTGTTCAACTCGATGTGCTTATCATGGAGCTTAAGTGAATTATTTTTGTCGAGTCTGGCATTGCCATAAGGGGAGACTTAGGAGTTACTTTTCCAGTGTTGTTGTAGGTGGCGATGACATGTCAAAATTTGAAAGTTTATGTTAAAGTAATGTATTTTCTACTCAATCAAAAACTAACCAGGCGAGACATTTAAATCTGTGGAGTTCTTGTTATGTCTGAAAAATGGGAATACAGTGAAACTTCCAAAAACCGGCTTTGTATGGGACTAAGGAATTTGGGGGGTTTTCATAGGGGCCGGTATTTATAGGACCTTATAAATCTGGTAGTCCAATCCTGTCCGAAATCTTATCCATTTTAGAATTTTATCAAACGGTGCATTGACAAAAGATGTAAATATCATTACATTATCGTTTTAATATTGAATAGTAATAATTTTTTTTTAAGTGTAAAATTAACAAATATATTTTAATGATTTTTTTAAAAAAAATATTTCTTAATATTTTTGTATTGCACGAGTGAAATAAATGTTTAGATCACCATAAGATAACCAATGACCTTATTTAAGTGAGGGGTACTTCATGGGTTAAAAACATCGAAGTAAAGAAATAATAATAATATAAAAAATCAGAAAGACAATAATTGCATTAATTTAATTATCGATCAATAAAAAAAACAAACAAGGATCGATTAAATTATTTACACCTTCACAGGTTATCTGGTCTACCAGTACAATTATGTGTACATTGCGACACGTTGTTATTACAGTAATTTGTTTGCTGACAGAAAATCACTTGTCTGTTAAGGTTCATTGATGCATTGAGACTCCCAAAGGCCGGTTTCCAGAAGTAAATTGAGATGTAACTTGATCTTGGCACTTAAAAAGGCCGGTGTTTGTAATTCAGAGGGACCAGTTTATGGAAGTTTATTTTAATATAAACAAAGAAGGATAATTTCAGGACCAATCTCGCATGTTTGGTATGTGGAGGTGATCGGTTTTTAGAAGAGCTGGTATTCAGAAGTTGCATTGTATTTGACTTAGTGTACACTCAATTGAGAGAATGGTTGTGAAACTAATGCCTGGTGTTTCTACATTCTCTTTTACTTACTGGTATGTCATATGAAATTTCAGATTTTATACTATCTAAATCCATCTGACAGGATGTTTGTTTGATTAAAGACAGCAATAGCAAATATAATTGTAAAATATAATACATGGTTACATTTCATGTGATTTTATTTTAGGTATGACAGATGAAGAAAAAGAATTAAAGGCCAACAGAGAGAAAGATAAAGGAAATGAGGTAGGTTTTTTTAGATAAAAGAAATGTTAATTTTTGGGAAATCTTTTTATTTGATATTTGATGTTAATGGTAATTTTGGCTACTATGAATGGAAACCTAGGTCTAACTACTATTAATTTCATATTAATTTCATACGTGCTGATGCATTTTTTTTTTTTTTGGGGGGGGGGGGGGGTGTCCAATGGGAGATCAAAATGACTTTAATTAGTGTTATATCCTTAAATCAGTTGGAGTGGGTTGACAAATCATTAATCCATTTAAGTATGTTAGAGTAACAGTGGTTTGAAGGCACATTTATTACGTCAGTGATACACTAAATTATTCAGTTAACTTTTATTATATATCTTCAGGCATTTAGAGCTGGAGATCATGAAGAAGCCATTGTATATTATTCTAGAAGTATTTCTTTGTTACCAACAGCAGCATCCTATAACAACAGAGCTTTAAGTTGTAAGTCAGTTCTCTCTCTCTCTCTCTCTCTCTCTCTCTCTCTCTCTCTCTATATATATATATATATATATATATATATATATATATATATATATATGCTTTCATTTTTTCATTCTTTCTTAAATATTTGTAAATATTAAAATGATTGAACTTGAAGATGTAGACAGGTCTCCAAGGTTGTCAAAGCATGAACACAAGCATACTCTATGTAACTTAAGAAAACATCTACATATACATGTATAGTAGCCAACTTAATACTGCTGTTTTACATGAATATCTCACCTTATTGTAATCTCAGGATGTCAGCAAGCGGTAGTAATATTAATACATGGTAACCAAAACAAATGTCAACACATTTATAATTACTGGCTAAAACAGGCACATGTAAAACTAATCTAATTAAACAGTGATGGGAATGTATTTAAATCTATATGTAAATGTCAGATCAAATTTTATCTCCTAATTAACAACATTTCTTTAAAAAAATTTAAAACGCCATGTTAAAGATAATTTATATTACTTGTTTGTACTTTGTGTGTGAAGGTCACTATGTAAACAACATCAGAGATGTAACTATTTCTGTGACAGCATTTGTTTCATTACATTAATTGCTAAAATGATATCGGTATTATGTGTGGAATAAAAACACCTGTATATTGTTGGCAATTTTTTTCAGATTTGAAAGTGTCAAAATGGGACAAAGCTTTAAAAGATTGTGATGTAGTGTTAAAGCTCGAACCAGATAATATTAAAGGTAATGTAACTCAATCAAAGAGGTCTATATCTACCAAAATGTGAGGGTTTATAATTCTCGAACATCCTACCGCTGTAGTGGAAGTTTTTGGAATGACCAATTAAAAATCTGATGTTGGTTATTATTTATATAAATCTATGTATATAGCTGATTCTGGCTTGATTTCCTGAAATAAAATAATATTTAAGGAAACAATAGTAAGATTCGATATTTAATTAAAATAAGTTAGGACATACATGTAGGTTTAGAGTAATTATGAAAAAAATAAGATCTGCACATACATGTAGTTATTAGGGTTATCGTATTGTACATAAAATAATTATAAATGTAAAACCTCAGTCAATTCCATTACAGACCACTGCGGTAACTCAGTTGGTAGAGTGCTGACTCCGTAAGAGGGAGGTTGTGGGTTAGAACCTTGATCAGGTCTGTTCCAATACTTGAAAGTGGGTATTGACTGTTCTTTCGCTAAGCACTCAGCATTATGAAACAAAAGTCACAGTTCTTTCAGATAGAAACTTAAAATAAATGAGGTCCTGCGTCGTGGTAGATATGGCACAATAAAGAACTCTGATGTATAATGCCGTCAGGGCAACCCACAGGCAAAATTTCTGCATTTGCCTATAGCTGGCGATGTCAGTGAAATTCTTGACTGGGACGTTAAACACCATAACTAAACTCAATTCCATGATATCATTGAAGTTAATCTGTAAGTAATGATTGGTAGTATAGACAAAGTCAAGAAATAACAGTTATGAGTCCTGCAGAAGATTTTTTAATCATTACATCGTGAATGAAAAATAGATTTAAACATTTGTTTAAGAATTAAAGCAGATAGTAATAGTGTTCCTCATACATTTAATCTCAGTTTTAAAGAAGGGCCTTGGTGGTTGAGTGGTCTTAAGTGGCCAGCTAATCACCTTGATAAAAGTGAAAGACTCTGTGTTATTAAGAAAAAATCTTATATTCCCATTGTTATTTTTCCATCCAGCTAATCTTGATTTTGATTGGTTCAATCCTTTCTTTTAATTTCAATGTTTCTGTTATTTTTTTTTCAGCATTACTTAGACGTGGGTCTGCTTATAAAGGTAAAAAAGAATTCAACAAGGCACAGATTGACTTTGAAAAAGTTTTAGAACTTGAACCAAACAATAAGAGAGCCAAGGTAAAACTTTTTAAAAAATTAGATAGCACACATCTGAAGTCTAGGGTTCAAAATTAAGTTCGGTTTTTGAGAGGCCCAAGGTGTATTATTTCAGCTAGTATTGTAAATTTTTGTGATTTTCTGATACAAGTACATTTATATAAGTATGAAAGAACTGAAATATTGTGATTTAGCCATTGCTTACATTCTGTGCATTTATTCTTGAATTAGCCTTAAATATAATTCTAGTAACTCAGTTTAATCACATTCATTTTGACAAAATATACACACTCAACCATCTGACTGGATAGCAGAGTTGCTTCCCTTTATCAGATTTGTATTATTTATAAATTGTCTAAATTAAAATGTTTTATTGAAATATATCAATGATATCATATTATTATATTGACTTTGTTAATTCAGGTATACTTACCATGTTAACTGTTACTGTTTATGTGTTTACCAATAGACCATTGCATTTTTATGTGTTTACCAATAAGTTTAACAGGCCATTGTATTTCCAGCTGTCTTTATCATGTAGTTATTTGTTTGTTTCTATATAATCTAGGACCTGCTTGATGAGTTGGCAAAAGCTACAAAGAAAGCTGAAAAAGAAAGGAAAGAGAGAAAAGAAAAAGGAAGAAGGATGGTGATAGAGGAAGTTGAGGGAGATACAGAAGAGGAGGAAGAAGAATGTCAATCAATAGAAGTGGAACAAGATAAGTCAGCACTTAAATCAGTTAATGGAAAGTCTGGAGACGGAAAGAAGGACTCAAATGATGAAGATAGAAAGAAAATGAATGGTGATGCCAGTGATAAACCATTAGTTAATGGAAATATGATTAAAAATGAGTCTAAAACTACAGAAAATGTTGAAACTGAAAAATCTGATATATTACAGTCTGATTTACAGAAGTTGGCAAAAAATTGTGAAAATGAGAGTCAAAGTCAGAAGGAATTAAAGTGTGGTGATAAACTCTCCAATGAAGGAGATAAAAATATGCAATATTTGGGTACAAATTCCAATCATATGATAAGTGAAAAAGAACAAATTGAGAAACATAATAATCAAAATAACCATGTTGTGCAATCTGACGGAAAAAATTCTATGCTTGAAGCTAAAGAAAATGAACAAAATGAACAAGTTGAAAAAGTGAAAGAAAATTCAGATAGACAGAATGCAGAAAAAGTTTCTAATGAACATGTGGGAGAAAATGAAGAAAGTGAAGCCTTAAGTTTGAGACGTCCAATATTTATTCAGAAAAAGCTTCCAGATAATGTATCATTATTGAGAGAAGAAGGAAATAATTTATTCAGAACAGGGCAGTATAGTGAAGCAGTAAACAAATACAGTACAGCCATAGATAAACTGCAGAAATGTAAGTATTTGCTCCCCTGTACAATTAAAACACCTGTTTGCAGTATGAAAATTCATCAGCTTTTTGTAAATTTTTATATATAAATTTCTTCTCTTGTAAGTCTCCATTTAAAAGAATTTACAACTAATTTTTTACTTCGGATACTCCTGCATTTTTCTCCATTCTTACACCAACTGCTTTGTAATAATTGTAATAGATTTAAATGAGGTGTAAAACATATTTTTGCCAATCTACTCCTATTTTTACTGGACTTAATTACCCTAGTATGAAATTGGAACATACTGTACTTTTGTTTAATTTTCAGCCAAAGCTGACCAGTTAGTGAATCTATCCCTGATACACAGTAACAGAGCTGCATGCTACCTGAAGACCGGTGATTGTCCTGCTGCCATTAAGGACTGTACCACAGCCCTGGATCTGGTACCACATTCTGTAAAACCTTTACTTAGGAGAGCCAGTGCATATGAACACATAGAAAGGTATTTAGAATCTGAGATCTTAGTGAACAATGTAGTGTTTCTAATAATAGCATTTTCTCTCTGGTAATTCCTTTCCCAGATAACCTGTGATGAAATGAAAACATTTTAAATGTGTATTTACATGTACATGTATTTCAAACAGTTAGATTTTAACTGAATCAGCCTTCTAACAAAACAGGAAATAGCGAATTTTACTCTTTGACAGCCCTTTTGGTGACATTAAGAAAAGTTGATTTATTGATAATTTATTTCATGAAATGTCTCGATGACCTATCAGATTTTATACTTTAAGTAACAACTTCTTTGTAAACCTGACTAAGGTGATTATTACAAGACTTTCCATCATTCTTATAATATTTTTAAAAGTCTGTTGCGATCTGTCATTTCCATGTAGTTGCCATGTGCATTTATTCAATTACCAGTAAAGTGGATTTCAGTCTAAGTATCAATTGAATCTGAAAAGGAAATTCTAGCTCTTAGCTTGTGTGTATAAAGTACAGATAAGCTTGTGTTGCTGAGTGGTCTGTTTACATGTTATTACAGCTCAGAGTGTCTCTCTCCTTCTAGGTTCAAATCAAACCCAGGCAGATCCTGGTGTAAAAAATGAAGAGAATGTGTTCCTTTGAAAGTTTTTTAAGCTTGGCTTCTCTGTATATGTTTTTGATGAATGTTGTTTTTCCTTTTAACTAAATATTAAATTTATTTTTAATTTTTAGATATCGGATGGCTTACGTAGATTACAAACATGTACTTCACATAGACAGGTTTGCTGATATGGCTCACCAAGGATCATCAAGGTAAAATCGTCTAACTTTAGTTCTTACTGTGTTGTTTAAAAAATTCTAGATTGTTATGGCTTCAATTCTACTGCATAAATGTGCTAGGTCAGTTACACAGATACACCTGCTTATGCTTAACTAATAATCTAGTGCATGTATATTTGGTAGGAGTTTGCCAAAAAAAAGTGTTTATAAAATTTGGGAAAAGGCCAAAAATTTTACCTGAATTTCTCTTTTGTGTTCAAAACAAACAAACAATATTATGTCATTGGCCTAGAAATAAATACATGTATAATGTTTTGTCAATTTTATATGTATGGACCAAATTTTCTATGGTAATATTATTTGATTGTAAAAATATGCAGTTAAAAACTATATATTAGATATATTTATAGATAAATTTAGCATGCAGATTTAAAAAATTGAAGTCAATTGAGTTCTTTATTTTATTAATTGTTCTAGATGTCAAGGTCATTTACAGCAGAATGATGGTCCAAAATGGAGGGAAAAATTACCACCATTAAAATCAGTCATGCCATGGGAAATTCCAGAAATAGTGGATGAAAATGATCCAACATCTAAAAGTATACCTATCACTATAGAAGCAACTTCCTCTCAACCTCTGGAAAATAATCAGGAATCAAGAGAATCAGAACAACCCAAACCAGAACAAAAACAACCAGAACCACCTAAACAACAACAGAAAGAATCAGAACCTCCCAAAAAACCAGTACCAGAACAAAAACAACCAGAGCCCCCTATACAACAAAAGAAACAGTCAGAACATCCCAATAAACAACCTAAACCAAAACTAACAGCAGAAGAAAAATTTGATTTGAAAAAAGCTGAAGGAAATAAATGTGTTCAGCAGGTAAATAATTTTTTGTTGAGCCTGGCATCGCAGGCGTATGTGGCAGTGGTGGCTTGTCAAAATGTGAAAGTTTATGTTCAAGTAATGTATTATATACTCTATCAAAAACTAACCAGGCGAGACATATAATTCCTTGGAATTCTTGTTAAGTTTAAAATGTTGAAAGCTTTAGTCAACCAGCCGATTTTTCAATTAGTATCCCATGATGGTTTCTATTTTTACTTCCTACCATTAAATTCTTTGTAGAAGTTTTTAGCTCACCTGAGCTGAAAGCTCAGATGAACTATTGCTATCCATCTCCGTCCGTCGTGCGTAAACTTTTTACATTTTAATCTTCTCCTCCAAAACCACTGGGCCAAATTTAATGAAACTTGGTAACCATCATGCCTGGGTGAAGCCCTTTCTGATTTGCACAAACAAAGGAGTTATGTCCCCTTGGGGCCCCATTAGAGGGGAAATAGTGAAAAACTTTAAAAATCTTCTCTGAATCTACATGGGTACACCTTAGTTATTTCATTTATAACATACTTAGGTCATCTTTTTTCAGATTTGCACAAATGGTAGCCATGGGGCTCAAAATGGGGAAATTGTAAGGCACTGAGTGGGGAAATTGATAAAAATTCTATATTTGTCACTATATCTTAAAAACTATTAACTTTTTGTATAGGCATGTATATTAGAATATTGTAGGTATTGACATGACATTAATTTTGATATATAGTTCAAGGTCATATGTTGAAAGGCCAAGGTCACAGATGCAAAAGAAGACTTAAATTGCTAATTATCTTGAAAACTATTAACTTTTTGTATAGGCATGTATATTAGAATATTGTAGGTATTGACATGTTGATCATTTTGATATATGGTTCAAGGTCATATGTTGAACAGTCAAGGTCACAGCTGCAAAAGAAGACTTAAATTGCTAATTATCTTGAAAACTAATAACTTTTGTATAGGCATGTATATTAGAAAATTGTAGGTATTGCAACATCGATCATTTTGATATATAGTTTAAGGTCATATATTGTAAGGTCAAGGTCAAAGCTGCAAAAAAAGACTGAAATTGCTAATTATCTTAAAAACTATTAACATTTTGTATAGGCATGTATATTAGAATATTGTACGTATTGACATGATGATCATTATGATATATGGTTCAAGGTTATATGTTGAAAGGTCAAGGTCACAGCTGCAAAAAAAGACTTAAATTACTAATTAACTTTAAAACTATTAACTTTTTGTATAGGGATGTATATTAGAATATTGTAGGTATTAAGACAACGATCATTTTGATACATGGTTTAACGTCATATGTTAAAAGGTCAAGGTCACAGCTGCAAAAAAGACTTAAATTGTTAATTATCGTGAAAATTAGTAACTTTTTGTATAGGCATGTATATTAGAATATAGTAGGTATTGCAACAACGATCATTATGATATATGGTACAAGGTCATGTGTTGAAAGGTCAAGGTCAAGGCTGCAAAAGAAGACTTAAATTGCTAATTATCTTGAAAACTATTAACTTTTGGTATAGGCATGTATATTAGAATATTGTAGGTATTGACATGACAATCATTTTGATATATTGTTCAAGGTCATATGTTGAAAGGTCAAGGTCACAGCTGCAAAAAAGACTTAAATTGCTAATTATCTTGAAAACTATTAACTTTTTGTATAGGCATGTATATTAGAATATTGTAGGTATTGACATGACGATCATTTTGATATATGGTACAAGGTCATATGTTGAAAGGTCAAGGTCACAGCTGCAAAAGAAGACCTAAATTGCTAATTATCTTGAAAACTATTAACTTTTTGTATAGGCATGTATATTAGAATATTGTAGGTATTGGGACAATGATCATTTTGATATATGGTTCAAGGTCATTTGTTGAAAGGTCAAGGTCACAGCTGTAAAAGAAGACTTAAATTGCTAATTATCTTGAAAACTATTAACTTTTTTGTATAGGCAGGGATATTAGAATATTGCAGGTATTGCGACAAAGATCATTTTGATATATTGTACAAGGTCATATGTTGAAAGGTCAAGGTCACAGCTGCAAGAGAAGACTTAAATTACTAATTATCTTGAAAACTATTAACTTTTTGTATAGGCATATATATTAGAATATTTTAGGTATTGATATGACGGTCATTTTGATATATAGTTAAAGGTCATATGTTGAAAGGTCAAGGTTACAGCTGCAAAAGAAAACTTAAATTGCTAATTATCTTGAAAACTATTAACTTTTTTGTATAGGCATGTATATTAGAATATTGTAGATATTACGACAACGATCATTTTGATATATGGTTCAAGGTTATATGTTCAAAGGTCGAGGTCATATCAACATAGGAATACTAAGATTATTAATTATCTTGAAAGCTATTAATTTCATGCATAGGCATGTATATTAGAATATTATAGGTATTGACATGACAATCATATATGGTTCAAGGTCATATATGTTCAAAGGTCAAGGACATAGCTTCATAAGTATACTGAAATTGATTAATGATTTGGAAATTATTCATTGCACTACAGTTACTTCATGCATATTATATAAGCTACTTATGAATGAAATGTGAGTGGATATATTTCTGATTAAGTTTTGTGGGAGTTCTTAACTTGAGAAAACTTTTAAAGTTTCTGTACGTAATATATTGTCTATTGCACTTTGCAAACAATATTCGACATATCTTCAGGTGAGCATTAAGGCCCATGGGCCTCTTGTTATTTATAAATATGTTTTTAAGATGACTATAAGTCGTTTTTTAGGTTTTTCAGTCAAAATAAATATTTTAGTGCAGGGTGCAATTAAAACAGTTTCAATATCCCATTTAATTAATGAAAGGGTGTGAATCTTCTAAGAAAAAAAATATCTTTTCTAAAAATTAAGAGACCACTTGAATAATCATACATGGTAAATGCTTTAAAATGTCTTCTCATTATATGCCACCTCTACAGGTAAGCCACATAAAGGGAGTGAGTGAATTTGGTTTTCTCTTATCCCAGTCAGTGTGTGGCTATTGTATAATTAAAAGAAAATTGCTCTGTTAATTTTTTCTGTGGATCACATGTTGACAATCAGAACACATCAGTCTCCAGCTATTATAGCCATTATTGTAGACACAACTAATGGATGAAATTTATGAATTTTAAACGCACATCTTTAATTTACATGGTTTATATATATATATATATATATATATATATATCAGGGCTCAGGAAAACTTTGACTGGGGTGTCGGACATTTTTTCAAAGCAACCGTATCATCGATGCTGTGTAAAGCAAAAAAAAAAACAAAAAAAAAACAAAAAACAAAAAAAAAAAACAAAAAACCCAAAAGAAAACGTACCATCGATATTGTTATTGACGATGTTTTTTTTAAAAAGATTTTAATTTTTAATATCAAATAAATTTTAAAAAGGATTTAACAACTACACAGAGGTTATTTAGGTACATGAAGTCAGGCTCATGTGTCCACACGGTGTAGATTTTTGTACTGTCGGCATTGACGACACAAGGTTTGATGGCCATCTTTGTTTATTGACAATCGTGCATTTTCATTTTTCCGAAGTTACACGAACTTTACTGAACCTCATTTCAAGACCTCTTTGAATGTATTTAGACTTTTTAAAATCATTTATTTATAACTAAACTTTGCAAAGACCATACAATGCGCGTTAAAGTCTTATTTGACATCCCGCGTGGAACCTCTTTGATAATAGTCGGACGACCATGACCTTCAAGGATCAACCCTCGTAATCAGCTGTTTATGGCTTCCGTCAGTCAACTGATGTGATTACTTAATAAACAATTAATGAGAATTCGGACGATGAAACAAAAGGAACAGATTGAGACCATGGATTCTAACTGATAAATAAACAAAAGCCTAATTATTATATCTGTAGTATTTATTGAAAATGGTTGACAGGTGATAGCAAACAATACTCGAATAAAATAATGACCGACAAACATATTTATTTATATGTCCGATTAACTGATTTCTTATATTAACTAAAAATGTCCGACAAGTGATTTTTCACATCGGACAAAAATATTTTTTGTCGGACATGTCCGGCAAATACGACCGTTTCCAGACATCTGATATATACTGTAAATCAGGAAATTAATGCGAGCAAGAAATTAATGCGAAAAATGCGAGGCCCGTTTCATCGCATTAATTTCTTGTCGCATTTATTTTCCGATAAATTTCTGTATTGTAAATTGAGTTACCTCCCTTAACCGGAAGTTGTTATCATAACTGATGATAAGAGCAGATTCTCAATTAGCGGTAATTTTTTGCTGTTTCTTTCCTACTGGGAATTTTGCTATGAGTGGAATCGTGACTGATACATCATTTTGAACCTTGACTGGGACATCAAATTAAAAGTACTGTGATTATAAGTAATCTTACATTCTAAACTTGTGAGTTGAAGACGAAGATCAGTTCACACATGCCGACATGGACGTCCTTATTTTGAATGCTTTTTTTTAATAAAAACTCCAAGCGTTACATTTGAGTATGTTTGTTTTTTAAAAAAGACCACACATTTCTTTGTTCTAATAATCCTTTACCACCCTGGTTTATTTAAGAAAATGGCTCATCGGCACATAAAAATATACCCTCGGCACACCTCACTGTTTATTTTAATAATGTCTACCGAAAGTATGTTTATAAGATAAAAGATGGGCAAAAATTTTAAAAATTAAAAAATTGCATTAATTTCAATACGCATTTTACTTCAAAATCGGCAATTTGCATTAATTTCATGACGCATTAATTTCCTCATTTACAGTATATATATATATATATATATATATATATATATATATATATATATATATATATATATATTTTTTTTTTTTTATTATTATTAACGAAAGTAACATACATTCGACAGTACATAATGAATAGAAATGATTATAAGTTAAACATCAATAAATATATAATATTGATACATAGCATAAGTGAAGCATCATTTTCAATGATTTGTTAGCTTTCTTTTTTATATAAAATAATTATGAGAGAGAGAGAAGAGAGAGAGAGAGAGAGAGAGAGAGAGAGGAGAGAGAGAGAGAGATTGATAACATCTGTTTCTATCATATGGTCTCTTTGTTACAACATATATAGTATTCAAACACTAGTGCATGAAATATTTTGAAATTGTCACCATGACAATATGAATGAATCTACATTGTTAAATTTAACTGAAATCGATTTCTGAATATTATACATATAAGATAGACATTGTTTGAAAGCACTTAGAGGCAGCAATTTATTTTGACATTTGGTTTTATATATATAATATTTCATATTTAAAACACTTTTGTTCATTTCTTGTTTCAAAGTCTCCAAATATTAGTGCTAATTTGTTTAGATCTAAAGCAAAATTATTCGAAGTAAGCCAATTTACATGTTTATTTTCATCATTTTTTGCTACTGGAAATGTGAGTCCTTATTACTTACTTACCTACTGCCCGTGATGCCTTTTGCATAAAGGGCAGTAACAAGGGTTCTCCATCCTTGTCTATCACTGGCTAGCTTTTGGAGTGTACTCCAGCTTCTCTTTTGTTCTTTAAGTTCAGCTTCCACTCTCCGCTGCCAAGTGACTTTGGGCTTCCCTCTCTTCTTTTTTCCCTCTTGTGTCCAGAAGAGAGCTGTCTTTATGATGCTTCCTTATTGAAGATGATTTAAATACCTGTATTATACACCTGATAGGTGGCAGATGTGAATAACATTTAAAATTAAGACATTCATTTCATCTTCATCAGAATGTTGTTGCCATGGTAATGTTCACGTACCTGACACATGTTTCAGATTTAAACAATAAACATTAAAAAATTAAGATATACGTGTCATCTTTTTCAGAACCATTTTACTATGGCTACTGTCAAATTTATAAAAATATATGATTGGCAGTTAAATCAAGATGTTCATTCTACCTCCAACAGTTTTATTGTTTGTCTGGTGTTTCCAAAAAAAAAAAAATTTTTTTTTAGTAAAGTCACCTCAACATACACTGCTTCCTCAAAATTATTTGTAATTTTGACATTTAATAAAGTATCTTGAAAGCTTTAAAAATGGCATCAACTTACAAATCCTTTTTTTTTTTTTTTTTTTTTTTTCTGTTTTGTTTTGTGTAAGCAAATGATTATTTAAATTTCAGGGAGATTTCCGTAAAGCAGCTACATTATACAGTGAGTGTATGAAATTGTTTCCAGACAGAACAGTCAGTTACACAAATAGAGCACTATGCTATTTGCGACTTAATCAGGTAAACATTGGTCATATCTTTTCATGAAAATGTTGCTAAATTTTACACAGATAACAAGTATTTTCATGCTTTATTTTATATTAAAACATTAATTTATAATATTGTTTTATGTGTTTCATTTATTTATTTATTTATTTATTTATTTTCATTTATCTGGTTTTCAGACCGATGCATGTACACTGTGCCAGCTTTGATTATACTTAAGAATCATTACAGTTTCACTTTATATATAAATTTAAAAATATAATTTAATCTCAGTTCATTGCCACTTTTTGTTTCTTCATAATTCGATGTTTTAAAGGGGTTTGGTACTACATCAAGGGAGGGATATAAAAATATAAAAGAAATGGATTTTAAGACTTTACACTAGAATGATGATAAGCAGGGTGGCATTATTATAAAGCTTTACCAGATAACTGCTTTTACTTCTGCTGGTTGTAATAAGTAAAAGAACAGCAATACATTTTAATCATATAGTTGATAATTGACACTAACATTGGTTTCAAAATTTGCACTAAGTTTTTTTAAAACTTTTTTTTTTACAGCCATCAGATGCAGAAGTTGATTGTACTAAAGCTCTGACAATGGAACCTGAAAATGTTAAAGCTTTATTTAGAAGGGGACAAGCCAAAAGGTAAATGTAAAGAAAAAAACAAAAATTCAAACAAAAAATATATCACATCAAGTTTTTATATACCTGACATATAAAATACTCTTTTTTAGGTGGTTGTAAACTTTTGATTTTTTTTTTAAATTTAATATCAAGCTTTACAAGCATAATATCTTGACTAGGTTTCTACCAACATTTTCTTAAGAATTATTTTCATTATTAGTTCACTTGAAAAAAGGTCTATTACTATTCCTTCCCCCCCACACACACACACACACACAAACACACACAAACCAGCCCATAGTTATAAGTTTTTGATGAATGGTTCATGAGTATAGGAACAACTTTGTCAAATTGGGGTCCAGTGAGATCCAGGGTCTTCTGAAAACTCTAGTCATATTTAGAAATAGGAAATTGTATGCTCACTACACACTGTCATATTATAAATGGTATTTTTAAATCATTTTGGACTAGTTAAGTCTAATTGTAATTCTTTTGCTTTTTCAGATGTTAAAGAGATATAAAGATAGTTTAGAAGATTTAACACATCTGATAAAAGTTGATCCCAAAAATACAGCAGCTAAGAAAGAATTAGATCTAGTCAAGAATTATTACAGAGAGGTAAATAGATAAGTTAAGACAAGGGCTGTCTAGTTGCTTGCAATCGATTGCTTTTAGGTGTTTTAAAGATTCCATAGCGACCGACTAGATAAACACCTCCAATAAACCCACAGATAGTAGTAAGCTATTAGTTTTACATTACAAGATATGGTTCTGTTTCAGTAAACATTTTCAATAAACAAAATGCTTGTTTTAATTTTGATTTGTGATTGCACTCAAAAATAAATCTTTCAGAAAATAAGTGATTGAAAGTATTAAAGTTTGTCTGTACATGATTTAACATCTTAAGTTAAATTTTTAGATAATTTGTACCAGTTAAAGTAAGTGGCAATGAGCAGTATGTTTTACTCCTGTTGAAGTTAGTTCTGGAATTTTGAAATGGATATATGGCATTTTATGCCCCATTCAGTATTAAATCACTTACATGAAGGTAGACAGTGTGGAGAAAACTGACTCTTCTGAAAGAAAACCAATAACCTTCAACAAACAAACTGACAAACTTTTTTGCACAAGGGACTGCCCAAGTATATGGGGCATTGAGATCTTTAAGCTACTCAGACACTGATATTCATTGTGACCACTATACATGTGTGTACATGTCTACTTACTGTGTGCCAATTCTTACTATTGAAATAAGATCTTTGTTGCTCTTTGACAAAGTAGTTAATATTTTTCTGTCTTTTATTATAGCATTTATTGTTAAAATTAATGCATTTTTTCAAATTATCATAATCTTATGAATTAAACACAATAGAGAAAATAAGAACTTCATAAGTGATTCTTTGATTAAAGTTTTTTATGTCTCCTGACGGTGAAGTTTCTGATTTACATGTACTTTTTTAAAATTCAAAGAACGGAGTCAAACTTTAATTTGTTAAGCATTAAATTAACATTGAAAAAATACAAATTATTTTTAATTTTCAATGTTTAATTTAAACTTAATTTTAAATTTTCAGTGTTTATTGTAAGCGATTCACTATGATACATAACAGCATACGCATGGTATTAATAGAGGTTCACTTCACTATTAGTGTTATCTCTCATGTTCATTGTTCTGAAGTTTCCGTCAGCGATCAAAATGGATGATTCGAAATTTTTCATCTAATCCCTTTAATTTCAAATTAACATGAGTCGACTGTATATGAATATCACTTGTGAAAAAAAAAATTCCTTGATAGAAAAATAAGGCTGAATAATTATATGTATAATTTTTTTTTTACTAGGAATTGAATTCATTGAAGAAACAAATGCCAAATAAATCTGAGAGTGCCAAATCACAGCCTGAAAAACAGAAAACAAATACAAGTGGTGAAAAGAAACAAAGAAAGAGAATGGTAATACAGGAGGTAGAATCAGATTCTGACGAGGAAGAAGGTATGAAATCTTGTTATACATAGCGATGATTATATGTGACTGCATTTGTAAATTTTGATGGTCAGTAATATCATAAATATGTTATTAAAATGTTAAAGTTTGTGTAGTGAAAATATTTTTTTCATTAAGTGTTTTTTGGATATCGACTGGTAAAAAAAGTCTTTCTGATTGGGTTCATTAGTCACAACATGGATTAAATTTGCTGCCAAACATGTAAGATCGCAGACTCTTTGCAATCATATTTGCAGCAAATTTTCTCCTATATAACTCCAGAGTGTCAAGTATTCCTATTTTTCCTATTTTATTGAAAATTCCTATTTTTTCCTATTTTTTTAGGAAAAGTTCCTATTTTTAGACATTTTATTGTGTGTGTTCGATATTCGATAACTCTTATTTAACTCCTATGCTGTTAATAGCCTTTGATCTGAAATTTGGACTCTGTTATAGACTGTCATCAATTTATATAAATGTATTTTCACTAGGTTTATGCACCAGTTCATTATAACTGAAAAATGAAGTTCCAGTCTTCAAAATTTGACTCTCAAATGATCGATCTGAATTCATGCAACAAATTTTTTTTTCCTGAGACAACCCTTTTTGCAATGCTTTTGAAATACATGTTACAATAAATATATGAACCTTTGAAAGAGTAAACATATTTTCTTCTTGTTAAAGTTATATTTTGGTTTTTTTTTTGCTCTTAAAGCCCCAAGCATAAATAGAAGTATTTCTCAAACAATTTCAAAATCAGTTTGAAGTTTAAAGTATGTAAAGATATTTATTGATGACTTTGTAGGTTTTACAGAAAATTGTAAATTTTAATCTAATCATTAGTTATTTTTGTATCTTTTTCTACATAACTTTTATCAGACTATACATGACCATAGATAAGTTATTGATTTGATTGCTCACATAATTTATAAATACATGTATATTATTGAATTCAACATATCGGTATTAAAATGTTTAAATTATTTAAGAATAAAACCTTCGAAAGCGGAACATAACATTTTGGTATTTTGAATAATTTTCATCAAACTTTTTTACCTGAGAATGCACTGGCTATAATCATTGGGATCTTACTAATTACATTTTTTTAAGTTGTTAATACAAAATAAGTGCTTTCAAAGTTTACATATATCTCCATTATTTACTTTATTTTATTAATAAGTTGGTGGAACGGGATGGCTGAAGGGGTGTTCGGAGGCCATCAAGAAGAAAAATTCCTATTTTATACATATTTTTTCCTATTTTCGGACATCTAAAATTCCTATTTTCCTATTATTTTTTTACCCTTTTATGCTTGACGCCCTGTAACTCTAAAAGTCAAAAAAACAAGAAATATTGGAATTATTTATATAAAACATCCGTTTTGGTGAATTCAGGTTTTGATGTATTCCTATACATTAGGATACATTTATTTGAAAAGCTTCTCTTATTTCATGTTTGAACTTACTCAATTAAATATATCTGTCTCTGAAACAGAAAAGTTTGAAGTAACTCTATATGAACTATAAAAATGTTGTTAACAAAATCAAGATTAAATGGGATCAGTATTTGTTGGTGTAAAATTCATATTTACTCACTTTTTCTGAAACTTAATGATGATCCATAAACACTTTGGTTTCCTCCATAACTCAAGATCTGACTGCTTTGTCCGAGTAAAAGAAACTGAACTGGTACATAAATTACCACCACTCCACTCAATACACAGATATACAAATGAATGTCATAGGTGTCTTGTAATAGTAACTAATGTCAGAAGTTAAAGAAGTTTAGGGTTCTAGCTTGCTGGACAGAAGAGTAGAGTGAAGTTATGGTGTTTTACTCCCAGACAAGATTTTTTTCACTTACTTTGAGGCGATGAGTTCTGGGATGCTGGAGAAAATTTAGCCACTCGGCCATGAAGGACCCACTTGACAAAAAAGCTTTTGCCTTACCAATGTAATAGTTGACAACAAAGTTTTCATATTGAAGTACTGTGGAATCATTAATATTCTTTGGGTTAAAATTTTGTGGTTTTGCATTTTTTAAAAATTCTGTAGGTTAAAGTTTTGGTGGAATTGAGTTTTTTGAAAATAAATCCCATTCAGGGCAGTGGAAATTAAAAATTTTCGATGACACTAAATTTCGTGGTTTTCAGTAACCCACGAAAATAATGAAATTTAATCCTCCATGAATATTTGTGATTTTACAGTATTTAGATATTTTGTATATTGTTTCTTTAGCAGGTAAAAAAAATAATAATGCTGTCAGTTCCAAAGGTGCAACAGAACAAATACCAAAGAAAGCAGAAATGACACAGCCCACTACAAATAAAACAGAAAAACAAACAAAAAAATCATCACAAAATAAAAGTAGCAATAAACGCAATTCTACTGGAGCAGCTAAAACCGTGAAAACAATGGGTAATGGTTTACCAGTGGCTCCACCTACTGTTCCAAAATTAGATAAAGCTACACCTTATGAATTTATACAAGCTTGGAATTCATTAAAACTTGCCAAAGATGTTCAACCATATGCAGATTTACTTAAACAGATACTTCCGGAAGAGATACCTACAGGTAAGGTATATATTACTGCTTCACCTCGTAATTGACCTCTGTAAGTAAGAGGTCATGGGTTTGAACCCTGACCAAGTCTGATGCATTACTTGAAAATGGGTAGTGACTGTTCTTTAGCAAAGCACTTGGCATTATAAAATGAAAGTGGGTAGTGACTGTTCTTTCACCAAGCTGCATAATGCCATCATCATCAATGCACATGCAAATTTCTGTACTTCGGCCATATAGCTAGCGATGTCTCATTATAAGTGAAATATCCAAGAAATCTTTTATAATTTATATATAAACACCATTCCAATCACCTTCAATGACATCTTCAGGGGCTTCCTGAGAAACATTGGAATTTTATTAGCTCCTTTTTATAGCAAGCTCTATCACTAAATTAGGTCAGTTAGACCTTAAGCTTAAAAAAAAGCTGAGGATGATTTCCACTGAGCACCTTACAGAAAGAAATGAAACTTTCAAGTTTTTTTTTTTTTTTTTAATCAACTTTGAATTCTGATGCTTTGTGTAGCAGAAGGTGTGGCATGAAAAAGAACACTGGTTTCTCATTATCCCATGTATATTGCTCAGGTAAAAATTTCTACAACTTAAGTTGGTGACATCTTGATATTAGTGAAGTGAACATTGAAAGTTGATGGCTTAAACACTCACTCTGTCACTAAATCTTTGGTCTGGTGATATAAAGCTTAAAGATCACAGCACTTCCAAATACAAAAAGTTATAATGGTTTTCAGATAGAATTTAGTGTCAGAAAATTTCTTTGTTCACTAGCAGTGATTTTCCTCTGGTATTCCAGTTCACTAGAACTGACTGTTCACTAGCAGTGATTTTCTTCTGGTATTCCAGTTTTCTAGAACTGACTGTTCACTAGCAGTGATTTTCTTCTGGTATTCCAGTTTTCTAGAGTTGACTGTTCACTAGCAGTGATTTTCCTCTGGTATTCCAGTTTTCTAGAATTGACTGTTCACTAGCAGTGATTTTCTTCTGGTATTCCAGTTTTCTAGAATTGACTGTTCACTAGCAGTGATTTTCCTCTGGTATTCCAGTTCACTAGAACTGACTTTTCACTAGCAGTGATTTTCTTCTGGTATTCCAGTTTTCTAGAACTAACTGTTCACTAGCAGTGATTTTCCTCTGGTATTCCAGTTCACTAGAACTGACTGTTCACTAGCAGTGATTTTCTTCTGTTATTCCAGTTTTCTAGAACTGACTGTTCACTAGCAGTGATTTTCCTCTGGTATTCCAGTTTTCTAGAACTGACTGTTCCCTAGCAGTGATTTTCTTTTGGTATTCCAGTTTTCTAGAACTGACTGTTCACTAGCAGTGATTTTCTTCTGGTATTCCAGTTTTCTAGAACTGACTGTTCACTAGCAGTGATTTTCTTCTGGTATTCCAGTTTTCTAGAACTGACTGGCGTAATAAGACACAATGACTCTACTCCTTTCCGTTTTTTGTTGACATTCATGTCTTTATGAATTTCATACACTTGTAATATTCTTTATATATACAATAATAATATTTTGATATTTATTTTTCAGTAATTAGTAATAAATTAGATGGTCAGATGCTCAACATGATAACTAAATGTGTGGCTGAGAAGTTTGTACCTGAAGGTATGTCCTGCCTCACCCGATATTAATGAAATTACGTTTACATGCATTGGACTTTAAAAATTTCATAATATAACAACCTATCTGGATATTTTTTTTTAAAAAAAAAGAAAAAGAAAAAAATTTTCAGATATTAGATAATTCTTTACTTATGTTTTGGAAAAATGAAGACAAGGCTTGTTAAGAGAATATACTGGTCATATTTAAACAGGTTGGGATTGACACTGCTTGATGTGCAGTTGATTGTTTGAATTATCTCCCTTTAAATAGACTAATAGAAAACTTCATATTGACAGTATTATTTCTGATACACTAATACTGTTAATGGTTTTTTATTGATGTGTGTTTATATTTACAGGTGATATAGACACTGGTTACAAAATTCTTTATAATTTATGTAAAGTACCAAGATTTCAGACAATAGCTATGTTCCTGTCTAATGCAGAGAAAAAAGGTAAAAAAAAAAAACACACAATCTCTCTCTCTCTCTCTCTCTCTCTCTCTCTCTCTCTCTCTCTCTCTCTCTTAAAAACGCATTTAACCAAGAATGTTAACCTGAACCAACATAATACTACGAAAATATCTCTCTCTTTCTCTCTCTCTCTCTCTCTCTCTCTCTCTCTCTCTCTCTCTCTCTCTCTCTCTCTCTCTCTCTCTCTCTCTCTAAAAAAAACTCTATCTCTCTTTGTATTTGTAATGATGTAAAATACATTTTTTAATGTTATTTTAAATTTTTGTTTTTTTCATTTATTTATTTATTTCTAATTATTATTATTATATTTTTCAGATATTCAGACAGTATTTAAGACTTTACAAACAACAAAATCAGACTGTTACAGTAATGATGATTTAGTAAAACTGAAAAAGGAATACGGAATCAAATAATGTAATATGCTTGGAAGTCGCATGAAAGTCGATTTTAAATTGGTAACCAGTGCCATGGGACTATTGAATTGGAAAAATATTCATTGGATTTTAAATTCATATTAATGTGATGAAGAAATATTGATACCAGTATCAAATTGTTTTTGTTTTTTTTTTAAATTGTGTAAATGACACCTTGGACTGTATGAAATAAAGATGAGGTACACAAGTTTCAAGTTTAAACGAAGAGAAAAATAACGTCCAATATATAAGGGGTAAACATCAAACAAATGTAAAAGTTTTTAAAAAATTTTAGAGAATGAAGATTGAAGGTCAAGGTCATACACATTTGCACACATGTTAAATACTAGTATATGTTTCAACAAGTTTGTATAATAAGCCAGACTAAGGCATTGATATAAAAACTATTGTTTATATTTAAGTAATGAAGATGTTACAACCCCATCCCAAACAATCTGAAACACGGATTACATTGAGTTCTTTATTGTTTTACATCATGATTTTGATTTCCATACCAACTATTGTGAGAAATAATTTTTTTATCTGGAGTGCTATGCATAGAAAGTAATAAATTATTTATATTTAATTGTGATATGATCACATTACATGTAATACAATCAGACACTGTATCTATGATATTTATTGTCCAATCAAAAATTTGCATATCATGTTTTCAATCCTGTTTTCAGCTTTGTTTACCATGGTTACATAATTCATTGATCAGTATTGAAATGCTGTATTCTTATTGGTCAATATTTGTAATATTTTTTTATTCACAATTCTTCCTTTTTTTGAAAATTTCCAGCTATTTTTAGTACTACTGGGGTATTTGCCTAAATTTCCCTGTCCTGGTATTGGTATTTGCACAATAGTTTGCAAAATTTTTCCTTATGCACCCTTTGTCAAAATTTTATTTTCTGGAGCTATCAGACTTTATGCATGACATTAATGGTAAAAGCAGCAACAAAAAAAAAAATTTAGATGACAGAAAAATTTTAAAGTTCATTTTTATTGTTGCATCGACAAGCAGTGTAATTATATAGATACATGTATATCATGTTTATTAGGGATATTTGGGGAAAATAAAGTCTTGAGTCTATATTTTCCTCATCTTACAGCTGGGGAAATTCTACCATCCCCCGGTAGGTATCTTTTCCAAATACCCCTAACAAACATGATTTATCTGTATATTATATCACACCATTTGTTATCAATGAACTTCACCAGCATACAACTGTCAGTACATAACTTTAGTGCATCACTTTGTCAAAATGAATGATTTAAATTAATTTCCCATGTACAATTTATACTTCACCATTATTTGATAATATATATGTTTTTCATACAGATCTTGTGTTATTCCAGCCCCTCACCATTCCAGTTTTCCCCTTCCAAAATAAAATCTGAAGCCAGCATAATATGTATGTACAATGTTATTTATTTTGTAAATTAAAATTTTATACAGTGTTTGTTTGTGTCTTTAAATTTGATTATTTTAAATTTTATTCAAATTTTTTTTTATACTGTCAATATGTTTCTGTAGTTTTTTTTTTGTTTTTTTGTTTTTTTTGGTTGAAATATCATAAGTAAATAGAATTCCATGAAACTATGCACTTTTTTTTGTCCTTGTTTTTTTGTTTTTTGGTTTTTTTTTTCTTCCCAACTATTGTTTTAAGAATGATTCAGCATTTTCAATTTTTGATAATCATTGGATTAACTAATTATATTTTACATAACTGAGTTCTGACTTTTAAAATTACTGTTTAAGAAAAGTTTTAGATTACATGCAACATAAATGTATAATTTAACAACAATTTTGAAATGGCACATACATGTAGTTAATAATCTTTGTAACATATATTCTTAGGAAGTCGTTAAAGTGAACTTTGAAAAACATAAATTTTAGAGAAAATCTTGGAAAATCAAATGATAAACATGAGGCAGTCTCTCTAAGTCCTTGTCAAGGTTTTATAATTTAAAAGAGTTTTTTTTTTCAGAACAAAATTTACTGAAAATCTATTGTTGCAAATATATTTTTGTGACAATATTATTGATTTCATTTCAATGAAGAATTTATGATGAAATGCAATGTATAATTTGCACAGTGTAATATATAGTTGTGATGTGTGTGTGTGTGTGTGTGTGTGTGTGTGTGTGTGTGTGTGTGTGTGTGTGTGTGTGACAGATTTTATAGACTAGAGATGCAATGATTTAGAATTTATCACAGAAAGGTGTGTTATGTCTTTAAGTCACAAACTCTTAGTCACAGAAAAATGAACATTGATTATATGAATACGAAATAAATATTACCATTTTGATTGCAATATGACAGAATGACATAACAGTAAAACAGAGAGAAAAAATTGTGTTGTGATATACCATTATGTGTGTGTGTGTGTGTGTGTGTGTGTGTGTGTGTGTGTGTGTGTGTGTGTGTGTGTGTAATACAAGTATATATTGGAAATGTTTGTTGTTTGTTCAAGATTAACAATATGCAGATTGTAATTGTGATTAAAATTCTCCATTTCCTGTGCCTGAGTATGGAGGATCATACTTATGTGTGTTATGTGTAACATTTTCATAATTGTTACTTGTTTTTGTTTATCCTTATATATTTATGCTATCAGATTTGTTGCCAAGTATTCCATATTTTATTCCATAGTTATATTTTCCAGATTTATATTTGTATGCATCTGGCCCAAGTTTCACAACTATTCACTCAATTGAAGTGTACACTCAACTCAAATTATGGAATATTACAGTGTCAATTTTTAAAGTTAAGAGTTGAGTTGAGTAATGGTGTTTAACGTCCCAGTCAAGAATATTTCACTTATATAGAGACGTCGCCAGCTATAGGCGAAAGTGCAGAAATTTCGCCTGTGCAGTTGCGCTGATGGCATTATACAGCAGGGTTCTTTATCATGCCATGCCTGCCATGACACGCGACCTTGTTTATTTTAAGTTCCCATCCGAAAGAACCTGTGACTTTCATTTCGTAGTGCCTAGTGCTTGTCGAAAGAACAGTCACTACCCACTTTCAAGTCTTGGGTCAGACCCGGCTGGGGTTCGAACCCACGACCTTCCACTTATGGAGCGAGCACTCTACCAACTGAGCTACCAAAGTGGCTCAATTTTTAAGACATTACACAGTTAAAATTGAATAACTTATGTTACATTTAAACTGTTTGATGTATGTTTGTTGAACAAAACAAACCAATGTCTCAAAGTGAAACTAGTTTCATTGAAGTGGCTGTCTTTCTATTTTTTTTCCCCCCGTAGCTTACTAATTATAACAGTATGCATAGCTTGTAGCTGATGGGTGTTCCAGACAAGGGTATCTGGCACCACTATATTGCTGGAATTCCTTATCAAAAATCCAACACATCTTAAAGTTGAAATCCAAACAGAAGTTGGTTATACATTGTGTTTTCATTTACTTTATCAAGATTTTGTTTAGTTTTATAAACCTTATATGTGATATATTTAAAATGATCTCACCATGTTTGTGATTTACTCTGATTGTTTTGTTTGAGACATTTTACCTTGACATTTGACATTTGACCTCTAGTTTAAATGAATTAAGGGGCCTAACCGATTGTATGCTTCTGGAATTCAACATGTTACCTGCATGTAACAATATTGGAACAAGTACAATTTTTGAATGTTTTTCCTTATATCACTAAGGTCAAATCCTCACTATTCAAAAAGAAAAGGGTGAACTAAATTCTCCACCTTTACAAATCTACTAACAAAACCTAAAGTTGTCACATCTGTTTCCCATATATAACACAATAGTTTAACCCCTTAATACTTTTCAGGTTCGAAGGTCAAAGGTTGAGGTCAAACTAATCACACTATACATGACAATATTCCATACATGATCCATATTAAATAAATAAATTTGATTTCAAACCATTACTAAGTTGTTTTGTTGTTAGTCAGTTTAGATTAGTACTGTACTAAGTGGTTTTTGAAACCGTTGCTCGTAGGATCAAATCCTAGCTGTTTCTGTTAACCATTCACAGATGGTTAGCCATCTCTAATTTTGGCATTAAAACTGTAAAATAAGACATTATTTTAGCATGTTTGAGAGTTTATAGAAATAGCCTTGTCTGTAAAAAAATGTTTCAGAAGAGTAAGGCGGTGTATTATGTCTTAGTTAAGAATTTTTTATTTTTATCTCATTTCTGAGGTGAAAGAGTTGAGTTATGGTGTTTAACGTCCCAGTCAAAAATAATTCACTTATATCGAGACGAAGAGAAAACCGGAGTGTCAGGAGAAAACCAGACTCTTGACAAGTGAAGTTATACAAATCGAAAACACCGTTTTTATCAAAGATCTCATTGCGCTGTCAGAATTTGGTTACGATAGTGAGTAATGGTGTTTAACGTCCCAGTCAAGAATATTTCACTTATATCGAGACGTCGCCAGCTATAGGCGAAAGTGCAGAAATTTTGCCTGTGCGTTGCGCTGTGGCATTATACAGCAGGGTTCTTTATCGTGCCATGCCTGCCATGACACGGGACCTCGTTTATTTTAAGTTCCCATCCGAAAGAACCGTGACTTTCATTTCGTAATGCCGAGTGCTTGGCGAAAGAACAGTCACTACCCACTTTCAAGTCTTGGGTCAGACCCGGTCGGGGTTCGATCCCACGACCTTCCACGGTTACGATACATTACTAACCTAATGTTGTTTACCGAAATATGATTATCGTCTAACAAAAGATGAACCGATAAATGCTTTGCATCTGTCTCACACCGACACTAATTATCAACTAATTATAAAAAAAAACGGCTGTCACTTACCGAAACAAAATTATTGTCTACAATATTATGATTATAAGCTATAATGTTCGTTTTTTTATATGTTTATGTAACACCTTGCAGACAAGCTTTACAAATGTACATACCATTTTTCAATTAATAACCGTCATATATTTCACATGTAGTCCAGGACACTGCATTTATAAACGTGACAGATTTTAAGTTTAAAATCGTTTTTGAGCCGTATTGAAATGTTTTCTAGTCACGGAAACATGCAAGTCATATCGAAATAAATGCCAATATTGAAAATTAAAATGGGTTTTATTTAGTTCAACAAGATAAATAGTCTTGTACCGATTTCTTATTAACTCCGATTATTTATTGCATCATTACAATGCCAAGAAACAAAGCCGGAAGTCACATTTGCGGCTACGGTACCGCGGCTACTTGTTTCCGCGAACAAGTTAAGCATATTGTACCCAATTTCATGTTGAATAATTAGCCTAAAATTGTTATTAAGCGGAGTTACGGAATGGACTTCAGGTTACACGTGTATAGACTCGGAATAGATCTAGAAAAGGGACATAGACTGACATATTTATTTTAAAATATTTGCTGCCGTAAGCCAAAATCGTTTGACATTGCAAAAATAAAAAGTATTGTTTTTAAACAGTTTACGAAATGACCGAATTACCGAATTAATTATGGTCCCAACTGATGATTATAAATAATCCATCTTCATTGACCCTTATACTAACACGGCGATATAAAATGTCATTATTAGTTCACATGTTTCTTACTGGAAGCCAGATTAAAACACGAAAAAATTGAAAAAAAAAATTAATTAATTAAAAAATACCTTATTCTCTATAGAACGACCCCAGGACTCAGATATCATAATTAGTTCATAAAGTTGCTTCTGAAGGCCAAAACTTTAAGAATTGATAAAAATGAATAACACGACAAAGGACGACTTTACACAGATAATACTACGTAATTCTTTTTTGTTTTACTAACAATTGAATTAATTTCGGCCGGATTAGTTAAAACATTACGTCTTATTAGCGTCCATAAAATATCACTGATAAAAATCACATGTCCACAAAATGTATCCAATGTCATTTTATCAATTAAAATAGGATAATCTGATTATCATGTGTGAAATAAACATCTAAAGTACACACATCATAAATAAGAACCTGCGCAAATACAAATAGTTCTTAATCAATTAAGCGGGGCGGGGTCTTTCACCTCTCCACAATGGTCTTTAAACTTGCTGGGTAGGGTCTGGACCTTTTTAACTTATCATTCAAATCTTGCAGTGCTCTTTTATAAATTATTATGTGATTAAAATAGAAACTATGTATTCATGTATTGTTTTATCAGTAAAGCTATCTAAGGTCTAGTATGTTCTAGAACAAGTTTTTAAATTTATCGTTTAAAAATCTTGTGTCTTTATAAAAATTAATTAAAATTTGTACCGCATTTTGTATAAGACCGGGTATTTGTCCAAATTTTCAGATATTTTTGCTTTTCGCATAATGAGGTAATGAGGTTACCAACTTTGAACAAACTTGTTAGGAATATATATATATATATATATATATATATATATATATATATATATATATATATATATATATATAGTGTGTGTGTGTGTGTGTGTGTGTGTGTGTGTGTGTGTGTGTTATACAACGAAACTGAAATTCTTGCACTTCAGCGGTGTCGATCATATATACTAGCGGAAAAAAGTAACTGTGCATCAATAAATTTTATAATTTCGCTATTTGTACTGAATGTATAAATCTTAAAATTTGCACAAATGGTAAGTGTATATACCTCTATCATATCGCTCGGTCATTGCCCGTGATTTTTACGCTTCATGCGCACGGGTCGGTTTTCACGCAATTGTCGCCCAGCATTTCAGTGTGACAATATTTTAGGAGTAATTTACTGTTGTTTGATTGTTTGGACACCAGAAAACCAGAAAAGCAAGTTTATTCGGTTGAAAGCTTCCATAAGTGTAATGCCTAGGCTAAATGAAAATGATCGCCTCCGCGCAATTGGTATGCTTGAGGCTGGTATGATCCAAAGCTTTGTCACTAGACATTTTGGTGTCCACAGAAACACTGTTTATGCTTTATGGAGACGATACCAACAGTTTGGCACCACTAGAGACCGCCCTCGTTCAGGACGTCTACGCGTAACAGCACGTCAGCAAGACAACCATATCCAGGCTTGTGCACCTCCGGAACCGTTTCCAAACTGCCAGTACTACTGCCCGGAGCATTCCTGGACTACGCCCAATCAGCCCCAGAACAGTACGGAATCGCTTACGGGAAAGACATATTCGCCCACGACGTCCGGCAATCCGTCCAATTCTACAACGACGTCATCGCATAGCTCGTCTTGCATGGTGCAGAACACATTTACGCTTCAATCGACGAGACTGGGCACAAATTATGTTCACCGATGAGTCCAGATTTCACTTGGACAGCAGTAACGGACGCTCCAGAGTGTATCGGCGCATTGGAGAACGTTTCCATGACGCGTGTGTGGTGGAACGACGTTCGTTCGGTGGGGGCAGTGTAATTATTTGGGTTGGCATCACAGCGAATGACAGAACTCCTCTGGTAGTCATCGACGGGAATTCGACTGGTGTACGGTACCGTGATGAAATCCTACAGACCCATGTCATCCCATTCATTCAAAGACAGCAACGTAACGTCACTTTTCAGCATGAAAAATGCAAGATCACACGTCGCACGGGTTGCAATGGATTTTCTGGCACAGCATAACGTCAATGTGTTACCGTGGCCAGCCGTTTCACCCGACCTTTCTCCAATTGAACACGTATGGGATGAAATGGAACGCCGATTACATAATCTGCCCAATCAGCCTGTTACATTGCAAGGGTTGGTCCCAAGCGTCAGACCAGATATGGAACAACATCCCTCAAGCATTCTTTAGGCATTTAATCAACTCTATGAGGCGTCGCTGTCAGTCCTGTGTCAATGCTAATGGTGGTCACACACGATACTGATCTTGTGAACTGACTTTTACTATCTGCTATGTTTCTAGTCCCCTGCGTATGAAATAACAGTATCTGTAACCTTTTCAATGACATGAATTTGTAAAGAAATATCTAATAAACAAATTCGAAATTATTCATTGCTTTGCATTTTCAAATTATTTTATAATCTCACATTTCAGTCATGCACAGTTACTTTTTTCCGCTAGTATATATAAGGAATATAAGGAGACCTTTTAGTGGCCGATTTTAGCGAAGCAGGACAAACTAAACCGTACTTCGGACTAAAATTACACGGTCCCTACGATGGAGTCTTTATGGGTCATACGCCTCTCGTCAATTAGATTATTTTCTTGGCCCAGAGGTTCTAATTTCTGAGCATTTTTTCGCATTTTCTTTGCCTATTGTCATTTAATTACTTCGGTATTTCGGTTTTTTTGTCATCCAAAAACTGAACGCCTCGATGTGAAGTTGTTTTGGCCAGGGACTAATAAATTACTCGCCTAGCCTGAGAAATGAGTGACGTATTTCTTTTTTCTACTATAACTCCATCTCATAAAAGTTTGTATTTTTTAACTGAACAGTGGCTTTATGACATGACAAGGTGGTGGTGATAAATATCGCAGTTAAAAATGCGATTGTAGTGTTTTATATGAATAACTTGATCTGTCCACTGTGTTTGACCCCATGATATACCCGAAACCCCTCTTCCCTAACTCATCATACATGTCTGGAGTGTAAGGTTTCATTAAAATGGAAAATATCGCCGATTTTTATCCCTCTATACCTCGTCCACACCACCATCGACACGCGAACCTGAAAAACGTTTCCACACTAAGGTATGGTCTAGTTGGATTTGAACTTGGGCATTGAAAGGTCCTGTGGTCCATAAGCCATTCTACCAACAGGGCCTTTGTAATATATTGGATGGTACTCAGTCTGAGTGATTAAGCTTTACTTTAGAAAGTTAGACAGACTTAACTTTTGTATTAGAAGACAGAAAATCGGTAGATAAATTCATTGCTTAAACGTGTAAAAAGTGTCTGGAAATGTTCTTAATTAATAAAAATGAATTTCTGAGCTGTCTGATACTCAAAGAAGCTTCTCGGAGATATCAAGCACGTAAAAGGTATATATATATATATATTATATATATATATATATATATATATATATATATATATAATTATCTAAAGCATATAATATGCAATATTGTGCAAAATTTTGAATTATGATGACAATATCTTTATATACAGGGTAGTCCTAAATGTAATATGCAATATCTGTTATCTAGTGGGTATCTAGTTATCATCAGTATCATCATCATCATCATAGTCGTCATCATCATCATCATCACCATCATAATCATCATCATCATTATTATTATTATCAAAAAGCAAATTTTACCTAAATCAGTTTGACCACATTTCTCATGACGTTACAATAAAGTTACACCATTAGGCGTATTAAAAATAACTATGAAAATGTAAGGTTGGGATTTATTTTTCTTAAAACGGGTCCTATAATATTCAAAACAAATATTTTTAAAATTTTATATTCTAACCTAATATCAAATATCTTGCGTCCAAAAAAATTTGGTGTCTTGGCCTAAAATATCTCTTGGCAGCACTTACAGATTTCGGTTAACTGTTCAACGAAGCAGCATAATGAACCACTTGACAATCAATGTAAAGATACGTGTCATTAATATAAGTATACTTTGTTATTTTAAGTAGTCGTGTAGTCATGGAAATGTCAGTTACTCAGCTCAACCGTGTATTTAAGAGGAAAAGAAGTGTGTATTGACAAGACGGAATTGATAGATGCAGAAAATTAGTCTAGAAAATTTTAATTAAAGCTCGTGTTATACGAAAATTAGTCTTCGAGAATTTAATTACTGTTTCAAGTCTGCTGATGTCTGGTATACGGCTTCTGGCGACATATTCAATAAAGGAATTAAATCCTCTGTGTGTGTGTGTGTGTGTGTGTGTGTGTGTGTGTGTGTGTGTGTAAAATTAAACACAACAAACAGCGATTTTTAAAACCAAAACTCGATGCAAGTTATTACCAAAAACGGTCTACATCTAAACAATTTTTTTTCGAAGGATTCATTTATTAATTTGTTTTGTTTCAATTTCCATGTTGATATCATTTCACTTATATCGAGATATCATGAGCTGTTCATAATACTAGTAATACTGTAAAATTAACCATTAACCTTTTTTTTTTGTTTTAACCTACACAAAATTGTGTACAGTGCGAGAAACTTGCGACTATTGACACGGTTTTAAAACTGAATGACTTGATTAATTATCTGCAATCTTTATCCTTCCCTTATTCTTAAAACCTTGATAAATTAATCCACAATACAAATTAAAGTACTGAAGTCACTGATTGTCTGGTTTGATTTATTCAATACGGCTTAATGACAAGTCACACAAAAGAAGCGAAATTGCACAACTTTCAAGTGTGATAAATTACTGCATGATTGATGTTTGGTAGAGTGATAACTCCGTAATTTTATGATTATGCACAGTCTGAAGATCGGAGTTCATTCATTTCACCGATTTCACAAACATTCACTTAAATAAAATTTAACAAATTATAGATTAATAACCGAAAATTAAAAGTTCCGATGAAAACGAAGTACAGATAAACTAAGTTTAAAAAGATATTCAAAATGACGTTTTCAATTCATAGATATCTCGAAGATTGCCAATGTTAAAGTGACAGTAGTTAAGCAACAAAGGTGAGCCTGAGAATGAAATTCTGGATGCAGTTTGTGTAAAACAAAATGAATTATCAATGCAAATTGCACATAAACTAATAAGGATTTACCACCGTACCGCATGATACCATATAACAATTCACAGAAATGTTCAAATTGGCACGATTTCGTCATTTTGGGGTCATTTCAATCGAAACTAAATTTTAGAATTATTTCCTAAACTTTGAGTAAAACTTTTATTTTCATAGGAGACAGAATGGTATAAAATGACAATTTCCTGTAAATTTGATGTTTATCTGGAAATTTGCGATGTAACATTCCCCGTAAATGTATTGTTTTTGACGTCGTGATACGTGCAAAACTCATTTCTGCAACGCCACATACTGCTGGTGACGTCTCGATATAAATGAAACAATCTCGACTGGAACATAAATTAGAATTACATTTTATATACTCAGTCAAATTCTGCAACACCACTGCTGTAGCTCAGTTGGTAGAAGTGCTTGCTCCGTAAATGGAAGGTCGTGAAATCGAACCCCGACCGGGTCTGTTTCAAGACTTGAAAGTGATCTTTTGCCAAGCACTCGGCATTACGAAATGAAAGTCACGGTTCTTTTGGATGGGAACTTAAAATAAACGAGGTCCCGTGTCACGGCAGGCGTGGCACGATAAGAACCCTGCTGTATAATGCCATCAGGGCAACGCACGGGTAAAAATTTCTGCACTTTCGCCTATGGCCGGCGACGTCTCGATATAAGTCAAATTTTCTTGACTTGGAAATTAAACACCATTACTCAACTCTCAACTCAAAGTCTGCAGAGTAATAAAGGGTACAGATATCTAATTCAACCCACAGGTTTTGTATATCCGAGGCGTCATGATTAATGGTATCCAATAATCTTATAATGCGATAATCTTATATCTAACCACAATAAGGAATCTGACACAATGATAAATACTTAGACAGATTATAATTCTATATCTTCACATACAGCTGGTGACGCCTCGATATAAAAATAATAATCACATAATCAATATATCTGTGATCTGGAACAGAATTAATGAATTTCAATACACGTTGTTAAATAAATCTGAAGCCTTATGATTAATTAATCCAATAATCTTATAACCAAACACCGTACAATAAGTACAATGACACAATCCTTTAATAAATGCTTCGCGGATTATATTATCAGAAGTATTACTAGTGTATCTTTTAAATTTCATTAATCTTTTAATGATTATGTATTCTCTGGGGTTTATCTTTAATCTCGATTCCATAATCCATTCAATATTACTCAACGCTGTTCAAACTAGGTCGGGCGACTTAAACTATATACCTTCAAAGTACTTTTTTCTGGTATCTTTTGTATAAGCTAAGCGACAAATATGACTGAGTAACAAGAGAGAGAGAGAGAGAGAGAGAGAGAGAGTTGTTGGATGGTGGAGAAAACCGGAGAATTTTATATTGACTAAACAGAATATAGTGATATGGAACATATACATTTCCTATGTTCCTGTCTTTAGATAAATAATCTACATAGATCACGTCAAAATCCCCGACTACGATATAACCAAAGACCTGATAGAACTTATCAGAAAATTGAGAAATTTTGATTTCAAATTGGTAAATTTTTATTTTAATCAGTTTACCACGAATTTATGTATGTGAGAGATGAGTTTTAAATCTGAAAGGGGTTTAAAAATTGATATAGAAGCTGGGTTTTCTGAATTCAAATGTGATCATATCAAAAGATTGGAAAAACAATTTACTCTCTCTCTCTCTCTCTCTTTGATCATATCTAAAGATTAGTAAAACAATTTACCTCTCCCTCTCTCTCTCTCTTTGATCATCGCTAAAGATTGGTAAAACAATTTACCTCTCTCTCTCTCTCTCTCTCTCTCTCTCTCTCTCTCTTTTGATTATATTAATAGATTAGTAAAACAATTAATCCGCTCCACCCTCCTGAGAGAGAGAGAGAGAGAGAGAGAGAGAGATGTTTGTTGTTGGGACACGTCCTCGGGGAGTTTTATTTATACTTATTAACAGTTAAAATATATAAATTGTGTTACTTATCATTGTTACACAATCTTTTTGTACCCATTTATAAGATGATAAATAATAATAACCCACGGGGATTTGACCACAGACAGGAGGGGTCAGACGTAACAACCCTTTATATAATACATTGTGAATTTCACACTTGGTATAAAATTACATCGTAAATACCTTTAAGTAATGTACAAAATGCAAGTTCATGACCCCATCCAATAAATGGTTACATAAGTAATGTCCTGATTTATTTTGAAGATTTTTTATGTATATTTTTTATAAAATGATTCATATAAAGAAGTGAGACAGTCCAATGTTGTTTATTTACATAAAACTTCTTAATTCTTAAATATTATTGCATGACCCGGGAGGTACGATTTTGCTGATATAAAATTTTTAAACATTTAAATATACATGTTAACAAAATAAACATACAGATTTTTTGGATAACAAAACTCGCCTTTTCCTTACTGAACATACATCTCTCTCTCTCTCTCTCTCTCTCTCTCTCTCTCTCTCCACACACACACACACACACACACACACACACAAATAATTTTCAACGAGTCAATTATCATTTTAATTGTATGTGATATTGAACCAACATAATACTACGAAAATTCTCTCTCTCTCTCTCTCTCTCTCTCTCTCTCTCTCTCTCTCTCTCTCTCTCTCTCCACACAATTAATCTTTGTCAATGTTTATTTTAATTGTATATGAAATTGAACCAAAAATAATAATGAGAAAATATTAAAATTTAAGTATGCTTTTCTAAATTCAAAAACTGACACGGTAGTAATTTTAAAATCAACTTGTCATGTCAATTTTAATTTCTAAATATATATAATCATTATTTAAAAATGACACACATTGAAATATTCACAAGACCTGGATACACGATCATTTTTAAGACCCCTCTCGAGATTAAACAGCTCATCTCCGATTGAAAAATGTCTGATAAATTGATTAAAATTAAAGTTTACCACAGGTTTGTCAGTCTTCTGATAAGGTTGATTGTGCTAGGGGATTTTGACACTATCTGAATGGATTATTATCTAACACAGATTAATTATATTAAATCAGACAAATAATATAAAATGAATACAAGTTATCACACACACACACACACACACACACACACACACACACACACACACACACACACACACACTCTCTCTCCCTCTCTCTCTCTCTCTCTCTCTCTCTCTCTCTCTCTCCACTACATATACACTCTCTTAAAATCTTAAAATACTGGACATAGCGATCGGTGACGTACACTGTCATACACTTTTTTTTAAATTATCATTCAATACAATAAAAATAATGGTATATTTTGTCATAAAAATCAAAATATAAACCAACTTATATAAACCATGATTTGACCACATGACAGAAATAGATATCATATTGTTTTACGCCACATCAGCAACTCTCAACCAATCTTCAACTCTGTACTAGTGCGTACTTACGGCGGGTAGTACACTTGTCATAAATATATGCTAACACCTTATTTAACCTATTACATTAATACCGAGAGGACCTCGGTGGCTAAGTGGTCTAAAGCACGTGCTTATGGATCACAGTGCCAATGTTCGGTTTTTTTTTTTTTTGTTTTTTTTTTTTTTTTGAATACACCGGTTTCCTTTACTATTCCAAAACTTACAGCCTCGATATAAATGAAAGAACCATTATTCCATTTACTTCTCGGGTCTGAGGTCACGTGACTAAATGCATACCACACCCTATGCGCCGACTTTAACATCTTACATGTTATGTATTACGTTATGTATATATAATGTGTTGTTAGTTCAGCTGTATCATCAATGTCAAGCTCCCGAAAAATAATAATATAACACAAATGCCTCTAGGGGTCTTTACAAATGTAGTCATACCACATGTTACCAACAGAACAAAAACATAATTCATCTATCGACTAGAGTAACATGTGTACCTTTTTTTAGATGTGCTGAAAGTTACATATCTGTATTGATCTATCTATTTATAGAAATCCCTACGTTTTTATGAATTAATAAAATTGAAAGCTCACACATTACAATTGTATATAAGATATATATTGATTAGAAGAACAGCTGATTTTGGGCAAAATTGCTTCACCAAAAAGAAAAAAATAAGTTTTAACAAAAACGTGTCAAAAAAACTTGACAAAACTCTTCTATTATCTCCTGTTTAATTTGAAATGTTCATCTAGATAGTCATAATGCATTCATCGTGTCAGTTCAACAAGTGACTAGACACCCCTAGCACTGCATTAACAAAAACACTACCGAATAATACTATCATGTGCTACTTTTGAATTTTTATGAAATAATAAATTCAAAAGTAGCGCATGATAGTATTATTCGGTAGTGTTTTTGTTAATGCAGCGCTAGGGGTGTCTAGTCACTTGTTGAACTGACACGATGAATGCATTATAACTCTTCTATTATCTCCTGTTTAATTTGAAATGTTCATCTAGATAGTCATAATGCATTCATCGTGTCAGTTCAACAAGTGACTAGACACCCCTAGCGCTGCATTAACAAAAACACTACCGAATAATAGTATCATGTGCTACTTTTGAATTTTTATGAAATAATAAATTCAAAAGTAGCGCATGACAATACTACTCATAAAAGACAGAAACTATTTAAGAGTTGTAAATCCTTTCACTTGCTCCTACACAACCGTTGTTAACGAACTGCTTCTTGAAGTTCTTCTCGAGGTTAATCTGTTGTCTGAAATCTTCAAGAACACACTATGTTTTGTTAATTTTACGCGCTTATAATATTGCTTAATGATATGAGACGTAAATCGGGAGTCATGGATTTGGATGATCTTACAAGGCTGACGCTAAATCACACCCTGCACTCTCTTAATTATTGGTAAGTGTTTAAAAGTTATTAACTATTTACCGTCCATTTTTCAATATTTTTTTCCAAAGCAATTTGAAGTTGATGTTAGTTGTTAGAATATGCTTGCACGGCTGTCTCTAATAGTTACAACTAAAGCACATCCTGCACAAATCAAGTACTTAAAAACTTGAAAACGTTATTAAACGTGCTCATTGAAAATATATTATTATTATTATTTTGGAAGCGATGTGTAGATAATGGGTAGCATGAATTGTTGTTTGTAAGGCTGTCTCTAACGCAGTTACCCTAAAATACAGCTTACAGCTTAGCTTTAATAAATTCTGGATTTTTTTTACCGCCCTTGTTCAAAATTACATTTGCAAAGTAATATTAACCGGTTTTTACTTTAATATATATATATATTTGTATGTATATATATATATTCTTTTATCGATCCGTAAATATATAATGCTGAATCATTCAATAAATATATTTTCTTATATTTACCGAACACAAAACCTCAAATAACCTCGAGCAATTATTGTTATTACTTTAGAGGTGACAAAGATGTCAAAATGCCGGCCGAATTGATCCATATCAACTCGTTTATGTACAAGTTGTAATTTGTAACTCAATTGTACTTTACACATATGTTGTGACAGATGGTATTCGGGACTGATATGCCTTCTAGATATCGGTCACGTTGTCTGGGGTTGAGAAACAAAAAACTCTTATATTATGTAAAAAATTTAAAAAAATATATATACAATGGCGTTGTATGTGCTAGTAATGTAGTCATGATTATTTCACTTATTTCGAGACGTCGCCAGCTAAAAATTAACATGAAATTGCCATGGTCTGAGAGCAAAATAATGCATAGTCACGGTATTTTTTTTTATTTTGAATTTTATTGAACAACAGGCAACAATGCTGATGCGGCTTTAAACAATAATTTGAAAACTTTCTTTTAACGTACTGTGCATGTCAAAATTTGAATTTTGTATTATAAGTAAAAAAAATCTTAATAACAATCGTACTATAAAACATTTATAGAACATATTCTAAATGTTAACAAGAAAAATAAGTCAAGACCTACTAAAGTTTTCGTTCTCGATTGCGTATGTGTGTAATTGGTGTTAAATTGGAATGTTAGATCAAAGTTCGTTCATAACAATCTGTTTACTTGTTCCAAATGTTTAATAGGTACAGAATTTCTCTCTCTCTCTCTCTCTCTCTCTCTCTCTCTCTCTCTCTCTCTCTCTCTCTCTCTCTCTCTCAAATGATTAAATTTATTATTCGGAGATTGGTTTTTATGGTGTCTCTGTCATTTTAACAGACCATTTAAAAACACACGCAGTTTGTGATCAAAATTATTTATTTGGATCTCACATCCCCACTGTTAGCATAAATAAAAGAAATAATAAAATATGCTACCCTCATCACGGTCAGCGCGTTGCTATTTTCTCATCGGTTTTCTCGACTGTCACCTGTTGACACTGATTTTCGGAACAGTAAAGTGGAGTGGAGTGGGATAATGGTATTTTAAGCCCCACTTAAGATTCATTAACGCATATGGAGCTGCCAATTCTAGTACGGTACAGGAAACCGGATTACCCGGAGAAAACCAACGACCTCACGATAAGTGGGTTGACAGAACTTCCTCACGCTAGGAACTGTCTGGAT